>CM063602.1:2312446-2375066 GCA_032356905.1 Salix exigua | reverse complement strand
TGCAAACATGCATTCCATGTCGAATGCGTAGACACTTGGCTTGACGCTCATTCAACATGCCCTCTTTGTCGCTACCGAGTGGATCCAGAGGATATTCTGTTGATTGGGAATGATGTTAACAATATTGATTACAACAGTGCAGAACAAGATCCCGAGTTCTTGGACATTGAAAGCGGCAAACAAGGAGACGGTTCCGCCGCCGTGTCTCCAGGATACCGGCGAGTTCCAGGCAGGCATTCTTCGGCTGGTGAGAGGGTAAGTGGTTGGTTCCAGCACAAGTTGGGAGTTGTTCCTGCTGCGAATTCGTGCAGAAGGTCCTTGGACAGTTGGGGTTCGAGAAAGAAGAATATCGAGTCCGGGTCTGCGACCGTTGGGTGTTTTGATCGCGGCGGCCATCGAAAAGACGGGCTTCTCTTGACCAGCGATGATAAAACTAGATTAGAGCATAGGATAATCGTCTCGGGTGGGCTCCACCAGAGATGGAGCGACGTACAGCCGTCTGATCTACTCTATCTACGGTCAGAAATGATACTGAGCGATAGCCGTAGATTGTCGACGTCGTCAGCCTCGGGACCAGTGAGTCTGCAGTCGGGCTTGGGTGGGGATGGGAGGCATCATCGGAGTGGGACTAGTGGCAGGAGTGTAATAAATACAAGAAGCGTGTCTGAAATCACGGGTCTGAACAGATTTGCCAGACGAAGCAGTGATAACAACAATCAAGAGGGACAGGTAGCCGGGGCTGTTTCGAGATGGCTGGCTTGGATTTCTTCTCTTTCACAACCAGCAGTACAGTCGGAGCGTACCGCCACCTCAGCTTCGTAGCCTTGTTTTGTTTCATACACGACAGGATAATATTTTTTAAGTTATAATATTTTTTATTTATTTATGATCTTGTAACTTAGTACTCCTAATTTTGAAAATCATGAGTTAATTCATTTAATATATATATTTTTTGGTTGAATGGAGTTAATTAAATTAATCTTAAATAGTCGGTCATCATTTGTTTTTACATATTATAATCTACTTTTCTAAGTGTATCGACTGTTTTTTTTTGATAAAAGTTAAATAATCGTACGTATATAGCTAGCTAGAATCATCGGGGAGTAGGAGAAGAATGCCGAGGTACAGGTACAGCTGTTAATCATACGGTTCTCTTAAAGCGTTGTCGTATTTTGTCTGTGGCTTTTTCGAGGACACAAACGGCGGGTATTGGAAGTTGCAGACTGCGCAGTAGCTAGAGGATACTTAAAGCCCCAAATTGCCCTTACATAAAAGAGAACGTCAATTATTATCACTTTGAATTCTCTGAGGTCTTGTTTACATTTTTTTTCCTTTCAAAATGTTTATTATTTATTTTAGTGGTTTTGGATGTAAAAACAATTTAAAAAAATAAAAAATATATTATTTTGATATATTTTTAAAAGAAAAATATTTTCAAAAATAAGCATAATTACTCTTAATAAATAAGTACTTAAAGAGTAAATCATTTATGTGACCGTATGTATATTTTCAAAAGAATACTTAGTATTAAATTAATTATGTTTTTTGCGTGTTACTATTAAACTGAAATTAATGTTATAACTTATAATGAAGTTCCTTGCTACTAGATTAGACATGTGATTTGTTGAACTAAAAACAATTGATATATACACTGGGTAGTTTTTTTTTTTTGAAATTGACATTACCTAGAGAAATTGAAGTGAGGTCATATTCATATCATTATACCAATTTGCCCATTTCTAGTGATGTCATTTTCCATTCAATGTTAGGTTAGATATAAATAATAGGCTATAAATTTTTAAAAAATAAAGTCTTGCTTGAATTTAGGGGTGAGGAGTCCTTTCAAATGCTACTTATAACTCTATTAGCTCTCAAAGAATAAAATTCAAGTACAATTATTGAGTGGGATCATAATTTTTTTTATATGGAAATAGGGAGTATTAATAACACTTATTGCATAGGAAATAACTATTAATTAAAGTTGTTTATAGCATAAATAATGAGATTTTCTTGTTATGTTATGCTTTGAACAATAATTAAACATGTTCTCTTAGATTTTCTTCATCAATATGTATTGTGATAATTAAGGATGACATGACAAGGATATGGTTTAGACTACTTTGGTATCATAGTTATTGTTCGTAATACCTTTTCAATAACTTTGATTCAAGTTCAAAGATGTGGCCTTGAAGAAAACAAAAGATGTGTCAAGAACATGTAAAAAAAAAAGCTTTATATATTTATAATGATAAGATCCAGAGGAATGACAAAAAAAAATAACTAGAAGTTGAACCTAAAAAAACATGCTCTATAATATGATGGTGGTTGCAATGATGATAATATAACTAATTTATTAAAGGGTTTTTAATAATATCATGAGAGATGTTCATGACTTCCCTATAATTAATATAGTGCAATTGACCTTTTATAAGTTAAACAAGGTTATTTGCCTTTGGGCTGTTGGTAGAACATCTTCATTGATTGAATTTGGAGATGAAGATGTTCTACCATAAGCTTTGTAAAAACCCGGATAATTTTTTTCCGTTACTCAATGATCCATATCAGTTCACATCATTAAAATATCACCCATACCATAACATTCCATGAAAGAAATAAAACTCGCACAAACATACTCTATTACGGTTTCACGATAAAAGTCTTATATTAGAATTATACATACATGGTTATGAGTTTACGTTCTTAACCTACTAGTGGAGTTTACAAATCTTCATAAAAGAGTCGAATGAAAATTTTGCATTCAATACATTGATTCATCCTAACCACATCTTAAGTTAGAATGCAACTACATGATTCCTTGCAAAAGTAGGCCCTCTTATATCAGGTTCCCTAGACCCCTCGTGGCTGTGACGTCCCTGCAGCAGTACAACATTTAAGGAATGCAATTATTTAATGAGAATATTAATAATTTCGACTACATGACCTATCCATTAAAGGAAACACCGACAAGTTGTAATTTCTGTATATACATAGTAATTCACTGGTAAAATTTATAGGATCTCCATTTTTCTCTATTTTTTTTTGTAACAACATCTTTACTCTGACTATCCTCATAAGGTACTCATTTCTGAGGTCAATTGTTCCTCCCCCATGGTCCCTCTTCCTGAACTCCATTAGACGAAATTACATTTGTCCCCGACCATCTCTAATCAATTATTTATTTCGTCCATCCTTTCGGATGTCATTGGCCGAAGCAAATCAGTCATTTGTTCCGGCCATCCCTTCGGATGCCATTAGACGAAGCTAATCAATTATTCGTCCGGCCATCCTTTCGGATGCCATTAGCCGAAGCTAATCAATTATCTGTTCCGGCCATCCTGTCGGATGCCATTAGCCGAAGCTAATCAATTATTTGTCCGGCCATCCTTTCGGATGCCATTAGCCGAAGCTAATCAATTATTTGTCCGGCCATCCTCTCGGATGCCATTAGCCGAAGCTAATCAATTATTTGTCCGGCCATCCTCTCGGATGCCATTAGCCGAAGCTAATCACTTATCTGTTCCGGTCATCCATTTGGATGCCATTAGCCGAAGCTAATCAGTCATTTATTCACATTTAAGCATTTAACAACCTAATAAAAATTCTAACGCATTTGAATAATATTCCCCTTAAGATACTTCTCACATGTCGTAAAAAGAAAAGAGGCGTAATTCACCTACCTGCTCTACTTCTGGGTTGTTCTTGTCTGGACGATGGCTCAATCCCGACTGCTCCGCCTGCGACATCAATGTCCACAAATCAATATATTTCTAGTTCAATTTCTCATTCGTTACTAAACTTTTTCAACAACTTACAGCCGAAGCATGCATAAAATTCTCAGCAAAATCACACATCTATTTTCATCACAAATCCATCAACAAAATCGCAACAAATCACACCTTGTAGCCATAATTTTCAGCACATATCCAACAAAATCCCAACAACATAGACATTTAACCCATAAATTTCAGCACACAATCCTTAAATACAATTCCAACAAACTCACACATTGAAACCATGAATCGCAACATATAATCCATCAACAAAAATCTCGACAAAACACACATTAAAAACATAAATTTCAGCACATGTCCTTCAATGAAATCCCAACAATATATATACATTAAACCCATAAATTTCAACACAAACTTTCACTACAATTCCAACAAAATCACCCATTGAAACCATGAATTTCCAACAAATAATTCATCAATAAAAATCTCAACAAAACACACATTAAAACATAAATTTCAGCACATATCCTTCAATAAAATCCCAACAATATACATATACATATACATTAAACCCATAAATTTCAGCACATAATCTTTCACTACAATTCCAACAAAATCACCCATTGAAACCATGAATTTCCAACAAATAATTCGTCAATAAAAATCTCAACAAAACACCCATTTACCAAATAGTCTCCCTTGATTTAGCCTAAGTTTTGGCTATGAAGAGTTGGAAGGGGGATGACTTAGCTGGGTATAGATGGGAAGAGAAAAGATTGGTTGGAAAGTGATGGGAAGAGAAGGGATTTGGTGGAAGAGAAGAGATGGAAGTTTGGCTGGGAAGAAGAGAGGAGATGGGGTTGACGGGAGAATAGGGAAAATCCCACTCCCTCTCTCTTTTTTGCATTTTTTTATTAGTGACCCGTTTTTTTTTTTTGGTGTTTACAAGGTTGCTCTTCAATCTCATCTCCATTACTAAAATATTACAAACAATGCATGAATCAAAAAGTCTTAATTTTAGGTTGTAATGGGGATAAGATTAAGGTGAGGTAAAAGAGAGTAGAAGAAAAGGTTCAAACCAAAGAAAGTAGAGCATTCTGAAAAAAATATTTCAACCAAGATGTCCCATCAAAACACATCAATTTTCTATCTTCAAGCACCAATGCTTAGCTTTTTTCAATTTCAAGCTCTTTTCTATTTTTTTTTATTTTCTTCTTTTCTTGTTCTTTTTTTTCTTTTGTTCCTTTTCACCTTTGACAACTTTGCCAATCTTTTCATCAAGCATCACTTCTTCTTTCTTTTCACATAATTTCCAACCATAATTCCATGAGATATCATAAGTATATGCTCTACTAATCCTTGACCAGAGGAAAAGAGGAAAACATATAAAAAGTTTAAGGCTTATACATGGATAAAACAAAGAAAAGATAAACAAGCTCAAAAGGGGCTTACTAAAGATAATATGTTTTAGGTTGACTTTTTGGCTTAAACAGTTAAAATTCCTAATGCCTTTATCATCTTCATGCATCTATGTAATGTGAATATAATCTCAATAAGATATTAAAGAAGTTCTAGAGATACATATCATTGAAAGAACGAACAATCAAAGAATATAATGTTGAAGGCTTAAAAGCTTACATTGGTATAATACTATAAAGTCAACATTATATATTTTCAGAGTCAATCCCTAAACCAATTAAATATTAAAACTTGCATGCACACTCATTCATTTGATTTATATATTCATCTATCTCACTTAATTCTCATACATAATACTCATATTCTCAAAAACCAATGGGAATTAAAAAGACCAAACAAATTTTTTTCAGAACAACAAAGAAAACTAAAATTCTCCCAATACCCCCAAACTTAAAACACAACATTGTCCTCAATGTTGAAATAAAAGCAAAGGAACATAAGAGAATGATAAAAAATAAATTAAAATGCACAAAAATAAAATACAAGGAAAAAGAAAGCAAATCTGATTTTTTTGTGTGTTGGGTTGCCTCCCAGTAAACACTTTTGTTTTATGTCATTGGCTTGACATGTGGCATGCTTATTCTTCATAGATTGGTTCAGTTAACTTTATAGAAGCGGTGAGTTCTATCGTCCAACCTTCATAGAAAGGTTTCAAATGATGCCCATTGACCTTGAGTACTTTGTTGGTTTCTAAACTTGTAATTTCAACTGCACCATAAGGAAAAACATTAGAAACAACAAGGGGTCCAATCCAACGAGAGCACAATTTTCTAGAAAAAAAGTTTCAAACGCAAATGATAAAGGACTTTGTCTCCAACATGAAACTCTTTTCTTGTAAGCATTCGATCATGAAGATTCTTAGTCTTTTCTTTGTAAATCCTTGCATTCTCGTAAGCATCATTTCAAATTTCTTCCAACTCTTGTAGTTGCAGTTTTCTTGCAATCCCAGTAGCATCATAATCCATGTTACTTTGTTTAATGGCCCAAAAAGCTTGTGTTCAAGCTCCACTGGTAGATGACATGCTTTCCCATAAATCATTCTATAAGGTGACATTCCTATAGGTGATTTATAAGCAGTCTGATAAGCCCAAAGTGTATCTACAAGACGTAGACTCCAATCTCGCCATTTAGGTTGCACTGTTTTCTCCAAAATGGACTTGATTTCTCGATTTGAAATTTCAGCTTGGTCATTCGTTTGAGGATGATATGCTGTGGAAGTTCGATGAGTCACATGATATTCGCCTAGCAATGCTTCCATGAAACGATTACAGAAATGAGTGCCACGATTGCTAATGATAGCTTTAGGGATTCCAAACCTGTCAAATATATGAGTCCTGATAAAATCTAAAACAACCTTAGCATCGTTAGTTCGTGTGGTTTTCGCCTCAATCCATTTAGACACATAATCAACAACAAGAAGAATATAAAGATTGCCAAAAGAAGAAGGAAATGGATCCATAAAGTCAATACCCCAAACATCAAAAATTTCATTTACAAGAATATTCGTTAAAGGCATTTGATTCTTATGAGTGATATTACCTATTCTTTGGCATTTTTCACATGATTTGTAGAAGTGATATGCATCTTTAAAAATAGAATGCCAATAGAAATCACTTTCAAGTACCTTGTGGACTTTTCTTTTTGCTCCAAAATGCCCACCACAAGAATGAGAATGACAAAAAGTGAGAATGGAATGAAATTCATCTTGTGGTACACACCTCCTAACTACTTGATCCGCACAAAATTTCCAAAGGTAAGGATCGTCCCAAAAATAATATTTAGCATCAGCTCGTAACTTATGTTTTTGGGGTTTAGACAAACCTGGAGGAAATTGTTTGGTGACTAAATAGTTTACCAAATTAGCATACCATGGTCTTGTAGAGGAATGCAACATATACAACTACTCATCAGGGAATGTCTCTCTTATTGTTTCAATCTGTATATCCTCGGTCCTTAGTCGGCTCAAGTGATCAGCCACATGGCTTTCAACACCTTTTTGTGTCTTTGATCTCAAGATCAAATTCTTGTAAAAGCAAAATCCATCTAATCAATCTTGGTTTGGACTCCTTCTTCTTCAAAAGATACCTGAGAGCTGCATGGTTAGTAAGAACAATGACTTTTGTACCAAGTAGATTTGACATGAATTTTTCAAGAGCAAACACCACTGCAAAAAGTCATTTTCAGTTGTATGGTAATTGCATTGTGCTCCATCCAACATACGAGAAGCATAGGAGATAACATGCAAATTCTTTCTAATTCTTTGCCCAAGCACAACTCCTACCGCATAGTCACTCGCATCACACATTATCTCAAAAGGTTTATCCCAATTTGGTGGTTAGATGATAGGGGCAGATGTGACATGTCTCTTAAGCTCATCATGGACATCTTTACATAATTGATCAAACACAAAATCCACTTCTTTGGCTAATAGTTTGCATAAGGGTGCTGTAATCTTCGAGACATCTTTGATAAAATGTCGATAGAAACCTACATAGCCTAGAAAAGAACGAACTTCCCTCACACATGAGGTGCAAGGCAATGATAAAATAACATTTATCTTAGCTTTATCAACCTCTAATCCACATGAAGACACAACATTCTCAAGAACTATTCCTTGTTCTACCATAAAACAACACTTTTCATTCAAGACAAGGTTAGTTTCAATGCACTTTTTCAAGATCAAAGATAAATTTTCTAGATATCTATCAAAAGAATCACCATACACCGTGAAATCATCCGTGAAAACCTCAATTATTCTTTCAACATAGTCAGAAAAAATACTCATCATGCATCTTTGAAAAGTTGCAGGTGTATTACAGAGACCAAAGGACATTATGGTATATGCATATGTACCAAATGGACATGTAAACGTAGTCTTTTCTTGATCCTCAGGATTAATAACAATCTGATTGTATCCACTATATTCATTAAAAAAGCAATAAAAAGACTTACATGCTAGGCGTTCAAGCATTTGATCCCTGAATGGTAATGAGAAATGATCTTTGTGTGTAGAAAGATTGAGCTTTCTATAATCAAACACATTCTCCATCCACTCGAGATGCGAGTAGGAATGAGCTCATCATTTTTGTTTTTCACCAACATGATTCCGGTATTTTTGGCACCACATGGATTGACGCGACCCATTTCTTGTTAGTGATGGAGGAGTAAATGACTCCTACATCTAACAGTTTCAAAATTCCAGCTTTCACTACCTCCATCATAGACGGGTTCAACCTCCTTTGCATTTCCCTTGTTGGTTTTGTGTTGTCCTCCAATAGTATGTGATGCATACATATTGAGGAACTAATGCCCTTGATGTCGGCTAAAGTCCATCCAATGGCCGTCTTGTGATCACACAACAACTTCACAAGTTTTTCTTTTGCATACTTGTTAAACCTTTTGCTATGATAACGGAAATGTATTGTTGTTGCCAATAAATACATACTTCAAATTATCGAGCAAAAGTTTTAATTCTAACTCGGGGCTTGTAAAATAGATGGCAAAAGCTTTTTATACGAGAGTACTAAATCAACAAAGACATTACCATGGGGAACGGTTTGCAAAGCTTGTAAGGCCAATACTGATTCAGTGCACGTTTTGGGGATCAAAAGTATCGTTAAGTCTTTTATTTTACATATGTATTTATTGTTTTTATTTGGGATTTTATAATAATTGATGTGCTTTTTAGTAATGAATTTCTTTTAATGTTTCGACAAGTTTTTGGAGCTTAAATGAATTATTTCAGGAAATTTAAACGTCGAAATTTGGAAGAAAGAATTGGAGGAGAAATCTATGGAAAGCTGGAGGGAAGATTGTTACTTTATCTTGGGTCAAAAAGAAGAAAGATTCAACTAAAAATGAGGAAGAAAATCGGACACAAAAATCTTCTCCAAATTGCCGAAATAATAAGTTTTCCAGAACGTCTTTTGGCATTTCAGTCATAACTTTTGACTTAGAGCTCCAAATTGTATGGGTTTTAATGTTCTGGAAATATAACAGAAAGGCCTACAAATTTGTGTCCAATAGCTGTCTCCAGAAACTCTTCTAAAGTGGGGTAAAGTGCAGTCCAAAGTTAGCATCAAACCAGACACAAAAATATTCTCCATGTTGCAAAAATAATAAGTTTTCCAGAACACCTTTTGGCGTTTCAATCATATCTTTTGACTCCAAGATCCAAATTGTATGTTTTTTAATGTTCGGAAAGCTAACATAATGGTCTATAAATATGAGTCTAATAGCTTTCTCCACAATTCGCTCATAGATAGGGTTAAATAGCAGTCCAAGTTAGCATCAGATCTGTCTTGCAATATTTTCCGAGATTGTGTTTTGTTCTTCTTGGTTTAGATTTCAGTTTTATTTTAGTTGTAAAACTTATTATTTAATTTTGATTCAAGTTATTTCATGTTTATTAGAGTGTTATTATATATAATTATGGTTGGCTAATTTCTTTCTTGGATCCAAATCAAGGATGATGGTGATTGAGGTGAGTTCTTTAAGATATGAATAAATCCTAATGTCTATCTTCACTTTTTCTTCATGAATGTTTTGTTATTGCAAAGAAATTTTAGAAATCATCTAAGTAATGTTATAATCTTGAATTTTTATGAACAAAACTTAGTTTTGGTATAGAGATTCCTTGATTCAATGTCTTACTTAATATGAAAACACTCGTTTATTCTTAAGCAATAATCATCTTCATGTTTTAGATCTTCATTGTAATATCTTCCGATCTAATATGACCATCGTTGATATTAGGTTGAGTTATCTTATATATGTTGAAGTACCAATACATCACCATCAAAATTGATTTGGAACCAAGACTTACCTTTTTCTTGTCATTTAAAATCTATTTACTATCGTTTATCTTAGAAAACAAATCCATTCATTATTCTCCTAAAATATTTTTGTTGTTACCTAGCTTAATTTATAAATCTAACTCTCTGTGGATATGACCTCGATCTTACCGAGTTAATTGCTACATCGCACACTCATGCACTTGTGAGTTAAAACAAGCCGATCATAAATAGCGGTCAAGCAATTTTGGCGCCGTTGTCGGAGCTAGCAAGCAATTTTGGCGCCGTTGCTGGGGAGCTAGCAAGTAAAGGTAACAAATTTACTTTTGATTATTGGAAAAAAATATATAAAAAAACTCAAATGGCTGGTCTTACCGCCTAAAAAAAATTTAAAAAAAAATTGACCTCAGCTTTTTGGATATTGGACTGTGGACGAATATTGGATTGTGGACTGGACTACTAAATTGTTGGATTATGGCTGGTTCAACCACCTTTTGTTTATTTTATTTTATTTCGTTATGCTTTTTTATCTAATATTTATTGTTCTTGGCCGGTATTACCGCCTTTTTATTCATGCTTGTTACAATTATCTTTTAATGTTTATTGTTGTTAATATTGCTTATTAGTTAGAGTGTGTATTTCCTAATTTGTTGTATTTTTTTTCTTTCAGCTATTACTTTATCTTTTACGTTTCATTTACTTTTATTTGCAATCTTGTTTTTCTTTCTCCTTTCCTTTCATATTCATATAACTGTTATATTATATTCCATCATGGCTAATGTTGAAGATATAGAGGGTGAAGGGAGTGTTCAAGGTAATGGACCTCCACAATTCAATGATCAACCTAATTTCCGAACCCTTCGAGAGTATCTTCACCCGGCAAGACAAAGTACACCTTCGTGTATTATATTGCCTCTTAACCAACAAGCTTTCAATTTGAAACCGGGCATGATTCAACTTCTTCCCACATTTCATGGTATGGATTCTGAAAATCCATACATACACATTAAGGAGTTTGAAGAGGTATGCAATACCTTTATTGATAGAACATGCACGGAGGAAACCATTCGGCTTAAATTGTTCCTATTCTCTCTAAAGGATAAAGCCAAGCTTTGGCTAAACTCCGTGCGTCCTAGGTCTATAGGTACATGGAGGGAAATGCAAGCTGAATTTTTGAAGAAATACTTTCCCACTCATAGGACAGCAGCCTTACAACGTCAAATGATGAATTTTTCTTGTAGTCCAAATGAGTCATTTCACCAAGCTTGGGAAAAGTTTAAAGACTTGTTAAATGCTTGTCCCCACCATTGTTTTGAGATGTGGAGGTTAGTGAGTTTCTTCTATGACTCTCTTACCGCAGATTTTAAAAAGCTAGTGTCAACCATGTGTAATGGTGAGTTTTATGACAAAGAACCAAGTGAAGCCTTTGATTTTTTTGATCAATTGGCTGAAAGCACAAAGCAATGAGGAACTTCTCTCCCACTTCAAGTTGAATCTAGAAACACCGTTTCTCATTCAAGTGGGATGTTTCAATTGAAAGAGACTGATGACCTTAATGCTAGATTAGCCTCATTGGCTAGAAAAGTAGAGTCTCTTGAGATTAAAAAAGTGCATGTCATAAGTGAACAACAAGAGAAAAGTTGTATTGTTTGTGAGGGTAAAGGGCATAGGACAAGTGAGTGCCCTACTATTCCAGCTTTCAAGGAGGTGTTATATGGCCAAACTTCTGATTCAAGTAATGTTAGAAAGCCATTTTCAAACCAAGTAGGCAATCCCTACTCTGATACTTATAATCTTGGATGGAGGAACCACCTAAATTTTGGATGGAGAAATGAGGGCTCTTCAGTACCTCAAACATTTCAACCTCCACCCCAACCATTTCATGCTCCCACACATAACACATACCAACCACCTCATAAGAGATCCCTAGAGGATACTCTTTAACGAGTTCATGCAAACACAAGGAGGAATCAACAACCAAGTTAACAAATTTCATGCAAACATTGAAGTCAACTAACCAAGTTGACTAAATCACTAAGCATTCAAGAGAAGGAAAAATCCGACTCAACCAATGCCAAATCCTAGAGGTCAGATGCATATAAGTGAATCCTCACCTGGTGAACCCTCAAACCATGAACAAATCCAAGCCATCACCACCCTTAGAAGTGGAAAGATTATTGACAAAGCTATAGGTTTTGGGATTCCTAAAGGAATTGTGGAGAAATCTAGGGAAAGTGAAGAGGGAATCAAAACACAAGTGACAAATGAGAGCTTGAGTGAGAAAGAAGGTGAGATAAATGAGAGAGAGAAGAGTGAGAAAGGAGATGATTCAACAAAAAAATGGAGGCAAAGTGAATGATTTAGAATTTGTTCCTAGACCACCATTTCCACAAAGGTTAGGAAAATCTAAACATGATCTTATGAACTCGGAAATTTATGAATTGTTCAAACAAGTAAAAGTAAACATTCCACTCCTTGATGCAATTAAACAAGTCCCATCTTATGCAAAGTTCCTTAAGGACTTATGCACAGTCAAAAGGAGATTGAATGTGAAAGAAAGAGCCTTTTTAACTGAACATGCAAGTGTCATCATCCAGTTTAAGACCCCTCCCAAATACAAAGATCCTGGTTGTCCCACCATTTCATGCATTATTGGAAGTCATAAGATAGACCAAGCTTTGTTGGATTTAGGAGCAAGTGTGAATTTAATACCCTACACTGTTTACAAACAATTAGGTCTAGGGGAAATCAAGCCTACTCGAATCACCCTTCAATTAGCTGATAGGTCAATCAAGATTCCTAGGGGTGTTGTTGAGGATGTATTGATCCAAGTAGATAAATTCTACTTTCCTGTTGATTTTGTAGTGTTAGACACCTCACCTGTTCAAGGTTCTAATGCTCCCATCCCAGTCATCTTAGGTAGACCTTTCCTAGCTACATCCAATGCTTTAATTAACTGTAGGAATGGGGTGATGAAATTGTCTTTTGGGAATATGACATTGGAGATGAATATTTTCAATATCTCCAAACAAATTGGTGAACATGAGGACATTAGAGAGGTAGATTTGATTCAAACTGTTTGTCAAGAACACTTTGAGAGAGAAGGGATAAAGGATCCATTAGAGAGAACTTTAATTCATGATGAAAGATTTTGTTCTTTGGAATGTGTTGATGAGGAAGTAAGAGAACTCGAGACTTATCTAGATCCAATGCCTATTATGTCAACGGGTCAATGGACTCCATTGTTTGAGCCTTTGATTTCAGCCTAAGTGAAAGTTGAGACATCTTTTGTTCAACCTTATAAGCCAGAAAGGAAGCCTTTACCGAGTGATCTTAAGTATGCATTTCTAGGGGAAGATGAATCATATCCTATTGTGATTTCATCAAAACTTAGCATAGAGCGAGAACAAAAGCTTTTGAGAGTGGTGAGAAAACACAAGAAAGCATTTGGGTGGACAATTACTGACTTGAAAGGAATTAGCCCTCTTTTATGTACACTTAGAATCTATCTTGAAAAAGAGGCTAAATCTGTGAGGCAAATGCAAAGACAATTGAACCCAACCATGAAGGAAGTAGTGAGAGGTGAAGTTCTTAAGCTACTTGATGCAGGTATCATTTATCCCATTGCAAACTCAAAATGGGCTAGTCCAACCCAAGTTGTCCCTAAAAATGCTGGAGTCACGGTAGTGAAGAATGCAAATAATGAGCTAGTGCCAACTAAAATCCAAACTGGATGGCGTATGTGCATTGATTACCGTAAGTTGAACATGGTGACTAGGAAGGACCATTTTCCTCTTCCATTTTTAGACCAAGTGCTTGAAAGAGTAGCAGGAAGAGCTTTCTATTGTTTTCTTGATGGATACTCGAGGTTACAACCAAATTAAGATTTCATTAGAAGACAAATAAAAACCACGTTCACTTGTCCTTTTGGTACCTATGCTTATAGAAGAATGCCCTTTGGCTTGTGTAATGCACCAGCCACTTTTCAAAGGTGTATGATGAGCATCTTTAGTGATATGGTGGAAAATTTTTTGGAAGTTTTCATGGATGATTTTTCAGTTTATGGGGATTCTTATGAGTTGTGTCTAATGCATTTAGAAAAAGTTCTTGAAAGATGTGAGGAGAGCAATCTTGTACTTAATTGGGAGAAGTGTCATTTTATGGTGACACATGGCATTGTCTTAGGTTACATTGTCTCTTCAAAAGGAATAGAGGTAGATAAGTCAAAAGTTGAAGTCATTCAAAATTACCTACCCCAGGATTGTGAAAGATGTGAGATCCTTTTAGGACATGCTTGGTTTTTACCTAAGATTCATTCATTCGAGTACCATTGCCAAACCATTGTGTAACTTGTTGTCACAAGATGCCCAATTTGATTGGACATCAAAATGTCAAGAAGCTTTTGAAAAGCTTAAAGGGTTGTTGACCACTACACCAATCATGTAAGCTCTGATTGGTCTTTACCATTTGAATTGATGTGTGATGCTAGTGATTTTGCAATAGGTGCTGTTTTAGGGAAAAGAAAAGATAAGAAATCTCATGTAATTTATTATGCTAGCAAGATTTTGAATGATGCTCAATTGAATTACACTACAATCGAAAAGAACTCTTAGCTGTGGTATTTGCTTTAGACAAGTTTCGGTCTTATTTGGTTGGATCTCTTGTTATTGTTTTCACTGATCATGCAACATTGAAATACTTGCTCACAAAACAAGATTCCAAGCCACGTTTGATTCGATGGATCCTCCTACTCCAAGAGTTTAACCTTGAAATTCGAGATAAAAAGGGAGTAGAGAATGTAGTGGCTGATCATTTATCCCGTCTTTCAAGCTATGAGAACATAGTAGATGAATCTCCAATAAATGAACTCTTTGTTGATGAAAATTTATTTTTTGCAGGTAATGTCTCCTACATTGGCTCTCCATGGTATGCTGACATAGCAAATTACCTAGCCACAAGTCAGATTCCTTCTCATTGGTCTAAACTTGACAAACATAAATTCTTGCGCAACGTGCGTACCTTTTTTTGGGATGACCCCTACCTATTTAAATATTGCCCTGACCAAATTGTTAGGCGGTGCATCCCTGATCATGAAATTCCAAGTGTCATTAATTTTTGTCATGCATTAGCCTGTGGTGGGCATTTCTCTTCCAAGAAAACCATCTGTCAAGATCTTGCGAGTGTGGTTTTATTGGCCCACCATGTTTAAAGATGTCCATGCCTTCCGTGTTGGATGTGATCGATGTCAACGCCTAGGTAACCTCAATTGGGCCATAACATGTGACTAACCTATATAACTTATTTATATACGATATGTATAAGATCGAGAGTTGCAATCTAAAGAGATGTTGTCTTTACCATGTATAATGTTGGATCCATTACCTCAATACAATTTATGACTGAATAGATATTAATATAACTTATAACAAGTTTTTATATCAAGAATATAAAAATCACATGGAATAACCAAACTATCAATCTTGACTAGGACATCTTCTCTCACACCAAGTGGGTAAGCAAAACTACGATCTGCAAGTTGTATTACAATGCTAGTTTTATTCAAAGGCTCAAGACTAAGAGAATCATAAACATGTTTGGGCATAACACTAATAGATGCACCTAAATCGCATAAAGCTGTTTTAAAACTAGCATTACCAATAACACATGGGATAATAAATGCACCTGGGTCTTTTTGTTTCAAAGACAAATTCTTTTGAACAACAACAGATATAACTTTACCCATACTTACCAAAGAGCATCTTCAATGGGGAGTGCTATTTTGGAGAGGCAAATCTCTAAAATAGCACTTTGAATAGTGTAAAAATGATATTTTTTTTATGTGTGCTCCAATGGTAAATGTCATTTTGAAGAGCCATTTTTTTTATATTATTTTAAATATAATATAATTATTTTGTATATAATTTAATTATACAATTAATAAGAGTAAGTTATAGAATTAAATAAGTACTTTTACAAAACTCTCCAAAAATATAATTATTAATTTTATAATTATATTTAAAATAAAAAATAATTTAAAATTAAAAACCTAAAAATATTGAAAATTCCGCTAAAATGTCATTTGCCACCAATATTTGAAATTTCAAAATTGAAAGAATAACCGCCAAATTTTAAATTTTTAGATTTAATTTTTTTAAAAATCCGCTAACATTTGAAATTTTAAAATTTCAAAATTGAAAGAATAACCGCTAAATTTGAATTTTTTGGATTTCAAATATTTTTAAAAACACGCTAATATTTGAAATTTTAAAATTTCAAATTTTAAGGAAAAATTTTATCTATAAATATTCACTTAAACCTTCATATTTTTCTTCATCACTTTCTTCTTCAAACCAATTTTCTTCATCCTCGTTATTTTATTTCATTAAAGTTCATCATGAATCATTCTGATTTTTATGATGCTTTTGATTTTGATGATGAGACTCCCATGCTCGCCTTACAAGTTGCTACAACAGTGGTTGTTGGAGCAGAATTGGTAAATCAAGGGCAGAGAATAGAGTCTCGTGGCTCTATTTCTAGACAGAAAATCGTCAATCAAATAGAAAGGAAGGTGAATTGCGGCTGTATAATGATTATTATGCAGAAAATCCTAAATTCACGGAAAGTCAGTTTCGAAGGAGATTTAGAATGAGTCGTCGTCTTTTTCTTCGCATTGCAAATGCGGTGGAAGCTCACAATCCATATTTCAAACAAAAGAAAGATGCAATTGGTGTTCTTGGCTTATCTTGTCTTCAAAAGGTAACTGCCACTCATAGGATATCTGCATATGATATTCCAGCAGATCTTACTGATGAATATATTCAGATTAGGGAAAGCACTGCAATAGCAAGTGAAAGAGCTTTCGTCAAATCAATTGTTGAGGTTTTTAGGGAATGGTATCTAAGAGCACCAAATGAGTCCGGTATTGGTTGGTTATTATCAATTGGCGAGCAACGTGGATTTCTAGGGATGTTAGGGAGCATTGATTGCATGCACTGGAAATGGACACAATGTCGGTTGCATGGCATGGGATGTATACTTGGACATTGTCGAGAGCCTACTTTAATTTTAGAGCGGTGGCTTGACAAGATCTTTGGATATGGCATGCCTTTTTTGGAATGCCTGGATCTCTAAATGATATTAATGTTCTTGATTGGTCACCTGTCTTTGATGCACTTGCTGAAGGTCGTGCTCCTCCTATCAATTACACGGTCAATGGACGTGAATATACAATGGGATACTATTTAGCTGATGGGATTTATCCGAATTGGTCAACCTTTGTTAAGACAATCCCAAGGCCTTTAGGAGAGAAGAGAAAATATTTCGCAAGTAAACAAGAGTCTGCAAGAAAGGATGTGGAGAGAGCATTTAGGGTGTTACAGTCACGTTTCACAATAGTGCGTGGACCTGTGCGATACTAGGATGAAGAAACTCTTGCAAATATTATGAAAGATTACATAATATGAAGGAGCAATGATGGTTGGATTTGATCATGATAGTGAAACTAGTTCTTCTATATCAGTGTCACATGATGAAACACCAGAACTACATGATTTTTTCGAACTCATAATCGAATCAGGGACATAGCAATGAATTCTCAACTCCAAGCCGATTTGATTGAACATTTATGGGAACATTACAGTAATGAGTAAATAATCATTAGCTTTAAGCTATATATTGTATGTTTTTTCAAGTATTTGTATGTTTTTTTAAGGTTGTTGTATTTGAAGTTAATTAATGTTACTTAGTGTCATTGAGTATTAGAAGAACTTTATATTTAAAGCAAATGACTAATAATTAATTAAACATATATTCCATTACAAATAATTAACTAAACATATAGTCCATTACAAATACAAAATTAAACACATTACATTACAAATTAAAACCGTTCTTTGTCATAATTTCTAGTTTTCTATTTTGAAAATACACTGTAGAAATTGGATCCATACCAGAAGTATCCGTCTTCATGGTTTCATTCTCTTGTTTGTCTTCATTTTGTTTAATTGTTATAGCTTGTTGCTCTAACATTGTTAGTTTGTGTTGATTTTTTTTATCCTCAATTTGCTCTATGCTATCCTTGAATTCGTCTAAGAGTTCTGATATATATGTCTTGTCAACTTTCTCTTTTCCTTGTCTGCGTCTAAGTCGTTCATTTGCAGACTTTTGATCGATTGGTCTATTTTGATATAGAAATGCATCATTATTGTCTCCTAAACTAGCAGAATCAGGGGTTGATGGGTTTGAAGAAGCTGGAATTGCAATTCCATGACTTTTTTTGTTTCTTGTTTGACTTTTGATATTGACTTGCACACTCAGATTGCCATTTAGGTTCTTTTCTTAAGATAACCCAGCAATGTTCTAGTTGAAATCGTTTGCCAAACAATGAAGCATACATTTGACGAGCATTATTAATCTGGTAAAACAAATGCAACAAATTAAACTATGTTATAAAAATATAAGAAACAATACGCTACTATGAAAATAATCAAATTAAAAAATTATCCTTGATTCTTCAGTCATTCCACTTTGTTGACGGTTTTCAATTTATGTAAGAAAACCAACAAATTTTCCAACTTCTCTATTTATTTCTTGCCATCTACTTGAGATGCTTACTTGAGAACAATTATTCAAATTTTATCCGTTCTCGACAAAGTAAGCATATACTCGAGCCCAGAATTGTTTTGTTTGTTGATCAACTCCTGTAATTGGATCTTTACTTTTATTTATCCATGCAGAAATAAGTAAACAATCTTCTGCTTGTGAGAAGTTCTTAGTTCTTTGTGATTTTTTAGGAAGTTGAGTAGGATCACTTGGTTGAGACACAATATCTTCAAACTCATTTATAAGAAAGTTGGTGAATGAGTTTGGCAAATTTGAGTCCATCTAAAAAAATTGTATTAGTTCAAAAAATACCATATATAATCATTCTATTGATAAATTAACCAACAATCACTAAATAAATTAACCAACAATATTGTGTTAATATAACTGCACATGATATATGAAAAGAGTAAAGCTTGCTTTACATGACATTATAGCTGAGGAATAAGTAAAAGTTCTCACAAGACCATGTTTCAAGGCATAAGAAATTTGCCATTATAAAATTCACTGAACATTGTAATATACATGAATGTTGCATCTCTTCTTTGCATAGATATGCATGCTAAAATGGTGTTTTTCTAATTTGATGCAGGAATATGACTCGAGCTCTCTCAATGTAGTCTATGGAACTAAGAAATTAATAGAGATTAGTGTAAGACTTTTAAGGAGAAGAAGCTTTGGCTTGATGATTGATGAATACTATGAAGATAACAATTGCTCCTATATCATCGATCATGTTTTCCAACAAACAAATGAAAAGCTCTAAGGAAATTTAATAAGCTGCAAATGTAAAAATAATCCTAAGCAATCGTTTACGTGAAAATCACCTACCGGAAAAATACATGCAGCGAGGATGAAACCAGGCAACACTAGTGAAACCAAGGTAACCAAGTCAAAAGTAACCATTCTCCAACCCCGAACAACAACATATTTCATAATCAATGAAATGAACCCATCCACATATTTAATAATCCACCTCCATAACCAAACCCCAAAACACAACAAACACTCAAAGCTCGGAAAACTTCGCATGCACCAAAAGGCACAAGAGAGACAAAATTATTTACTACCAACGACCAACAAGAATTCCAAAATGACCCCAACAAAATTCCACTCTTTCCTCAATGAAACATAATACTACAAGAAGATTGTAACCTAAGAATTTGAAGCTTCTAGCATTTGAAGCTTCTAGCATTCCCAGTATTAATAACCTAAGAACATAACAGGTTGTAAGTAATGCTTGGGAGAAGATTTTATTTGTTTGCAGAATGTTTGAGATCAATGGAAGCATAAATGATAGTTCATGGATGTTGTAGATAAACTATATTGGAGCTTTATAATTTCAACCACATTGTCAATGTGGTTGAAATCAAAGGATTTATATGATAAATGCTTGAAGTAAATTAGCTTCCTCTCTTTCTTTTCGAGTACCTAAGCTGAGATAAAATAACACATAAAAATAGAAATAAAATAGATTATAATTTAGGTTATAAATGAGAAGAACTCTGCAAAACTTTTAAACATCCATAGCAACTAAAAAAGTTGGAACGCATATTATTCTTCGATTGGATATAACAAGATGGGTGGGTCAATTAGCGGACTTAAATCACAAAAAAACACTCTCCATATTTTAATGACAAGAAATTACTCATTTAATGACAAGAAATTACTCATTGTGTATTAATCAAAAACATATATGCACATTAAAATAGAAAAACAAAATATAAAAGCAAATTAGTGTAGGAGAAACTCTACTTTGAATCGTATATATTATAACAACTCACATATCTTTAGCAAATGCAAGAAGAAGAAAAACACAGAATAAATCGAGATGCATATCATTTACAACTTTTACATAATGCACAATAGAAATATCAAATCGGATGCATAGTTTAAAACAATACTAAACTGGTTCGTATTATGCTTATTCGAAATCAAATTCCAAACCTAACAGTATTAATCTCAAGTCCAAAATCCTACAGGTTTGTAATAAATTCTTGAACATAAATACAAGATTCTCTTCAAGATCAAGGCAAGCACAACAACAGAGGATAGGAATTCAAATCATAAGTGAAGGGAAAATCAAAGAAGGAAAATTAATATACAAAACCCATCTGTCAACCACAAGAAATACCTCAAATCACCGTTCCAAATCGGAACCCCAAATCAAAACCAGATTTTAATAGATAGAAAGGAAAGAAATCTAACCTTTTGATCGACTTGTGTTCTTCTTCTTCTTCTTCTTCTTCTTCTTCTTCGTTTCTCCGATAACAAATAATTGAATCGAAAAAATGGTAGTTGAGTCGAATGAGAGAAAATGCGATTGTCGGGCAACATATATTCGCGATGTCTCAACGAGTGTTACGTAGCGGTAACATTTTGTACTATGCATTCTCGGCCATCTCGTGCTATATATAACTGATTTCGAGTGGCAGGGCTATTTTTACATGAGGAATACCACTCACTGGAGTGAATACAGTAACCAAAACATGCTATATATATTATTTTATTTATGCCTCTGAAAGATAGCATGCCCGGTGGAGTTGCTCTTACCAATTCATGACCTTTCAGTTTGAAAGCTCTCTTGGTAGTACACAACTCCTTCAAGAATTTTGCATACTTGGGAATTTGCTTGACAACATCAAGCAAAGGGTGGATTTGTTTTAAAACTAGAATTAATTGAGTGAAAAGTTACCTTTGGAGTGTTTGTCTTTGTTTCTGTTTGTGGAGGAGGAGGATGTTCTTTCTTTGTACTCAATTCAGTTTCTATCTCTTCTTCTTCCTCCATCTCAATTTGTTTCAACTTTTTCTCTTCAAGTTCTTTCCCACTTCGTAACATGATAGCACTAACATTCTCTTTTGGATTAAATGCTTGGGAGGACAACTTTCCATTTATTTGTGCTTCCAATTTCCCTACACTTGAAACTACTTGTCCCATTTGCTTTTCTAAGTTGTGAATACTTGACCTTGTTTTATGTTGAAAAGACATGACATTTTGTTGTAAGGTAACAATATTAGAAGCCAAAGTTTTCATCATCTCACAAAGATCATCATTCGATGACGACCCCATAACATTGAAGTTTGTGAATGGAGCGGGTTGTCTTGCTTGATAATTTTGTTGGGGCCATGTGGATGGAACTGTCGGCCTGGATTGCCTTGTTGGGATGGGTTGCTGTAGCGTAAGTTGGGATGATCTCTCCATCCGGGATTGTACGTGTTGGAAAAGGGATCATATTTACGCTGGGGCTGTCTGTTGAATGCTCCATCATTTGCATGAGCTTGTTCAATGTAATCTTCTTGCATTGTTGGGCACATATCCGAAGCATGTCCTTGTAAGGAGCATATGCTACAAACTTTCATCTGCTGCACATTTCCACAAGCCAAAGAACACATAAGAGAAGTAAGATCATTAACTTTATTTTCAAGGTTAGAAATACTGAACTCATTTACTTGTTTGTTGGAGAGGTCTCCACGAGTGCCAAATTGTTTTGAGTTGGCTGCCATGTTTGAGATCAATTGACATGCAGCCTCGAGTGTTTTATCCACCAATGCGCCTCCACTTGCAACATCAATGATACTATGGTCAGTAGGCATCAATCCTTTATAGAAATATTGAATGAGTAGTTGATCGGGTATTTAATGATGAAGGCATTGAATACATAGATGCTTAAATCTTTCTCAATACTCGGAAAGTGTCTCTCCATGAGATTGTCGAACCCCATATATTTCTTTCCTTATATTGGCAACTTGAGATGCTGGAAAATATTTCTCCAGAAAAATCTTCTTCATAGCATTTCAAGTTCCAATAGATCCTGGGAGAATAGAGAAAAGCCATGTCTTTGCTACCCCTTCAAAGAGAAAGGGAAAGCTTTCAACTTAACTTGTTCTTCATCAACTCCATTCGGTTTCATGCCAACATAAACCATATGGAACTCCTTGAGATGAGTATGAGGATCTTCTCCTGCAAGACCATTAAATGTTGGTAACAAATGTATAAAACCATATTTGAGCTCAAGGTTTACATTATTGTCAATGTTTATGCACAGTGGTTGATTTTCCACGTTAGGAGAAACAAGCTCCTTGAGTGGTTGTTGTCGTGCAATAGCCATAGTATTGAGGCGAGTTTCCTTTCTCAACCTGCGTAAAGTGCTTTCTATTTCTAGATCAATCTGCACTTGAATTTGATTAGTAGAACATGTCACAGGTATAAATTCTTAAGAAAACTCAAGAGAAAGTAACCATACAAGAGATCAAAAACAATGCAAATTGTACGAAAATTTTATGGTAGAAAACAAAAACTACCTAAAAACACTAGAAATAAACGAAATTTGGCCTCGATAGGGTGGGGTAGCCTGTTTAGAAAGTCATTTTCCTTTAGGAAACAAAATACTGATACCTAATTCCACCAAAAACTCTGTTTTGAACAGTTACGCTGCCGCAAGTGAACAGTACCGTCGCAAGCAAAAATTCTATTTTTTTAATCACAGCAAATAAAAATAACAATACAAGCACAACAATCAACTAAAATTACCTCCCCGGCAACGACACTAAAATTTGTTGCGATGTTGCGGTCGCACAAATTAATTACCCTAGCTTAAAACACACAAGATAGTATAGAGCAAGCAAGGGGTCGATCCCACGAGAAAGTTTCAAGTCAGATTTTTATGTTGTACGTTAT
The DNA here is from genome assembly GCA_032356905.1 of Salix exigua. Classification (NCBI taxonomy): domain Eukaryota; kingdom Viridiplantae; phylum Streptophyta; class Magnoliopsida; order Malpighiales; family Salicaceae; genus Salix; species Salix exigua. Next base: position 2,351,784 of record CM063602.1, on the reverse strand, counting down.
GTGATTGGGAGGATTTGGTTTTTGATTATCTAAACTATGTTAACAATTAAACTAGCAAACAAAATCAATTAAAACCGAAACTTATCAAGAAAAAAAACCTTGGTCAGAAGCATATATCCACCTATGGAAATTAGAACCGATCCTAGAAACAAAGAAATGCAGTTTATGTTATGAAATTTATCTTTTTTTAACGTGATTAATTAACGGATCCGCCGTATAACTAATCCTAACCAATAAATAATCAAAGTGTCTGCACTAATGATTCAATTTAATGGTAGCTTCACAAACTAGATAATTTCATCAAGATTAACATACAGGTTGTCCGCAACTTGTGTCAATTTATTCAAATGTTCTCTTTAAGTTCAATAATGTAGTTCCGCCACAATTATCAAGCTTAGTTGCTTCACAAGTTCATATATCACAACTCCGATTTTGATATTAAACTTAGCAATAGATTGTTCACAACAATAACTTAGAGTCCGCTCTAGCAATCATCAACAACAATCATATGAAATATGCATAGGAAAACAATCATATTCATTCATAACATAAACTGAAAATAGAAGGAAGAATAAATCTCACGATTCTTGAAATCCGAAGGTTTTTCTGTCCTTGCAACCAAGAAAAGAGCTCAGCCTTGCATAACTATTCAACAACTACTTAAAAACATGGAAAAACACATGATTTACGATTTGGAGGAGGAAGATTTTGTATTTTCTTTTGTGCTGGCCGCCACTTCCTTGCTCCTCTTCTTCTTTATATTTGCTTAGAAACCCTAATGTCTATTTTACAAAATAGTCCTTCCTTAAGTTGACAGAATTTAATTGTTCCTTGTAAAATTCATATATCCTTCATATGACATCATTTTAAGCAGAAATTTGGAGCGTTTATAGGTCTTTGAGTCCTGAATCCACTCCAATTGACTTTGCAACAATCGGACTTATGTAGCTCGAGATATTGAAGTTGGAATGGAAAAACATCGATATCGATAGATTGCAAGATTTGATTTTGAAGGCTGCAATTTCCATGATCTTCCTTATTTTATTTATTTTTACTTCGCTTTCAATAAACTTGTGGATGTTGGATTTTCAATGTCATTGGATTCATTTCATTTTGATCTCTAGAGCTTAAACTCTGTACAAAACACCGACTGAAGGTCAAATCTGTCAATCAACTCCAATTACTTCTTTTTTGCATCTTTCATCTAAAAATGCCTTCAAAATATAAAACAAAGAATATAAAGGCATTTTATACACAAAATATATGCAAAATACTAGGTAAATATGGATGAAACTATCAAATAATATGGTCACATCAGAGTTTGGTTACTCATTACTTATTGATAATGGAGTGTGTGTCATGAAAGATAAAAGGGGATACTTTTGTTGTGTGCAAACATGACAAATAGATGCTTCAATGCTGATTTAAAGGAAATGTGCTTGGCTGACAACATGTGCAAGAATGGTGAATTAGTTCTTTGGCACAAAAGGTTGGAACACTATAATTATGTTGCATTGAACAAAATGGTTGAATTGTAGATGGCACGTGGGCTACCAAACATACATGATCAAGGTATTTTTTGTGAGGCTTGTCAATTAGGAAAGCAAACAAAAATTGCTTTCACTAATTCTGATTTTAGAGCCAATGTTAAATTGTAGCTCATATACACAGATGTGTGTGGGTCAATACAATGTGAATCCTTGAATTGATCAAGATATTTTCTATTGTTTGTGGATGATTGTAGTAGGTATTGTTGGGTTTATTTTCTAAAAACAAAGCTGATGTTTTCTCTAAGTTTCTGACATTCAAAGCAAAAGTAGAACTTGAAACTGGAAACAAAGTAAAGGTGATAAGGTCTGATAATGGTGGAGAATTTACCTCTCGACAGCTGGAGAATTACTTGATGAAAGAAGTGATTAAACACCAGTTGATAGTACCCTACACACAACAACAGAATAGGGTAAGTGAAAGAAAAAACAGAACCTTGATGGAAATAACAAGGTGCTTAATGCATGAAAAGAAAATGCCTTTGAAGTTTTGGGCAGAGGCTGTAAACACAACATCATACATTCAAAATAGTGTGATTTCAAGAGTTTTGGATGATAAAACTCCCTATGAAATCTGGTATGATGTTAAACCTAATGTTGAACATTTAAAAGTATTTGGATGCATATGCTATGTGTTGATACATGATGTTAATCGAAAAAAACTAGATAAAAAGGATGATATAGGTGTGTTGATAGGCTATAGTTCAAATTCTAAAGCTTATAGAATTTTTGATGTAATGGCCAACAAAGTTACAATTGCAAGAAATGTCAAGTTTGTAGAAGATGCATCATGAAATTGGGAAAATTTGGCAGTCAATTGTGCAGATCAGGTTCAGCATGATGAAACAGAATATTATGATGAACTTGAAAATGAAGAGAACATAGATGAGCAACCAGTTAGGGGGACAAGGTCCTTAACTAATATTTATGGCAGATGTTCAATGGCTGAGGCAGAATCAGTGGAGATTGAAGAAGCATTAAATTCTCAAGTATGGGTGAAAGCAATGCAGGAGGAGCTTGACATGATAAAAAAAACCAAACATGGATACTTGTTGATAGACCTGCAAACAAGAAAATAATTGGAGTTACATGGATATTCAAAACAAAGTTGAATGCTGATGGAAGTATCAACAAACACAAGGCAAGATTGGTTGTGAAAGGCTATGCACAAAAGGCTAGAATTGACTACACAAACACTTTTGCTCCAGTTTCAAGGCATGATACAATAAAACTTTTGCTTGCACTTGCTGCACAAAATGGCTGGTATGTGTTTCAACTAGATGTAAAATCTGCTTTCTTGAATGGTGTGTTAGATGAAGAAATTTTCATTGAGCAACCAACAGGTTTTGATAATCAGAATCCAAACCACGTGTACCTGTTATAGTAGACTCTTTATGGTCTCAAACAAGCTCTTAGAGCTTGGTATAGTAGACTTGATGATCACTTGCTAAGTTTAGGGTTCAAGAGAAGCATCAATGAAGTAACATTATAGATGAAACATGTAGATGATCATGTGCTAATGGTCTTTGTGTATGCAGATGATTACTGGAGATAAAGAGCAGCTGATAGAAGAGTTCAAGTCAAACATGAAGGATACATTTGAAATGAATGAACTTGGGATGATTTCTTATTTTCTAGGCATGGAAGTAATTCAGTCAAAGTAAGGAATTTTTCTATGTCAAAAGACTTTTATTTAGAAGATACTAACCAATTTTGCAATGTCAAATTGCAAATAAGTCTCTACTCCTATGATTTTAGGATTGTTGAAATTCTCGGACTCCAAGATCTATTGAAGACAAGACACGACTGGTTGAAGATTATGAGTCTTAGTTTGAGTCAAGTTTTAGTATTAGATGAGTATTGATAATGTTGTTTTTGAATAAAGATCATGTTGATCAAGTTTGAATTTGAGTTCAGTTTATTCTTCTTAGTTAACAAATCATGTTGATCATTTTAGGATTAAGTTCAATTTATTTTCTTAGTTAATCAAGTACAAGAAGTTGTATTCAACTAAAAACTCTTGTAATCCTTTTAATTTCTTCTATAAATAAAGAAGAGGGATGGCAATAACCTCACCTTGATTTTTTCCCTTGTTAACATAATTTCTTTTCTTATTGTTCTTCCGTGTTCTTCAAAATTCTTAGAATTCCAGATTTCAATTTGAACAATGTCTATTCTTGGTTCAATAAAACAGTGACAATTGACTTTTGTTGACTTTTTTTTCTATAGAATCCTTATCGAACCATAAGCCGTGGAAAAAGCACAACTCTGTGAAAAAGAGGATGTGAAAAGTAATTTTTTCAATTCATTATATCATGTTAAGAAGAATCATAAAAAAGTAATGGCAAGGTTGAAAAAACAAATGATTTTTGCGCATCTATTCCTATAATTGTTGGTAGAATAATGCCACTAAGAGAATCTACAGGCACCGTAATTTTTGCTTTTCATCCATCTTCATGTTCTGCTCTCTAGTTGCCACGTGCATGACCTTATGCAAGTCATGTCTGTTGCTTACTAGCCTAGCTCTCTGTTTGTGTGTGTGTGTATGGTGTCTCAAAAAAATAAAATGTATCTTCCCTTCCACCAAAGAAAACAAAGGGTACACTCTTTTTACTCATTCTTGTATTCATTCTTCAACTTTTTTTTTTCACCTGTACAATCTTTGCTAATCCTTTATATTCTAGCATAGCGTTATAATTTTACATAAATGCAATACTATAAATATTTAGGTGATAAGCTTAAATAAAATCTATTTGATTTTTATACTTGTAACTTCCTAGATCAAAAATTAAGGATCATAAGTCAGATGTGCACGACACATCTTGAAACCATTGATTAGCTTGTCCATTAGCTTGTTAAATCCTTCATTTCTAGTACAAATACAAAGTAAAAGGGAGCAGAGAAATACCTGAATGAGCATTTGCAAAAGATTCATGCAAGTAACTGAGGCTGAAATGTCTAAGAGAAATAGTTAGGTCCTTATTACCTAGACATATAAGAATTCAGCATTTCAGCCTCTGCATTCTCTAACCCACATTATGCTGGAATAACCATTGCAAGAGAGAGATTTATTACTATCTTTTATAGGTGAAATTGATATGAGTTAATAGTTGGAGGGAAAAACAATTGGTTAGTTAGTTAGTCATGTGTCAAATTAGTTGAGTTTGTTATAATTCCTGTTACAAACTTTGTGAGGGCTTTATTATCGAGTGGGGAGCCATTATACAAAATATGTTGAATAATACCCAACAAAATATTCTTGAGTCTCTCTGTTCTTGGATGTTAGTCTAAGGTCGAAAGATAGAGTCCTATCATTGGTATCAAAGCCATTGATCCTCTAAGCCGTTTCTTTAGTGTATGACCCGTGCTCATGTTCGTACTCTATCAGCAACAATGAACACCGTGTATCAATGGACAAAAATCAACTCATTTCAGAATGTCTTCTTGAAGATAAGTTTGCATCAATGGACAAACGCCTCAATTCAATCGGTTCACATCTAGTGGGTCCTGATTAGTCATTCTTACCTCCAACTGATGACGACATAGGTGATAGTTATAGGCGAAAAGGCGAGAGGGGCCATCGAGAGAAGGAAAGGGGACTGCCTTACGAGAATCGCAGGCCCTTCATTACGATGGTTTTTCCCTGATTCAACGATGGGGATGACCAAATTGAATGAGTTTACAAGGCAGAGCAATATTTTGACTATTCTTCGGTGCCACAGGAGAAGAAGGTCAAGATGGTGTCCTTCCATCTGGAGAGGCTTTGCTATCATCTGTAGAGGCTTTGAAATGGTATCAATGGGAAGAATGTTCTTTTTCCTTCTCCAATTGGAAAGATTTCACCAAAGCATTTTGCAGGGAGTTTGGCTCTCATGGATTTAAAGATTTTACTGAGTTACTCTTCAAGCTTTGACAGACAGGCCCTTTAAAGGATTATATAGTAGAATTCAGACGCCTAGCAACCCGAATCCATGATCTTAGTCTAACCTTTCAATTGAGTTGTTTCATTGGGGGACTGTAGGAGGTACTCAAGCATGATATCAAGTTGCTATGTCTTACTACCGTGCATGAGGCAATGTATTTTCCTCATCAAGTGGATGCTAAATTGCAGAAGTTGAGGTATGAACATTCTTATGGAATTGCTAGGTTTATATCATCTCTTTTACCAACACACAATGAGTTTGTGACTGCTAAAACTGAAATTGTTCATAGAAAAGATATGCACATCAAGAAATTAACCCCATAAGAAATTCAATACAAGAAATAGAATTGTCTTTGTTTTTATTGTGATGAAAAATTTTATTGTTAGATATGGGGTACAACAATGATGAGGAAGAAGAAATAATTCATTAATTACAACAATTGGAACAAGAAGTTGGGGGTGAATGCTTGTTGTATCACGACTTGTGCTTCATATGGTATCCCAACCCCTACAACCATTAAAACCATGAAACTCATTGCAGTCATAAAGAATTGTCCTATGGTAGTGTTGTTAGACTCAAGAAGTTCTCATAACTTCATTCATATTGGCATGGTTAAGAAGCTAGGTTGGAAGCTAGATCAATCTCTCAATTGTGATGTTATGATTGCTGATGGTGGCCAAATTCAATGTAAAGGGTGTTGTGCTGAGATTCCCTTGGCCATAGGGAATTATGGGTACACTTTGGACATGTTTGCTTTGCCACTGGGTGGTTGTGACATAGTGTTAGGGGTTCAATGGTTGTGAACTCTTGGTCCAATACTGTGGGATTTTGAAAAATTAACTATGAAGTTTTGTTATGAAAATGAATATATTTGCTTGTCTAGTTCCAAACCTCAACCTCCACAGCCTATTTCATGTCTTCAGATGGACAAATTGTTGCTCATGTGATGTTATGGAGTGATTCTTTATGATGTGAAATGTGAAAATATGACCACACCGGTAGATGCCTTGTCCCCATCACATCAACATGAATTGCAGACCTTGTTGGGTTCCTTTTCGATAATTTTTGGCACCCCCACAACTCTTCCTTTGTGAGAGACCATGACCATTGGATACCATTAGTTGCAGGCCATAAACCACCCAACATTAGACCATATGCTTATGGTCCCCTGTAAAAATAAAAAAATTGAGAAATGTGTCCAAGAATTGATGGATTATGGTTTTATAAGGAATAATCATAACCCTTTTTCGTCTCCAGTTCTGTTAGTTAAGAAGAAGGATATCACAAGGAGGATGTGTATGGATTACAGACAATTGAATGAGTTGACTATAAAGGACAAGTATCTAATTCCATTTATTGATGATCTGTTGGATGAATTGCATGGGGCAAAGTGTTTTTTCAAATTGAACCTAAGGAGTGTCTACCATTAAATCAGAGTTCATTTCAGGGATATTGAAAAAAATAGTTTTTCGAACTCATTAGGGACATCATGAATTCATTGTTATGCCATTTGGATTGAAAAATACTCCAACAACATTTCAAGGCTTGATGAATGAGGTTTTCCAAAGTTGTCTGAGGAAGTTTGGCTTGGTATTTTTTGACGATATTCTAGTTTATAGTACTTCATGGGAAAATCATTTGAAGCATCATCAACTTTTTTTCAAGAGGTCCAAGTGTGCTTTTGGGGTCTCCACCATTGAATATTTGGGTCACATTGTATCTAGACAGGGAGTTGCAATTGACCCTTCCAAGTTACAAGTAGTATCAAGTGGTCTGTCCCAACTTTTGTGAAGGGTTTGGGAGAGTTTTTAGGTTTCACGAGTTATTATTGAAAGTTTATCCCTCATTACAGCAGGGAAAGTTTTCCTTTAACTCAGTTGACCAAGAAGGATGGTTTTGTTTGCTCACCAGAGGCTACTTCTGCCTTCCCTAAACTCAAGGAGTTCATGTTATCTCCTAGGGTTCTTTCATTAATAGATTTTACCAAACCCTTTATTATAGAAAGTGATGCTTCGGGTTATGGAATTGGGGTCGTGTTGCAGCAAAAGGATGACCTATTGCTTTTACCAAGTAAAACTCTTGGCCCTCGGAACCAAGCCCTATCTCGCTTATGAAAGGAAATGATGACAATTGTGCATGCCATTAGAAGTGACATCATTATTTGCAAGGCTGTCATTCCATCATTAACATAGATCACCATAGTTTGAAATATTTCCTCAACCATAAGGCGCACACCCCTTTTCAACAAAAATGGGTCACAAAGCTTTTGGGTTGTGATTATGAAATACAGTATAGGCAAGGGAGTGATATAAGGCGGTGATGCCTTATCTAGATGCCTTATCAGTTAAGCCCTTTCCATGGATATTGTGGCCACTAGAAATGATGTTGTTAGGCAATTTAGTGAGAACTTGGCAATCACATATCCTTAACATAGCTTGATGGATGATTTACTGAAGTTACAATGAAAGGGATGGATCTCTAGCAAAAAACAATAAATTCAAGTTCTTCGTTGATTCTACATAGTTACTTGAGTAACATACTCCTTCAATAACAAATCAATTGCTAAAATTTTACATTAACAATGGTCTCCTCAAGTATAGTTCCAGGATAGTGCTCAATCTCGATTCAATTTAGAGAGACAATTTTTGTTGCCTCACTCAGATCCTATAGCTGGTCATGTGGGTTTCTTAAAAACTTATAAGAGATTATCTCATGCTTTTTATTGGCCAGGTATGAAGTATGATGTGTAGACAATGATGGTTGAATGTCACACCTGTCACCAACACAAGTATGAAACCATGACCTCTGCAAGACTATTTTAGCCCTTCCTTATACCAAACAAGGTATGGACTGATATCTGAATAGATTTTATTGTGGGATTACCTCCTTACCAAAGGAAATCTATCATTTTTGTAGTGGTGGATTGCTTGAGCAAGTATACCCATTTCATGGCTCTATCTCACCCTTTTTTAGCTGCTACCATTGCTCAAACCTTTATGGATCATATATTTAAATTACATGGTATGCCTAGCTCTATTGTTTGTGACTTTTGGGAGGAATTCTTCAAATTGCATGATCTAGCATTACAAATGAGCTTAGGTTACCACCCATAAAATTATGGCCAAATGGAAGTAGTTAACACATGTTTGGAGACTTATTTGAGGTGCTTTGCTGCAACACAACCCAAAAAATGGCTACTTTGGTTATCTTGGCCAGAATTTAGCTATCATACATCAACCAATTTGACCCCATTTGAAGTTGTTTACAGTCAACCCCCACCCACTATGACACCATACAACTCTGACACTACAAGCTTTGTTATGGTGGACAGAAGCTTGGCTGCATGGGACAAAATACTGGCCTTACTCAAATCTAATCTTTTTATGGAACAAAATTGAATGAAGGTTTAGGTTGATAAACATCGATCAAAAAGGGAATTTCAGGTTGAGATTTGGTGTATTTGTGATCGGTACCTTATAAGTTACAATCCTTGGTGCCTCATTCCTACCATAAACTCTTACCCAAGTTTTATGGTCCTTATGAGGTATTGGAGAAGATGGGACCAGTGACTTATAAACTCAAATTACCTGCGGGTTGTAAGATCCATCCTGCATTTCATGTGTCTTGTTTAAAGAAACATTTAGGAGCTCAAGTGACTCCTTTAACATTACCTCTAATTACTGATGATGGTATTGTTCAAGACAAACCATTGACTATTTTAAAGAGGAAGATCATCAAGTGTGGCAATGCAGTAGGGGTGGATGTCTTATTCCATTGGAAGTGTCACACACTTGAGGATGCCACATGGGAGGACTATAATGATCACATGGCCAAATTTTCTGATTTTATTGCTTAAGTTGAGGTTGCCTTCAATTCCAGATGACTTAATTGTTTTCCTTAGCTCCTCTGTAGTCATTGTAATACGTTTCAAAGTGTTTCCTTAGCATCCGTGTCCTGTAATAAGTTTTCATTTCTTGAAAACTTAGTTTCAAAGGGAGGGGTAATGATAGGAGTTAATAGCTGGAAGGAAACTGGTTAGTTAGTAAGTTAGTTAGCCATGTGTCAAATTTGTTGAGAGTTTGTTAAAAATTTTGTTACAAACTCTATACTTTCTGTTACAAAACTCTAGGAGGGCTTTATTACAGAGAGGAGCCATTATACAAAATATGTTGAATAATACCCAACAAAATATTCTTGAGTCTCTCTGTTCTTGGTTGTTAGTCTAAGGTTGAAAGATAAAGTCGTATCAAAAACATTATAATTCTCAAAATATAAGATACAAATACTCCTCACCTTCACCTATAACCCTCAACTTCACGACCACAACGCCTCCCTCACCTTCACAGTGCCACAATGTCACCAGTCCCTCCCTTCAACCTCTGCAAAAACCATCTAAAAAACCCATATGCTCTCCCCTTTTCCTTCACCCATTTGTCCCCCCCTTCTCTTTCATCCTCTACAACACGAACCCATCTACTCTCCCCTTCTCTCGTCCTCACCATTGAGGAAACAGATCCCCACACTAAGCTCTTGTTTCTGTCAATTGTAAGTTTTAACTCTCATGTGATGATTTTGTTTTTCATTTTTTCGCTTGGATTTGTTTTGTGTACTCTGTGATGGTATGAATTTTGAAGTTTTTAGAGTGATTAGGATGATAGATTTTAGTTGCAAACATTCATGACTAGTAGCTAATAGACAGACCCAAGATTAATTTTTATATTATCTTCCTTCTCTGGTCAAAATCAAAAAATAGATGTAATATTACTGAGAACTAAGGTAGTCTAATTTACTTAGAAGTGTGGGGATATTGGGACTTAGACCAGTAATACTCCATAATTTTGAAATACTCAGACCAAAGATTACTTAAATTAAGGATGTAGGCTATAATATTATATGGTTTTGAAAGTGATTTTGAAGATAATGATGTTGTTTAAAAATTTGCAATTACTCTGGCATATCTATTGAGGTAGATGCTTATCTATGAATGACCGAAGTTACATTTAAACAAATGCTACTATTAAATTTACACATATCAAATTGATGGTAATACTTTTCTAGTTACGAAATTTCAGCAATGACAGCGTGCTAAAGTTTGCCTTGGTACTTGATCTTGGCATACATTTTAGACAAACATGATAAAGTTTAAGACCATGAGCAATGATCCCAGCAAGGACCTAAAAAAAGGTGGGAATCAAATTAGGCTTGTTAGAAAACATGCAAATTGGTTTGCTTGCAATAAAACTAATAAAACTAGCATACAATGTGATGGCATATGAAACTTCTAGTCATATCACCAAAATATATCTTGAATGTTCATATGATCCATTAGTAGAGAACCCATTTTCTCAAGCTCCAACTGTTAATCAAATAGTCCTGGATGAAGTGGCAACCAATCAAACTCATATGTAAGAGCTTTTTGCAACACATGATGAACTTTTTAATGGATGTCGTACTTGTTAGCAAATAATCTCTCAGAGCAAGAAAAGTCCTTTCAAAAATACCATAAAACATTAAAAAAGACTTAAAAATGCACCAATCGCCACTTGATCATGTTTCTTTTTATCACATAAATCCCTTTTTCGCTCTCCTCCTTGGCAAGAACACCACGATGTATGTGAGTGCACATGATGTATGAAAATGGAAATGCAACATTAGAGGATCATAATTGTTGAGTAATGAGTAACTTATTGTATGAATAAGATGGTACTAGGAACTAAGAGAGAGCCTAACTTCAATTTATGTAGTTTTAATATGGCTTTACAGAAAAATAGGTGGGTTACTAATGTAATATGGATTGTTTTATTTTCTTCTCTTGATAAAATAATGGGTACAAAACAATACATCAAAAAAAATTTGTGTTTGTTTTCAACCATTTGAAAGTAATTTTTTCTCATATTAATGCTCCTACTTGGTTCTAATGGACTTAACTTTTTCTCCCATTATGATTGAGCATACTGCATGGTCAATTTCTTGTAACCCATGCTCGTTGAGCACAATAGATGACATACAAGGTGGTATTCTTGGATTTTGGGAAGATAGACTATTACAAAATTAAAATCATGTTAAACTAGAAACCTAAGCCCTGAGGGATAAAGATATATATTGATTTTAAGCTAGATTTGCAAGTGTGAAATTTAATTGCGCAAATCATTTTCTTGAATATAACTTCATTCAAGATCATAATTTCTAGTTGAGTGAGATTGAAGAATAATCAGAAAACTCATTCATTCAGTTTATCCTAGAATGAAATATATACATTTGTTTTACGTGTATATGGTACTTTGTCTCTTTATTGTCACACGTCGCCGCGCGTCGTCCCAAGAGGGATCCCGACTCTTGTAGTGGAGTTGATAAGGAGTCGCCACCTAGCTGTTGAGGGTCGCTAGGAACACCCGATTTGTACTCGTCTGCTTAGAATTCGAGGGTAAGAGATTGGTTGCGTAAAGGGAAAGTATTAGCACACCTTGTATGCCTTACCTAAGGTAAGCTGCATCGTCTACCTAGATGTGATTTTGAATGTTTCAATAAATCATCTATTCACACAAAACATATTTCAATTGAAAAAGAAATTGATCACCGCTTTAAATAGTCCTATGAATTTTATTTATTATTATCATTCCCACTGGATATTTTGGATATTAACCCTTTAGAATTTATTTATCCAAACACCGAAAAGTGAATAATAGCATACTATTCTCGCCGAATATTTTGGATGAGATTTATTTAACCAAACACTGGACAGTGAATAAAAGCATACTATTCCCCCAAATATATTGGATTTTTAACCCCTTAAAGATTTATTTATCCAAATACCGACAGTGAATAATAAATTCCCAAAAAATAAGATTTTTAATTTTTTAAAATATTAACCAATACCCTTTTTTTTACAAAGAAAACACATTTATTTTATTTTATTTTATTTTATTTTATTTTTTTCTTAACAAAACAACATAACATTGAATAAATAAAATACAACACACACACCCACCCAATCTCCTTTTTCATCACATTTTAAAAATAAAATACAATTCACACACACATTGTCCTTTTTTATTTTTTTCTCATTACATTTCACAAATAACAATTAAAATACAATAATTTCAAACAAAACATATAAACATAAAGAAAAATACAAAAGGACTTCAGGGACAGTGCCAGAAGAGTGGCAGTAGTGCAGGAAAGACTGGCAGCGCTTCTTCCCACGCTCCGCCGTCAATGAGCAGTAGCTGGACAGGGGAGCATATCGGCTTCTTCCCTTCCTTCTTTCGCCGGAGTGGCCTTCTGGTGACCTGCAAAGCAACAGAAAACACACAAACAAACACACAAAGGCAGCTAGGTTGTTCTCCTTCAGATCAAATATCTATTCTTCTCGGCCCGTTCTTCTTCTTCTTCTTCTTCTTCTTCTTCTTCTTCTTCTAGGGAGTCCACAATAAACCTGCAAACAGAAACAACCATACAAACAAAAACACAAGGAAAAATTGGTTAGATCTGTCTTTCAAATTTGGGCTTCTTTTCTCGACGATTTGTTCTTCTTCTCGGATATGCTCTCCTCTAGTCTATTCTTCCTCTTCCATGTCGTCGGAGCTAGTATCTAAACAAGGAGAGAGGGGTCGTTAAGACCATGGAGGCTGTTTTGGTGGTGGGTTGCTGACCGAGAGAGGGAGTTCGGCTGGGGAAAAGGCTGACGGGCAAAAGAGTGGGTCGGCGGTGGCTGTAGGCTTGTGAGCAGGGGAAGAGAAGAGAGAAAATGGGGTGGTCGCCGGAGAGAAAAAGAGAGGAAAGTGAAATGACTGAGGGGGACCATCAAAATAGGGTTGTAGTGTTATTGATCGTGGGAGTCTGGCAAGAGAAGAGGGTGAATGGGGATTCAAAATGAGGAGGCGGGGTTGCAGCAGCCCTAAAGGGGCCGGCGGGTGCAGCCCCTTTGGGGAGAAAGAGGTGCTAGGGTTTTTCAGTGTCTAGGGTTTTTGGGTATGAGTGTATTTGTTTTGGTATTTTTGGGCCTAATTTTTGGGTCCATTTCGGGTCCCTTTTTTAGGGCAGTTATCTCTCTATTTATAGAGGAAAATTTGCCCACACTTTTCACTTTGGTCCTTGGTTTCGAATTTTGCAATTTGATCCTAATTTCGTGCAATTGGATTGGAAAAATATAATTCAGTCTTCGAAAACTCCAAACTTCTCAATTGAACCCAAATTAAGTTCAAGAATTTGATTTTTTTATCGATTAAGCCCTTAATTAATTTGATGAGACCAATTTAAAGTATAATTAAGTCCTTGCACTTAATTAAGTCCTTCAATTGGACTCCAAATTAATTCCCAAACATAATTATATTTTAAAATTGACAGATGATTACATCAAATTGGCCTACAAAAATATAATTATATTTCTTGATTTAATTTTACACAGATTTATCCGATGATAAATTATTTTTGCCTTAAATCTGTATTATTTTTAGGGACAAAAGAGATACAATTAGACTCTCGAAAACAACCAAAATTTTCACATTGATTTTCCTACCAATGCTGACCCTTTTTGTTTTATTTTTGTTATTTTTTGGTATATTTTGGGGAGTCACCCAAAAATTGGGTGATGACATTTATATCAGGCATAGACTTGGTGTTGGTTATTATCTAACTAATATATCCCCATTTCAGAAATTCAAATCTAGCATAATGCTTCTAAAGTTTGTTCCTTCATAGTATTTAGTATTTAATGTTTGTTTTAATGTTGATTTGTTTTTGTTTTCAAAGTTTTACGAGATATCATTGACAATCATGAATATATGGATAAAGCTAATTGGAATAGAGAAAAATTGCATACATTTTATGATATATGCATTTAGGAAATTGACATGGGAATGAGACCAACTACTTATTTTGATCGACGCGGATGAAAATTTATTTTAACATCATTCAAAGAAAAACCAGGTCATGCATTCATCAAAATATAGCTGAAAAACAAATGGGATTTATGTAAAAAAGATTAGAGGTTGTGGACGAAATTGATAGTTGAAACTGGTGTGGGTTGGAGTTACGAATTAGGGACAATTGTAGCTAGCGATGAGTGGTGGAAATCAAAAATTCAGGTGATTTTTTGTCGGACTAGGTATTCGATGTCATTCATTATGATTAGTTAAGATAATTACAATAAAACTATTTTTTCATGCACGGAATTAGAGGGGCAAAAAAATTCAGATTGGCCGGTATCGAGCCATCGTTGAAGTTAAAGTTTGATAGAATGTTCTCTAGAATCACCACTACCGGACAATATGCATGGGCACCATCTTCAGGCACAGTTGGTGCCAATGAAGTCGATTTGGGCACAAGCAATGTCGGTCTAGAAGGTGCTGATTTGGAAGAAGGAAGCGGGGATTCAGAGGAGAGTGTCAATGAGGATTTTGAAAATCATACTTCTCGAGGAATTGCGGGGGTGCAGATGTCTACTAGTACCAACACAGAGTGGTGACAAGAGAAAAGAAAGAGCGCACCTGGAGCTTAGAGCTAGAAAGAAAAAATCGTCTGCGTTAATTGCTGCTTAACTAATATCAATACAACAACTTCTCGACAGCATATATAGTAAGAGTGATTCCACTTCTGCGAATAGGGATTTGTCGGGTTGCAGTATTCATGAAGTATTGGTTGAGTTTCAATCAATACCTAGTCCGACTGATGACAATGATTTTTTTTACCGAGCTACCGCGTTCCTAAGTATGCAAAGAAATAGAGACCTATAGGGTAACATCAACAGTATTGAAAGAAAATACAATTGGCTTCAACAAAACATCGCACAACAAAAAATGCGTTACTACAATGCTTTGAATTTGTTTGCTTGTTTGTTTTTTATATTTGTCTTTTTTTGGACTGTAACATAAGAAGTAAAATATATTATTTTGTTATAACCTCTTATATTATGATTTAAAGATTTTATGTATTTTGAATTATTGTTCTCATTGTTATTAATGAATGTTTGTTTGTACTAGTGAATAAAAATATTGTTAAGAATATTACGAACATATTGTTTAACCAAATAAGTTGTCTTAAGAACAAATGAAAAAAAAAATCAATATTCTTGATTAATTAACATTAAAAACAAAAAAAGTGGGATCTTAAATAATTGCTAAAATTAATATTACAAAATTTCTAAAATTTAATACTTAGACTTAAAAAAATTGGTTTCTTGATTAATTTGCATTAAAATTGAAAATTAAAGAAATATGACTTATAATGTTGAATAATTGATAAAAAAAATATTGACATCTAGTGTTTAATAATTCGAAGTGAAAAAAATGATAATTAGAATCTTGAATAATTAATAAAAACTAAAAAAGATTTGACATGAAGTTTCATTATATTGATAAAATTAATTTGGTGAGAGAATAAAAAAATTGTCTAGTTTACTTCAATTATGAATTACATTATATTATTATAATTATTAAATCTATAATATTTAAAAAAATTATATATATGCACTTTAAAGTAATTTCACAAGTTAAAAGTAATATGAAAAAACTTGGTAACCAAACACATGAAATTGCTTTTCATTAATCTCAAACTCAAAAGCAGTTTTAACCAAATACTTTAAAACTTATTTTGAACCGTAGTTAAAGTGCTTTTTATGAAACTATTTTTTTAAAACCTCAACTACAAAAGCAAAAGATGTGCCAAACACACCCTAAATATCTATTTTACTCTAATTGTCTTCTTGTTTGCAGGTCTGTCAACCACCACCATGTCTGGTTTTTCTCAATCATTTCAAGCTCCTCCTACATTGCTGCCACTCATACCTGGGATTTCAGTGCTTCTTCAATCTCTACTGATTCTGCCTCAGCCATATTGCACCTGCTGTAAATTTCAGC
Organism: Salix exigua; assembly: GCA_032356905.1. Lineage (NCBI taxonomy): Eukaryota > Viridiplantae > Streptophyta > Magnoliopsida > Malpighiales > Salicaceae > Salix > Salix exigua. The sequence continues at coordinate 2,335,458 of CM063602.1, read as the reverse complement.
AAAGGATCTTATCCCCCTGATTGGCTAAGCATCTATATTTTTTGCATTTTCAAATTCATTTTAATATTCTAGTTCATTATGTTGCTTCTGATCTGTCCAGTTGACCACTGAATTCTCCCAATTCCATGAGGCATTTTCTACAAATTTGACATTCCTTGCAATTGCAACCTTGTTAGCAATTACTTCATGAACTCTATAGGCTTTAGACTTTCAACTATAACCTATATGAACCCCAATATCACCTTTTTGGTCCAATTTTTTTCCTATTAGCATCATATTTCAGAACATAACATATGCTTCCGAACACTTTTAAATGCTCAATATTTGGTCTATCATCATACCAGATGTCATAAGGAGTTTTGTCTCCGAAAACTCTTGAGGCCATTCAATTTTGAATGTATGATGTTGTGTTTACAGCCTCTACCCAAAACTTCAAGGGCATTTTCTTTTCATACATAAAAATAGCTTGTCATTTCCATTATAATTCTGTTTTTTCTTTCATTTACCCCATTTTGTTGTGGTGTGTAGGGCACTGTCAACTGGAGTTTGATTTCTTCTTTCACCAAGTAACCTTCTAGTTGTCTAAAGGTATATTCTCCTCCATTATCAAACCTTATAACCTTCACTTTGTGTCCAGCTTCTCGTTCCACTTCTTCCCTGAACATAAACAACTTAGCAAACACACCAATCTTGTTTTGTAGAAAATAAACCCAATAATACCTAGTGTTGTCATCCACAAATAGTAGAAAATACTTTGATCCATTCAAGGATTCATAATTCATTGGCCCACACACATTTGTGTGTATGAGTTGTAACTTAGATGCAGCTCTAAATTCAGAATTAGTGATAACAACTTTTGTTTGTTTTCCTAATTGACAAGCCTCATAAAAAATACCTTGATCATGTATTTTAGGTAACCGTTGTGCCATATGCAAGTCAGCCATCTTGGTTAATGCAACATGATTGTAGTGTCCCAATCTTTTATGCGAAAGAATTGATTCATCATCTTTACACATGTTAATAGTCCAACATATTTCCTTCAAGTCAGCACTAAAGCACCTGTTTATCATTTTTGCACACAGCAATAATATCCCTCTTTTGTCTTTGATGACACACACTACATCATCAAAGAGTAGTGAATATCCAGATTACATTAGCTACCCCATACTAACCAAGTTCTGATTTAGCTGAGGTATATATAAAGACATTGTTTAGAATTTTCATACCTGCATTTGTCTCTACTGCAATTGTAGCTTTACCTTCATCCCTCTTGTTATGTAGTTTTTCTTCAAGCTTCTAAATATGTTGGGGTTTACAGACATGTGGTTAGTGCAACCAATGTCAATGAGCCATGTTGATTCTCTTTCTTCTGCTTTATTGCACATCTGTTGTGTTGTGGCTACAAATAAAAGTTCATCCTTGACTTATAAATCTCCCTTTTCTTGAACCAGTTTTACCTCTTATTTTCTGTTTTTGCAAAAATTTTGTGTCCAAATTGATTGCAATTTCGACATTGCACTTTCTTGAACCAACACCAATCTTCAAGATGACTTGTCTTGTGACAATATTTGCATGCATGACACTCTTTCTTTTCTCTCCTTATCAGATTTTGTGATACCAATTGCTAGATTGATGATTGTTTGGTTTCCAGTCTTTGCTTTTTTCTCCTTTTCCAGTTTGATTATTTCTAGAAAAAATTTTGATTTGACTCTTTTCTTTAAAGGTAGCAACTAGAGCATTTTTAGTTGTTCCTTTTGATATGTTAGCTTGCCTTTGTTCCACAGCTTGCGGTGCATTCACAAGCTCTTGGAAGCTAATCTCGGCAAAATCTTTAGAGCCTTCCAAGGAGCATATCTTATGCTCGAATTTTTCAAGTAAGCTCACCAATACTTTCTCCACAATTCTCGAATCACATTAGCGACAAAAATCTTGGCAACCAAGGCTGTTGTGAACAGATGTTTCATGGGAATAAAATGAGCATACTTAGAGAGACAATCGACAGTGTTCCATTGATATGTCGGTCCATATTTGAGTGGGAATCGGTAGTGGCTGCAGTAACCTTGTCGGCTTCATACAATCAAATTTGCATCTTTGACACACATCGCACATCTTTAAGAATTCCTTAACAACCTTTTGCAGCTTTGGCCAAATGAAACTTTGAGTGATGCATTGTAGAGTCTTATGAAAGCCGAAATGTCCTCTTGTTGGGGGATGAATGGTTATTTTTCAAAATCAAAGGAATAAAAAAGGAGTTAGGGCTTAAAAGAACCTTTCCATTTTGGAACCATACACCATCACGGAGAACCGTTAGATTAGAGTCTTTGTTTCCCGGTAACGAGGCATAAAACGGGTCTACTTGAACCTTTCCCTGTAATTTAAGCCATCAATCAGCATGAAGAATTGAAATAGAGAGAAACCACACTTCCCCCATACACGATAAAGAATCTGCCGCCTGATTCTCAACCCCTTTCTTATACTCAATTGTGTAGTCATACCCAAGGAGTTTTAGAAGCCAACGTGCTTGAGCTGGAGTTGTAATTAGCTACTCCAATAAGTATTTGAGGCTCTTCTGTCTCTTCCGTCCACTAGAACTTTTCCTTAGTTAATAGTTTTGTCAAAGGACCTGCTATACCACTAAAGTGACAAATGAATTTCCGGTAGTAACCCGCCAATCCGAGGAACCCACGAACTGCTTTGGTTGTTGTAGGTGTAGGCCAAGCCACCACGACCTGTATTTTGTCTGGGTCGACTATGACACCCTCCTTGCTAATTGTTGCCCCAAATACTTAACCTGCGGAACTCCAAAATGACACTTGAATTCTTTGGGCAAACAACTGGTTAGCGTCTAAAATCATAAGAACAAGATGCAAATGAGTAAGATGATCTTCCCATGATTTGGAGTATACTACTAAGATGTCGTTAAAGAACACCAGGATGAATTGCTGAAGATAGGGTTGGAAATGATCATTCATGAGGCTTTGGAAGGTTATCGGGGTGTTAGTGAGACCGAACTGCATAACAATCTACTCATAATGCCCCTCATGGGTTCAAAATGTTGTCTTTGGAATATCCTCCTCCATGACACGAATTTGGTGATAACCCGACCGTAAATCCAATTTTGAGAAGAACCTGGCTCTATGAAGTTCATCAAGTAACTCATCAATCACGGGTATGGGATACTTATCTTTGAATGTAATTTTGCTGAGAGTCCGATAGTCAATGCAAAATCACCAAGTGCCATCTGGTTTCTTTACCAACAAAATAGGTGAGGAAAATGGACTATTGTTGGGTCGTATGAGTCCAGATTCCAATAGCTCTTTCACCATTCGTTTGATCTTCATCTTCTGATAATATGGATATTGATACGGCCTCACGCTTACTGGTTCGATGTTGGGCTGGAGAGGAATTCGGTGGTCATGCTGGTGTTTAGGAGGAATGCTGGTATTGGAAGTAAAAACCACAACAAATTCCTTTAATAGTTTGCTTATCTCTGAAAGATGCATAATACCTGTAGACTGGAGACTAACTGGTTGAATTTGAAAAAGAATCCCCATTCCTTGCAACCCTGTGTACTCTCTATTGTGAAGAACTGCAATATTGGACACCTCAGCTTCCCTTCCCGTCCCTACAAGACATGCTTGACCCATTCAATTTTGAAAGCCATGGTAAGGCATTTATAGTCTGTTTTGACAAGTCCTCGGGTTTGTAGCCACTGCACCCCCAGGACTACTTGACAAGTTGCCATCGGAAGGACATAAAAATTGACAGTAATGGTAAGTCCTTAGATAGACAACCTGATGCCTTGACAAAGTCCTGCACATTCAACTTGTTCCCTATTGGCAACCACCACTTGCAGCTTCCTGTCTTTGATTATTGGCAGCCAAAACCTGAGTGCAATTTGTTGATCAATGAAATTATTGGTGCTCCCCCCATCCACTAGGACGATGAAGTTCTTGTTATACAATTTACCCAGGACTCGAATGGTTTGGGGATGCTCAGCTCCTACAATAGCATGAAATGAGATCTTCGGTGTGACTTCTGTAGTTACTTCCTCCGGCGGGTTTTCTTCATAATTCCCATCGTAGGGAATGTCCTCTATCATGAACAATTGTGGTCGCTTACAACGATGGCCTACAGAATACTTCTCATCACAGTAATAGCATAGTCCCTTACCCTTGTGTTCCCTTACTTCTTGACTTGTGATTCTTCGAATTGGAACAAGTGGGAGGATATAACAAAAGGAGAGTCAATGAATGAATTCTTGATTCTATTCCATTGTAATTTTACTGATACAAGAATAATGTATTTATAGCTAACTATACAGAGTAGTTCTTATCTGTTTTACTCTTAACAGAGTTCTAGTTAATGTATACATATTCATTGTAATCCTTATCGATTTATTATAGCTATTCTATTCGACTTCAATCTCTCCTTCAACATTATCTCCTTCAATCTTTTGATGACTACAATCGCTTGATCTTTGTGATTCAACATTATCTACTACACGCCCCTCAATCTGAAGGGAGAGGTCGGACATTCAAATTGACCAAAGTTTCGAGAATTTTTGAGGGATAATGACTTTGTTAGTGAGTCTGCAGTGATCTTTGGATGAGATGAATTGGACTGTGAGTTGTTTTTGCTGGACTTGATCACGAACATAATGGAAATCAATTTTGATGTGCTTTGTCCGAGCATGGAAGATAGGATTGATTATCAAATATGTAGCCCTAATATTATCACACCATAGGATCGGTGTTGTTGAACTTTGTAAATTAATTTCCTTTAACAGATGATCGTAGCCATTAAATTTCGAGGCAATGTCTGCAAGTGATTTGTACTCGCCTTTGTACTCGCTTTGGGCAATCAGTAGCTTGTTGCTTGCAGCGCCATGAGATAAGGTTTTGCCATTAGCCGAAGCTAATCAATCATTCATGCCGGTCATCCATTCGGATGCCATTAGCCGAAGCTAATCAATCGTTTATTCACATTTAAGCATTCAACAATCTAATATAAACTCTATCGCATTCGAATAATATTTAACTTAAAATACTTCTTACGTGTGGTATAAAAGAGAGGTGTAATTCACCTACCTGCTCTACTTCTGGGTTGTTCTTGTTTGGACAATGGTTTAATCCCGACTGCACCGCCTGCAACATCATTGTCCATAAAAATCAATATATTTCTATTTTCAATTTCATATTCATCACCATACTTATTTCAACAAAATCACACATTGAAACCATAAATTTCAACACATAATCCCTCAACAAAATTCCAACCGAAAATACACATTGAACCCATAAATTCCAGACATATAATCCATCAACAAAATCACACATTGAACCCATAAATTTCAGCACATAATCATTCAATAAAATCCTAACAAACCACACATTATAACCATAAATTTCACCATATAATCCATCAACAAAATCCCAACAAAATCACACATTGAAATCATAAATTTCAACACATAATCCCTCAACAAAATTCCAACCGAAAACACACATTGAACCCATAAATTCCAGACATATAATCCATCAACAAAATCCCAACAAACTCGCTTTGAAACGAAACATTGTAATAGCAATAAATCACAATTCACTCAATAATTATCAAATACCAACGGTTAATATGTAGAAAAACCATTATATAAAACATATTCAAAGTTCATAGTATTTTAACGGTTGGATCTACCAAGATCGGAGTTAAACTAGAGACTCGACCTTATACTCGGAGAGCCACCGTTAAGCATTAATATCTCCTTGCTTAAGTGTACCATTCTCATCTCCACCGTTCGTAACATGAATAACACTCATTCGCACCACATATCCAAATTTCAGATTGATCCAACGGTGAAATAAAGGCAAACTAGCTGGTAACTCTAACTGCCGAAGAAACAGATTTAGCTATATTGTTCAAAAGATTACACGTCTCCACCGAGCAATACCGAGGTTGATCCCTCGGTGAAAATTTCGTAACCCATAAGGCGCACACCATACCAAAATTTCAGAGAAATCCAACGGTGGACGGAGGAGGAACTAGCTGGCGACTCTGACGAGTTTGAGGGGGTTTTCCAGAAATCTTGCGATGGATGTAGTTCTCGAACGGATTCAGATAATAACAATCCCTCCGGTCCGAGTTTATACAAGGGTTAGCTGCATAATATACTCCAATTCCAGCCCGATCCAACGGTGGCCAGAGGAGATATTGGTCTCGGAGTACCACCCCTTCTTATCTTTTTCTCTCTAACTTATCTCCCCCCCCCCCTTAAATTCACAAATGAGCCCCCCCATTTCCTTTTAAATGTATCTTTTTACCCCACCTCTTCTTTTCTTATAATTTAAATCATAATCTTTTTATTTATTTCAATTTCACCCCTCTCAACTTATTTTACTCATCCCTTAATTCATTCCTTGGGTTTTTTTTTTGCAAGTTCATCTTGTTGCAGATTACTTACGAAATATTGACTTCGGTCGTATTTCTTTACGATTTTCTGTCGCGTCACGAAATCGGCAGCGAAAATCTAAATCAGCCTTTAATATATATATTCTCTTGGGTGTTTACATTTTACCCCACCTGTTCTCTTCTTATATTATAAGTCATAATCTTTCCATTTATTTCAATTTCACCCTCCCCTCAACTTATTTTATTTCTCTTCTAATTTAACACTTAATTTATTTCCTGGGTTTACAGAGTGATACTCACCCCCAATCGGATTGAATTGCTTTTATTTTGTGGTTAAATTGTTTTTCCACATAGCATTGAAATTGCATAAAAATATGCTCAACATTTGATTTCAATTTGATTGGAAACAACCACAAATATTTAGAGTAATTATCAAGAAAGTCGACATAATAACGAGCACCACTAGTGGAAGATACGGATGTCGGACCCCAAACATCGGTAAAAATTAAGTCTAACGGAGAAGTAGAAACATAATTGGAATTATGAAATGGCAGGGCATGACTTTTTGCCAATTGATGATCATTGCATATAGTGTGCTTGTTGATTTTATCAATTGGTATTTTATTAGAGGATAAAACTTTTTGAACAACAGGGAGGAGGCATGACCAAGGCGTCGATGCCATTGATCATAGGAACAAACACTGGAAAATATTTGAGGAGAAAGATGCTTGGGCGTGAACTGGTATAAACCATTAAGAACATGGTCGCGATGAAGGACAATCCCGAGTAATCCTTCACAAGAAAGAAATAGCCATGAAATTCGAAATAAACGTTATTATCAATGCAGAATTTTTGGACGAAATTAGATTTTTCTGAATTTCAGGAACCAAGAGAATATCATTTAAGAGAAACGAGTGAGACAGAGTATGAAGGGATGAGGTGCCAGCTTTAGAGATATGCAAACCTTGTCCATTACCCACTTGCAGCTGATCGGATCCATTGTAGTCATCACTCGTTGAGGTTTAAATGAGTCATATCGTGAGTAATATGATGAGTAGCCCCTGTGATCCGCATGCCACTCATTATCCCTGCTAGGAGTGGAGAGGAAGCCTGCTTTTGTTGAGGAGAAGTCGGTGGCGATATGTGAGATCAAAGCGATGGTAACACTTTCTTGTTGAATGGCCCTGTTTACCACAAACTTGACAGACAATGGAAGAGGTATTATAGCTATTATTTTTGTGAGAAAAATTATTTCCGAGTACGGTAAGAAGAGTGATGTTGGCAACGACCCGAAAATTGTTTCGAAAATTACTCGGGTTTATTCGTCGGAATAGCCTTGGTGGCGTTGTGCAATATTGGCCTTTGCATACTGATTGGTAGAAGACAGATGATGACGATCGAGTCGAGATTCTATAACAATAAGGAGAGAATATACCTTCTCAATGGTGATCGAGTCGATTCGGGCATAAATGGAGGAGACAAGATCTGTCATATTCATGCCCTAGGCCAGCAAGAATGTATGAAATAATGTCATCGCATCTAAGGGGTTGTCCAACCATGGAAAGTTCGTCAACTAATTTCTTGATGAATAAGAAGTAGTCATTGGCCGATCGATCGCCCATCTTGGCATTCGCATGTTGCGTGAGTACCGGATAGTGCGAGCTCGAGATTGAGAAGAAAAATTGTTGCTAGTGCTTGCCACACTTGATGAGAGGTTGAATAGGAGACAATTTGAGCCAAAACATTCTCTGTCATAGAAGACATTAGTGTGCTTAGAATTAAGTTGTCCTGTCATAACCATTGATGATGCACAAGATTTGGAATTTGGATGATCTGTATTGGTTGTAGGATTGGTTGTGTAAAGACCTGATTTTTTTATTTATACATATATAATACCCATACATCACAATCCCTATTCATTCTCATTGGTAAACCTTATCCATACAATATTCATTCCATTGAAGAAAATAAGATTCACATAAACATACAATATCATAGTTTTCATAACTGGAGTTTTTTATTAGAAATGCACGTACATGGATATGGATTTACATTTTTAATCTCATGCTAGAACTTTCGATTTACACCAAAAGGTTTTACAAAATTATGCAATCCATACACTCGCTTCATCCTAAAACAACTTAATTTCGAATGCAACTACATGTTTCTTTGCCAAAAGTAGGCCCCTTTTGTATTAGATTCCCTAGACCTCACGTGGTCTGTGATGTCCTCGCATTAGCACAAATATTTAAGGAAATGCAATTACTTAATATTAATACTACATAATTCTAACCAATTGATCAATCTGTGAAAAGGACTCTATTAAGTTGAAATTTCTGTATATACATAGTACGATTAAATTGTAAAAATTATAGGGACACCATTCCTCTTTTTCAAGCAACATTATCATACTCTGAATATTATTTTAAGACACTCACATCTGAGGTCAACCATTCCTCCCCATGATCCTTCTTTATAGATGTCGTTAAACGAAACTAACCATTCTTTTATTCTGGCCATCCTTTCGGATGCCATTAGCCGTAGCTAATCAATCATTTATCCCGACCATCCTTTTGGACGCCATTAGTCGTAGCTAATCATTCATTTTTCCGGTCATCCTTTCGGATGCCATTAGCCGTAGCTAATCAATCATTTATCCCGGCCATCCTTTTGGACGCCATTAGTCATAGCTAATCATTCATTTTTCCCGGTCATCCTTTCGGACGCCATTAGCCATAGCTAATCAACCATTTTTCCGCCCATCCTTTCGGATGCCATTAGTCGTAGCTAATCAATCATTTTTCCGGTCATCCTTTCGGACACCATTAGCCGTTGCTAATCAATCATTTTTCCGGCCATCCTTTCGGACGCCATTAGCCGTAGCTAATCATTCATTTTTCATCCTTACGCATTCATTTAACTAGCATAAACTCATCATCATATATAATATTCAATTTAAAATACTTCTTACATGACGTAAGAATGGAGAGATATATATCACTTACTTGCTCTACTTCGGGTTTGTTCCTGTCTGGTTGGTGGTTCAACCCCGACTGCTCCGCCTGCGACATTAATGTCTAACAATTAGTATACTTCTATTTTCAATTTCACATTCGTCACTAAACTTATTTCAACAAATTCCATCCGAACAAGTTTACAATTTTTAGTAAAATTTACCAACAGTTTTCATCATGAACCTACAAATTTTCCAGCGTAATACACACATGAAATTTCAGCAATATTGCCCATCACTTCTCATCCTAAGTCCATATTTTCCAGCATAATATATACATAAAAATTTCGGCAACATACTCATCAATTTTTCCATCATAAACCACATTTTTCCAGCACAATATATATAAAAATTTCGGCAACAAACTCATTAATTTTCCACCATAACCCACATTTTCTAGCACAATATATATATATAAATTTTGGCAACATACACATCAATTTTTCCATCATAAACCACATTTTTCCAGCACAATATATATCTAAAACTACGTCAACTTACACATCAATTTTTCCATCATAAACCACATTTTTCCAGCACAATATATATCTAAAACTTCGTCAACATACACATCAATTTTTCCATCATAAACCACATTTTTTCAGCACAATATATACAAAAACTTCGGCAACATACACATCAATTTTTCCATCATAAACCACATTTTTCCAGCACCCTTCACACATGTAATTTCAGCAATCCCAGTACATATTCATTCAAAATTTCAACAAACCCCCATGGATGTCGGCACTCCCTTTTAAACAAGAAAAATCAGCCCTCCTTTCACATAATTTGCTAATTTCATTCTTTTCTCTTCCATATATTTTCTTTATTCTCTCAATTCATTTTGTTTCATCTTTTAAATAGAAAAGAAAAGAAGAGAGCCTCATGATACTTACTTATTGTATCTCACTATCTTTCTAGGTCTCCACTTCCCACACACATTCACAAAGTCTTCTCCCTTATTATTGTCCTAGTATTCGGCTGTGAAGAGAAGAAAATGGGGTGGAAAGAGAAGGGATTGGGTTCGGCTGAAATGGGAAAAAAATGAGTGGAAAAGAGGGGATTGGGGTTTTCGGCTGGGGCTGAAAAGTTGAATGGAAAAAGGGATTTGGTTCGGCTAGGATGTAAAAGATGAGGTGGAGAAGGAAAAAGGTTGATTTGGCTGGAAAGGAGAAAGAAGTGAGGTGGAAAGAAGGGATTTGTTTGGCTGGAATGAGAAGGTTTTGGGCTGTGAAGAGGAAAGATGGAGGGTGACGGGAATGAGAGCAAAATAAAATCCCCACACCCTCTCTCCTCCTTATATTTATATTCTTGAGATAAGGGGTTGTTTGGGGTTTGAGTTAAATATATTCAAATCCTTGTTTTGCTCCATCTAAAACCGGTTTTGCTCTTTTTTACAAAACGAATTTGTCTTCATTTCCTATATATATATATATAATGTTTTTCTCTCGGGTGTTTACAGGTTGAAGTGAGAAGTTTGGGAGGACAAGTGAGAGTGCCATCAAGATAGCCAAATAAATCTTGGCCACGAAAGTAGTGCAATAACTGGGTTTTCCACAGTGGATAGTTTTCTGGTGTTAATTTTAGGGAAACAATATTAGAGATAGGAATTATTATTGGGAAGGCGGGGAGGAGTTGGTAGTTTTTAGGTAAAGATCGAGGCGTAAGCCCTACTAAATTAAACGAGGTAAAGTAGACCCAATTAGGTCGTAGTACAAAAAGGGATAAACCCCCGCCGGAGGGTCAGTAATAGCCTCCTCTATCTAAGAAATCTCGAGACAAACCATAATTTGCTAGCCAGTCAGCCACACAATTGGCTTCCCTATAAATATGAACAATTTGGACCTCCCAATCCCTACCCAAAATATTTTTAATCTGCATAATCAAATTAGAATATCTAACCCCTCCCACACTCTCTCCATTAATGAGTCCCACTACCACCCTGGAATCTGACTCCAAAATAACCTTCCTAAACCCTTTATCCCATGTTAATTTTAACCCAACAGAAATTGCCCATAACTCTGCCGCTACCGACGTACAATAACCGAGATGTCGTGCAAACCCCCCGATCCAAGTTCCCATATGATCTCGCAATACACCTCCTGCTCCGGCTCTTTCCGGGTTATCTTTGTTGCATCCATCCACATTCAGTTTTATCCAACCTTCCGATGGGTATTTCCATCCTACATTAACAGTCTCCCCTATAATCTCATTTTCGTTCTGCTGAAACCTCTTATGATCTTGAACCATCCGTTTTATCGCCAAAACCGTCCCAGACCAATTATCCTGATTTCCCCCCAACGTTATATTGCATCGTTCCTTCCAAATATACCACAATGTTATACCGAAAATTAAATGTCAATCTCCATACCGGGTACCTTCCTTTATGGGAGCTAAGTTAGAAACCAACCACACATACCAGTTTTGGCTGAAAAACTGGTCCCTCTCATCCCTCCTGATAAAAACCTCCCAAATTTTCCGAGCTTTAGGGCAATCTCGTAACGCATGAGTTACCGATTCCACCACATTGACACAACACCCACAAAATTTATTATTCGACATATTTCTTCTCCACCTCTCTTCATTAGTCATGATAGCCTTATGGCCTAAGGTCCAAAGGAAGGCTTTGATTCGTTCCATACCTTTCCACTTCCAAATAATCCTCCACAGAGGGTCACGATCCATATCCCCTCTTACCTCTTGAATCAAATAAGCAGAGCGAACTGATAACCGCCCATTTGACGAATGATCCCACACCATAGAATCAGCTCGGGTACCCGGTATAGGCGGAACATGTCCAGCAATGTGCATCACACTTTGAATAGGCAGTAAATGTGCGAACAACTCCCATTTCCAGTTTCCCTCCCTATCCACCATATCCGCCACTGTATAATCTATCGTTTCTACCCTCTGTGTCGGGTTTAAGCGAGTAATGAGGGGGCCATGCTCCACCAACCATTTATCCTTCCAAAAAAGAATATTGCTACCATTACCCAAACTCCAGCTAACATTCTGATTCACCACCTCCCATTCCCGACATATGGCCTTCCATAGCACCGAGTCGCTAGCTTTTGCTACTGGACGTCCTTCCCCTCTAAGAGGGCACATATATTTGTCTTTTAGGAAACTCACCCACATGCTATTTTCCTGCATCAAACCCCAAGCCAATTTCATTATGAAAACTTTATTCATTGTATCCATTTTTCGTAGCCCTAAACCACCCTCCTCCTTAGGCTTACATAGCGTCTTCCAGTTAACAAGATGAACCCTGTCTCTACCTTCCTGCTGCCCCAAATAAATTTCCTGCATATTTTCTCTATTTCCTTGCAAGTATGCTTTGGAATCACAGCAGCTTGCATAGGATACAAGGGAATGTGACTAAGATGGCTTTGCACAATGTGATTTTTCCTGCCAAAGACAAGTTGTTCGCTTTCCACCCTGTTAACCGCTGTTGCATATTATCGACTAAGTATCTATAAGTATGCTTAGTAACTCTTTGATGCAACAACAGTACACCAAGGTATCTTCCCAGCTCACTTGTGACTTGAAACCCACTGCTTCTACAAATGTCATGTGCCAAAGCAGCCGACACATTCTTGGAGAAATATATTCTTGTTTTTGCAACACTCACTTTCTGCCCCGAAGCTGAGCAAAACATATCCAGACAACCCCATATTCTCGCTAACTGATCCAAGCTGGCCTTCGTAAACAGAAGCATATCATCCACAAAACACAAATGAGAAATCTTCATTCCATTTTTCCGCACTTTAAAAGGCTTCCACCTATTATCCTCCACACTCTTATTTATTAACTGAGACAATCTTTCAAGACATAACACAAAAATATAAGGCGAAAGAGGATCACCCTGCCGAAAGAGGAGTTGGTAGTTGTAGAAGAAGAAGGAGAAGAAGACATGATGAGACGTTGGTCTTTTAGTGCTCGATACCATATAACAAAAGGAGAGTCAATGAATGAATTCTTGATTCTATTCCATCATAATTTTACTTGATACAAGAATAATGTATTTATAGCTAACTATACAGAGGAGTTCTTATCTATTTTACTCTTAATGATTTCTAGTTAATGTATACATATTCATTGTAATCCTTATCAATTTATTATAGTTGTTCTATTCGACTTCAATCTCTCCTTCAACATTATCTCCTTTAGTCTTTTGATGACTACGACTACTTGATCTTTGTGATCCAACATTATCTTCTACAAAGGAGAGGGTCTTGTTCTTTGATTTGGTGATGGACCTAGAATCCCAGGAAAAGGATTAGCATTTCCTCTTGGCATGGTTGTCACTGGTAGTACACGGTTGCTTAGGAAACTTTTGTGTTGCAGCTGATTACGCTCTTCAACCAGTCGAGCCACACCAATTACGTCTTCCAGGGTTTTTGGTTGTTTAATTTTGACATCTAGTCGAATCTCATCTCGCAATCTTGCAATGAAACATCCAATTAAGAGTATTTCTGGTAAGCCATCGACTTTGTGGGAGAGTCCTTCAAAAGCTTTTTGATACACTGCAACCATGGATGTCTGCTTTAATTGAGTCAAGGCCTTAGAGGGGTCTTCATACTATGTTGGACCGAACCGGAGTGAGATGGCTTTTGTGAGTTCCTCCCAAGGTAACGCGATACCTTTGAGGTGAAAGGAAGCCAACAAGACACTTTGTTCGGCTCCAAAGCTCTAAAATTCAAAGTATTGTTCAGCTCTATAGAGCCAACCAATCGGGTCTTCTCCATTGAATTTTGGAAAATGAAGCTTGATTGAGGTTGATGTGAGTGTGGGTGTTCAAAGCTAGTAATAGAAGGGGGTGTGGTTGTTCGATGGGAAGAAGCTTTTTGTGTGAAGGGGTTGGTTTTCAGGCGGGGTAACTTGTGTTCGTTGGACGATGCGAATAGCCTGCAATTCAGTGAGGATGGTTTGTAAAGCTGCATTAAGTTGATCAAAGCTTGTCTCGTGCCTAACCAAAGTCTCGTTGACTTCGTTACGAAACTCAACATTATTTTTCCCACGAGTGTCCATGGAAAAGAACCGATTCTAATACCAAATGCTACGGGGATGTAAGAAATTGATTTGAGATTGGATATAGAAGAGATCAAGAGATTGAAATCTGGATACCTTAATTGAATTCAACAGGTTGTATTAATAACCTTTACAAACAACAAAAATCCAAACACGTTGCCATAATTCAAGGCACGTACAACTAAATAGAAATAACTGAAAGTAGAATACTGGAAGCAAAATAACTGAAAGCAATTGACATAGTTGTCCACGTCCAAAGACCAAGTCTTCGTTGCATGAAGCCTGCACGATTGCCCGTGAAAGGTAGTGGAGAATGGAGTGTGGAGTTCGTGGAGCATGTAACAGAATAGTGATGAAATGATTTAATGCATGTGTTGAAAGTGTAATCGAATTTGTTTTTTTTAAGTGTTTTTGGTTCAAAAGTGCATCAAAATAATAAATTTTTTATTTATTGTAAATATTTTAGCATCAACATATCAAAATGATATGAAAATACTAAAAATAATTAATTTAAAAAATATTTTTTTTTCAATTTTTTTAAAACACAGTGATAAACATATATGAATCACATTTCGTTATGATTACTTGTGTGATGTGAATATTAAAATGTTTATGATGGATGACTGCATTTCAAATTAATATAGAGGTGTTTCACATTGTGTTTCAAAAGCGTTTTTTAAGAAAAAAAAATAATTTTTATATTACATTAATTTTTTTGATATTCTTAAATTATTTTGATGTATTGATGTCACAAATAATTTTTTAAAAATAAATAAAATATTATTTTAATATATTTTTAAATAAAAAAATACTTTCAAAAATAATAATATATAATCTCGCTCGTAGAGTTATATAATCAGGTTAAACAGGCGATGAGCGTGAATAGTTCATATAAAAAACATTCGATCTCGACCCGACCATGTCAAACGTCATCGTAATTCAAATTTATTTTTCCCTCTTGTGGTCTACCAAACCCAGAGGACAAAAAACGAAGGAATAAAGTTTAAATACAAGCAATCCTTCCTCTCAGCAGATGAAAGCAGGAAGATCAATTAATCATAAGAGCCCATCAGATCAAACCGAAATGGCAAATTTCAAATATTCAATCAAAAGAAGTGGGCTCCCCCTGACCATCTCGCCACGTGGCAGGTTTTAACAGCAGGACACCTAATTTCCCCTCTATCCTCAACCACTCCCATATGCTCTCTCTTCTTCCCTCTCCCGGAAAACGCTTTCCTGCCTTCAGCTTCGGACTCCAGCCTAGCCTAGGCTCGGACCCGAACCTCAGTTTTCCTCTGTTCGTTGAAAATTTCGCTCACTACTTTGATAACTTTATCTCTCATTCCCAGACCTCCTCCTTTCTATCTCTCTTTCGATTCAAAGCCCTAGATTGATAAGCTTTCGAACCCTTGGATGATCGATTTGGAGCTCAAATTGAGGCGTCAACGTGAGAGTGCGATCCTAACTCTCTCTCTAGAAACCCTAATTTTGATCTTTCTTAAATTCTGACTCCGTATATGAGCTCAGGTTCTGGTACTTTACGGATGAGCAGCTTTATTGCTTCTTGTTTCTTAGTTTTGTTCTAAAAAGAGATTATCTAAACTTTAAGTCTTGTTCTTTTGTTCCCGATCTTTTGTAATTTTGCTATAAATGTTAGATTGTTATTTAAATTTAGGGTCTCTGGGCATTGTTTGGTTGTTGATAGAAAAGGAGGGAAATGTTTTTTGTGTTTCGTCTCTGCTGGTTTATGTTTTCATTAGCTCGTTTTGTCTCTGGGCATTGAATGTTTGGCAAGCATTTGTTTTTCAGTGAGTGTGTGTGTGTGTGAGAGAGAGATTTTCAAATACCATTTGGTTTGTTATGATCTGAATTTGTGCATATTATGATACCATTTTTTTTTTATTTCTAACATTGATACAGAAAATTTCTTGTTTATAAATAACGTTAAAGCCGTTCGAAAATATCAGCTAGAGGTAAATTTGGCTTCTTAAATTGGACATTTCTAATTCTTTTCTTCAAATAATTGGAAAAAAATATTGGTCAACAGCTTCAGTGTTCACTTAAAAGAGGTTCATTTATGAGAAGGTTAGAAATCATCATGGGAGGACTGCAAGCAACACCTTGCTCATCTGCCCCTTCAAGTTTTCCAGTTCAAGGTTGACAAACAAGAAAATCCTGTGATCCAACTTCAAATAAATATCTGATTTAGCTCCCTCTTTTACAATTGAATGCTCGGCATCAAGCCATATGGCAGAAAGCTCTCTATTCCATCAAGTCAATGAAGTTTACTGGGATTTGGGAGGTTTCTGCTTACTAGGACCATTGGTTGAAGAGGTCCTTTTCCCAACAGCTGATTCATCTCTCATGAATCAATGAAAAGAAGAGGTTCAACAATTAATTTCATCTTTAATTTGAATTTAAGCATCTCCTAGTGTGAACCAACAGAAAGAAGAGGTGCATCTTTTAAGTTTTTCAAATTGAGTTTAAGCTTCTTGCTGCTGAAGGATATCTTCTGTGGGTTGTTGAATGCACTTTTCTCAGCAGGGTGAATGCTCGTTGCCTCGTAAATTTATAGAGCTTTCCTTTAATCTAGTTGTGACCTTTCGAAGTTAGACTAGTTGACAATGTCCGAGATGCTCAATTTTTTTAATATATATATATATATATCAAGGGAATATTATCTTCATATAATTTATGAGAAAGATTGAAGTGCTCGAAAACTTTCCTTGTGCTCGAGACTTCAGATTGGATGTGGGTGTCTGTGAGGATTTGTTCAATCGCCATAACTTTGTCAGATGATTAATTTTTCATG
This sequence comes from Salix exigua, assembly GCA_032356905.1. NCBI lineage: Eukaryota > Viridiplantae > Streptophyta > Magnoliopsida > Malpighiales > Salicaceae > Salix > Salix exigua. The sequence goes on along the minus strand of CM063602.1, from coordinate 2,318,191 downwards.
TTTAGTGACTCTATACAGGTGAAAAGGGGTGCAGTTGTGCTCAATATTAATTTTACATGGTATTCTTGAATTAGTAGGTTCTTGATTGAGATCTATTTATGTTTGCTAAAAAATGCTGTTTGACATATGGCATGTGATTGGTATTGTGGTAGCCTTTTCAGCTGCTGCTTGTAAACTTAAGCTTAAGAAAAGCTACAAATTGTAGCTTTTTCTTAACCAAAGTTTCAAGAGGGGAACTGTGATTAACCAAACACTTTCAAGTTTGTGGTTGGGGGAAAACATAGACTGCACAACAAAAACAAAGAGAGCCATAGAAAGCAATCCCTTTCTTTTCATCTCAAGCTTAGTGATATTGCATGAGCATCCAGTGGAGGTCATTTAGACTCTAATAAATGGAGATATTGCATCCAATGCAGGTCTTTAGTGATATTGCTTGAGCATCTAATGTAGGTCATTTAGGCTCTACTAAGTGGAGATATTTAGTGTTATGCGTCAATGGCTGCTCATTACCTGCTAGATCTTTACACTGCTTTTTCTAGATGGTTTAGATTCTTGTTTCATTTTGCTTTCTCAACTACTGCCTTAATATTTACTAACAGAGGAAAAATGCAGGCTTCATAACTAATTATCTAGAAAAAGACATAAATTTGTATTTGCATGAAACCACTATAAATGTCCTAATGTTCCTTTTCAAGCATATAAGCTTGAGGTTTTTGTTTTCATTCATACCTTCCATCTCTCATTTTGTTTGCAAGTCATGTTAATTCCCAAAAAAATAATTACTATTAGTAATAATCTTTGTATGTAGAATTTGAGAATGAGAGAGACTGATTATCTCATATTATTCCTTAGAGTGCATCTTTACATCTATATATATATATACATCTTTAGACACTTGAATAGGAAATAGTACATTAGGAAATAACAAGTATCTTTCCTAATTAGTGTAGCTAATCATGGCGATTTCCTATACTTGACATTTCATCGAGAATATCCTAGGAAATCCCTAACTTTGAGCCTGATTTCAACACTCCCCTCAAGTCGAGTTGTATGTGCTGAGGTGTAAATGTTGTGCATGCTCAGCTTGTGACTTAGTTCTTCAAAGTTAGGCCTAGGAAGTGCTTTGGTGAGGATATCAGCAATCTGAGCTTTCGTGGGGATGTAGTCTAGCTGGATGATGTTTTTGTCCATCTTTTCTGAGATAAAATGTCTATCTATCTCAATATGTTTGGTCCTGTCATGGTGGACAGGATTCTTTGCAATGCTTATGGCAGCTTGATTGTCACAGTACATTTTTATAGGACTGTTTGTCTCTATTCTCAGCTCCCTAAGCAGTCTTAGTATCCACATTCCTTCACAGATTCCAAGTGCTAGGGCTCTGAATTCTGATTCTGCACTGCTTCTTGAGACTACTGACTGTTTCTTGCTTCTCCAAGTCACTAAATTCCCCCAAACATAGGAACAATATCCGGATGTTGACCTCCTGTCTAATACATTTCCTGCCCAGTCGGCATCTGTGTAGATTTCAACCTTTCTACTGTCATTCTTCTCATATAAAAGTCCCCTGCCTGGAGTCATTTTTAGATATTTGAGTATTCGGTACACAGCCTCCATATCTTCTTCAGTTGGGTTGTTCATGTACTGACTTGCAACGCTCACTGAGAAGCCAATGTCTGGTCTGGTGAGTGAAAGATAGATGAGTCGCCCTACAAGTCTTTGGTATCTTCCTTTGTCAACTGGAGCACTTTCAGTTTCTGTTCTTCTCTTCTTAGCAGAATCCATTGGAGTAGTTGCTGGTTTGCATCCTAGCATACCTGTTTCAGTCAATAAATCCATAATGTATTTTCTTTGGGAGATGAATATGCCTTTCTTTGATCTAGCCACCTCCATGCCAAGAAAATATTTAAGAGGGCCAAGGTCTTTTACTTCAAATTCCTTAGCTAGTAGTGTCTTCAATCTGTCCAGTTCTTCATGATTTCCAGTGAGGATAATGTCATCAACATACACTATTAGTATAGCAATCCTGTTTCCTGTAGAGAATTTCACAAATAGTGTGTGATCTGCTTGACATTGCGAGTACCCATGTTGGACTCATTGTTTTTGCAAATTTGTCAAACCATGCACGAGGGATTGCTTGATCCATAGAGTGACTTTTCCAGCTTACATACCTTTACGTAGGTGGTCGGTGTTTCTAAACCAGTGGCAATTCCATGTATACCTCTTCTTCCAATTGACCGTTCAAAAATGCATTCTTTATGTCCAGTTGATGTAATCGCCGATCTTGATTTGTTGCAAGTGAAATCGAGTATTCGATGGTGTTGAGTTTAGCCACAGGTGCAAAGGTTTCCTGATAGTCTATTCCATAGGATTGGGTGAATCCTTTAGCAACCAATCTAGCTTTTAGTCTTTCAATACTGCCATTTGCATTGTACTTGATGGTGAATAACCATTTACAGACCTCATTGGTTTCTTCCCATGTGGAAGTTCTGTTATTCTCCAAGTTTTGTTCTTTTCCAATGCATTAATTTCGCTCTAATCGCCTTTGACCATTACGGATGTTTGAGTGCTTCCTGGATACTTGTAGGAATCAGATGTCTGTCAAGGGTAGATACAAAAGCATGATATGATGATGATAATCTGTCATAGGAGACAAATTTGTCGATGGGATGATTTGTGCATGTTCGATTCCTTTCCTTAGAGCAATAGGCAAATCAGTATCATTAATAATAGGTGTAGTACTCTCATGATCATCGGCTTCCATACCGTGTGTGTTGGATCAGATTGTGGCCTTGGTTCGAAGCTTGGTCAAGAGTAGGAGGTATTGAGTGCTCTATCTCCTTTACGAGGTGTTTCTTCTCGGTATAGACACGAAACTCAGGATTAATTTGGGCAATGGTTTGAGGACAAGTGGATGGGGATGGAAGGTAAGTCTCTGTCTCTTTATTTCCCTCAATATATGCTTGGGGTGTATGGACATTTAGAAGAGGTGATTGTGAGGTATTACAAGGTGAATCTATAGGCTTAGGGTCAGCAGTATCATGAATTGTGTCCCATGTTCGATATTCCCTCATATTCTCCCCGAATATCTAATGTGGGATAATATGCTTGATGTTCAAAAAATGTGACATCTAGGGAGTGATAAACCTTTTAGTGGTGGGAGAATAGCACTTGTAGCCCTTGTGGTTTGAGGAGTATCCTATAAAGATGCATTTTATGGATCTAGGGTCTAATTTGTCTGCGATGTGTTTGGTGGACATGGACAAAGACTGAGCGACCAAAAATTCTTGGATCTAGGTCCGACATGAATTTGGTATGTGGGAAGGTTGTGAGGAGTGTTTGATATGGTGTTTGGAATTTAAGGACTCTTGAAGGCATCCTATTGATGAGATAAGTAGCAGTGAGGACAGCTTCTCCCCAAAAATGTTTTGGGACATTAGTGGAGAACATGAGAGATCTAGCTACTTCTAGGAGGTGCCTATTTTTCCTTTCTGCCACTCCATTCTGTTGTGGAGTGTCAACACAAGAGCTGATGTGAATAATGCCTTGATTTAGTAGGTAGCTGCCTAGGATGGTGTTGAAGTATTCTTTTGCATTATCAGTTTTCAACACTTGAATCTTCGTTTGAAATTGGGTCTGAATCATGGAATTGAAGTTTCTAAACAGAATACTAACCTCAGATTTTTCTTTCATTAGGAATAACCAAGTTATCCTAGTATGATCATCAACAAATGAGACAAACCACCTAGTTCCTGAGATGTTTTGCACTTTTGAGGGTCCCCAAACATCACTATGAATCAGTGCAAAAGGTTTTGAAGACTTATATGTTATGCTGGGATAGTTGCTACGAGTATGTTTAGAGAATTGATAAATTTCACAACTGAAAGTCTTGGAACTTTTATTGATAAATAGAGATGGAAGTAGTTTTTCAAGGTATACAAAATTTGGATGACCAAGCCGATAGTGCCATAGCATAACATTATTGTCTTTATGGGTATTGAAAACTAACTGACTCTTAGGGCTGATAAGTACTGCATTCTGAGCTTTGCATTTGAATGGAAGGTTGTTCTTAAGGAGATTGAGCCTGAATACATCCTAGCACTCGCCAATCCTCTTCCCCAAGCCAAATCTCGAAACACACAAAAGTTAGGAAAAATTTAGCCACACACTTAAGATCACGAGTTAGTTTCGTTGATAGAAAGTAAGTTGCAGTCCAGATTAGGGACATAAAGAAGCAGATTTGAGGATCATGTCTTTTGATAGTTTGCTCCGGCTTGTCCCCTCAATTTTTGCTAGAGTTCCATCAAGCAACTTTTACTTGCACAATCTTCCTTGCTCTCACTATATTCATGGAGTACAGCTTTATCACCTGTCATGTGGTTTGATGCTCCGAGTCTATGACCCAAGGTTACGAGTTATCTTGTTTACCTGGGATTCAGTCCCTTCTACGTCTTTGCCATGCCAAATCCAGTAGTGGTTGAGTTCGGCTGAACAATTTCGTAGGATTTCCAGTTGTTCTTTGGTGAAGGAGTCTGCTGGTGTGTTGTTGAGTATCTGTCGATTGTCATCGGAGATTGCAAGCAACATAGGCTCTACTCTCTTTGTCATTGGATAGTCGAGATGGCTTCCAATCACTAGGTTTACCATGAATTTTCCAGCAAGTCTCTTTTGTATGTCCTGGCTTGTGACGGTGATCACACCATGGTCTCCCCTTCTTTCTACTGTCCCAACCGGAGGTTCTAGAGACAAGGGCGGATCCCTCCATTGATGGTCCCGAGTTATGAGATCCCATCATAACCTTCTTTCTACTTTCTTCACGCCTTACTTCGAGAAAGTTTCTCTAAGGCTTGGAAGAGGTTTTGTGCCCATTATTCTTCCTCCGACTTCATCTAGGGTTTTATTGAGCCCTAGAAGAAATTTGAAGGTCCTTTTGTTCTACAATCCTTCTAAACAGGACAAGTATCTCCGGAGCATTTCCATGTGTGGACTTCAAACATGTCCGATTCTTGCCAATGCCTTGTTAATGTATTGAAGTATTGGGTGACAAGAAGCTCACCTTGTCTTAGATCATGTAGTGTCTGCTTCAATCTCAAATAATTCAAGTGTTATCGAATTTGAGTAGGTCTCCTTGTCTGCATCCCATATTTCCTTTGTTTGTTCCATAGAGGAGAAAGTTTTCTCCTATTTCATTAGTCATTGAATTGATGAGCCATGACATTATCATGTGATTTTCTGTCTTCCGGTTTAAACCGGGATCTTCCTTTCCTGGCATGGTGGCTTCCCGAGTAAGGTAATCATCTCCGCCCTTTCCACGGATGAACATCATGACTGATGAAGACCATTGAAGGTAATTGTAGCCATTGAGTTTGTGACATGTGATGAGGAGGGATGAGTTTTCGGTTCGGGACTGATTGTGTTTGGTAGTTTTCCAGTCTTTGAGGTGACTTCAGAGGTTGAGCTTTGCCTTTCGGCCTCCATGTTGTATGAATGGGTTTAGGTTTAAAAACCTAGCTCGATACCATGTAGAATTTGAGAATGAGAGAGACTGATTATCTCATATTATTCCTTAGAGTGCATCTTTACATCTATATATATATATACATCTTTAGACACTTGAATAGGAAATAGTACATTAGGAAATAACGAGTATCTTTCCTAATTAGTGTAGCTAATCATGGCGATTTCCTATACTTGACATTTACTCGAAAATATCCTAGGAAATCCCTAACTTTGAGCCTGATTTCAACA
>CM063602.1:2276957-2311946 GCA_032356905.1 Salix exigua | reverse complement strand
TATTTACAAAGATTATTACTAATAGTAATTATTTTTTTGGGAATTAACATGACTTGCAAACAAAATGAGAGATGGAAGGTATGAATGAAAACAAAAAACCTCAAGCTTATATGCTGAAAAGGAACATTAGGACATTTATAGTGGTTTCATGCAAATACAAATTTATGTCTTTTTTCTAGATAATTAGTTATGAAGCCTGCATTTTTCCTCTGTTAGTAAATATTAAGACAGTAGTTGAGAAAGCAAAATGAAACAAGAATCTAAACCATCTAGAAAAAACAGGTGTAAAGATCTAGCAGGTAATGAGCAGCCATTGACGCATAACACTAAATATCTCCACTTAGTAGAGCCTAAATGACCTACATTAGATGCTCAAGCAATATCACTAAAGACCTGCATTGGATGCAATATCTCCACTTATTAGAGTCTAAATGACCTCCATTGGATGCTCATGCAATATCACTAAGCTTGAGATGAAAAGAAAGGGATTGCTTTCTATGGCTCTCTTTGTTTTTGTTGTGCAGTCTATGTTTTCCCCCAACCACAAACTTGAAAGTGTTTGGTTAATCACAGTTCCCCTCTTGAAACTTTGGTTAAGAAAAAGCTACAATTTGTAGCTTTTCTTAAGCTTAAGTTTACAAGCAGCAGCTGAAAAGGCTACCACAATACCAATCACATGCCATATGTCAAACAGCATTTTTTAGCAAACATAAATAGATCTCAATCAAGAACCTAGTAATTCAAGAATACCATGTAAAATTAATATTGAGCACAACTGCACCCCTTTTCACCTGTATAGAGTCACTAAACATGAAAAATTAATCATCTGACAAAGTTATGGCAGTTCAGAACAAATCCTCACAGACACCCACATCCAATCTGAAGTCTCAGCACAAGGAAAGTTTTCAGGCACTTCAATCTTTCTCATAACTTATATGAATTTAATATTCCCTTGATATATATATATATATATATATATATATTAAAAAAAAATTGAGCATCTCAGACGTTGTCAACTAGTCTAACTTCAAAAGGTCACAACTAGATTAAAGGAAAGCTCCATAAATTTCTGAGGCAACAGGCATTCCTGCTACAGAAAAGTGCATTCAACAACCCACAGAAGATATCCTTCAGCAGCAAGAAGCTTAAACTCAATTTGAAAAACTTAAAAGATGCACCTCTTCTTTCTGTTGGTTCACACTAGGAGATGCTTAAATTCAAATTAAAGATGAAATTAATTGTTGAACCTCTTCTTTTCATTGATTCATGAGAGATGAATCAGCTGTTGGGAAAAGGACCTCTTCAACCAATGGTCCTAGTAAGCAGAAACCTCCCAAATCCCAGTAAACTTCATTGACTTGATGGAATAGAGAGCTTTCTGCCATATGGCTTGATGCCGAGCATTCAATTGTAAAAGAGGGAGCTAAATCAGATATTTATTTGAAGTTGGATCAAAGGATTTTCTTGTTTGTCAACCTTGAACTGGAAAACTTGAAGGGGCAGATGAGCAAGGTGTTGCTTGCAGTCCTCCCATGATGATTTCTAACCTTCTCATAAATGAACCTCTTTTAAGTGAACACTGAAGCTGTTGACCAATATTTTTCCAATTATTTGAAGAAAAGAATTAGAAATGTCCAATTTAAGAAGCCAAATTTACCTCTAGCTGATATTTTCGAACGGCTTTAACGTTATTTATAAACAAGAAATTTTCTGTATCAATGTTAGAAATAAAAAAAAATGGTATCATAATATGCACAAATTCAGATCATAACAAACCAAATGGTATTTGAAAATCTCTCTCTCTCTCTCACACACACACACTCACTGAAAAACAAATGCTTGCCAAACATTCAATGCCCAGAGACAAAACGAGCTAATGAAAACATAAACCAGCAGAGACGAAACACAAAAAAAATTTCCCTCTTTTTCTATCAACAACCAAACAATGCCCAGAGACCCTAAATTTAAATAACAATCTAACATTTATAGCAAAATTACAAAAGATCGGGAACAAAAGAACAAGACTTAAAGCTTAGATAATCTCTTTTTAGAACAAAACTAAGAAACAAGAAGCAATAAAGCTGCTCATCCGTAAAGTACCAGAACCTGAGCTCATATACGGAGTCAGAATTTATGAAAGATCAAAATTAGGGTTTCTAGAGAGAGAGTTAGGATCGCACTCTCACGTTGACGCCTCAATTTGAGCTCCAAATCGATAATCCAAGGGTTCGAAAGCTTATCAATCTAGGGTTTTGAATCGAAAGAGAGATAGAAAGGAGGAGGTCTGGGAATGAGAGATAAAGTTATCAAAGTAGTGAGCGAAATTTTCAACGAACAGAGGAAAACTGAGGTTCGGGTCCGAGCCTAGGCTAGGCTGGAGTCCGAAGCTGAAGGCAGGAAAGCGTTTTCCGGGAGAGGGAAGAAGAGAGAGCATACGGGAGTGGTTGAGGATAGAGGGGAAATTAGGTGTCCTGCTGTTAAAACCTGCCACGTGGCGAGATGGTCAGGGGGAGCCCACTTCTTTTGATTGAAAATTTGAAATTTGCCATTTCGGTTTGATCTGATGGGCTCTTATGATTAATTGATCTTCCTGCTTTCATCTGCTGAGAGGAAGGATTGCTTGTATTTAAACTTTATTCCTTCGTTTTTTGTCCTCTGGGTTTGGTAGACCACAAGAGGGAAAAATAAATTTGAATTACGATGACGTTTGACATGGTCGGGTCGAGATCGAATGTTTTTTATATGAACTATTCACGTTCATCGCCTGTCACATTTCTTAACCTCATTATATAACTGCGAGGGAGATTATATATTATTATTTTTAAAAAAATATTTTTGTGTTTAGAATTGTATTAAAATAATTTAAGAATATCAAAAAAATTATTTAATGTAAAAATTATTGTTTTCTTAAAAAACATTTTTGAAATATAATGTGAAACACCCCTATATTAATTTGAAACACAAGCATCCATCATAAACATTTTAATATTCACATCACATATATACCAAAAAAAAAATATTCCAAACACATTTTATTGAACACTATAATCATAACGAAATGTGATTCATATATGTTTATCACTATGTTTTAAAAATATTTTTGAAAAAAAAATTATTATTTTTTAAATTAATGTTTTTTAGTATTTTCATATCCTTTTGATATGTTGGTGTTAAAATATTTATAATAAATATTTTGATGCATTTTTGAACCAAAAACACTTAAAAAAAACAATTTTGATTACACTTTCAACACATGCATTAAATCATTTCATCACTATTATGTTACGTGATCCACGAACTCCACACTCCATTCTCCACTACCTTACACGGGCAATCGTGCAGGCTTCATGCAACGAAGACGTGGTCTTTGGACGTGGACAACTATGTCAATTGCTTTCAGTTATTTTGCTTCCAGTTATTTTGCTTCCAGTATTCTACTTTCAGTTATTCCTATTTAGTTGTACGTGCCTTGAATTATGGCAACGTGTTTGGATTTCTGTTGTTTGTAAAGGCTATTGATACAACCTGTTGAATTCAATTAAGGTATCAATTATCCAAAAAATCAATATCTTGATCTCTTTTATATCCAATCTCAAATCAATTTCTTACATCCCCATAGCATTTGGTATCAGAGCCGGTTCTTTTCCATGGACACCCGTGGGAAAAATAATGTTGAGTTTCGCAACGAAGTCAACAAGACTTTGGTTAGGCATGAGACAAGCTTTGATCAACTTAATGCAGCTTTACAAACCATCCTCACTGAATTGCAGGCTATTCGCACCGTCCAACAAAAACAAGTTACCCCACCTGAAACCAACTCTTTCACACAAAAAGCTTCTTCCCATCGAACAACCACACCCCCTTCTAGTACTAGCTTCAAACACCCACACTCACATCAACCTCAATCAAACTTCATTTTCCAAAATTCAATGGAGAAGACTCGATTGGTTGGCTCTATAAAGCTGAACAATACTTTGAATTTTAGAGCATTAGAGCCGAACAACGCGTCTTGTTGGCTTCCTTCCACCTCAAAGGTATCGCGTTACAGTGGCATCAATGGCTAACAAAGTTCCGTAGACCACTCACTTGGGAGGAACTCACAAAAGCCATCTCACTCTGGTTCGATCCAACATAGTATGAAGACCCCTCTAAGGCCTTGACCCGATTAAAACAGCCATCCATGGTTGTAGTGTATCAAGAAGCTTTTAAAGGACTCTCCCACAAAGTCGATGGCTTACCAGAAATACTCTTAATTGGATGTTTCATTGCAGGATTGCGAGATGAGATTCGACTAGATGTCAAAATTAAACAACCAAAAACCTTGGAAGATGCAATTGGTGTGGCTCGACTGGTTGAAGAGCGTCGTAATCAGCTGCAACACAAAAGTTTCCTAAGCAACCGTGTACTGCCAGTGACAACCATGCCAAGAGGAAATGCTAATCCTTTTCCTGGGATTCTAGGTCCATCACCAAATCAAAGAACAAGACCCTCTCCTCCCACTGTTCCAATTCGAAGAATCACAAGTCAAGATGCAAGGGAACACAAGGGTAAGGGACAATGCTATTACTGTGATGAGAAGTATTTTGTAGGCCATCGTTGTGAGCGACCACAATTGTTCATGATAAAGGACATTCCCTACAATGGGAATTATGAAGAAAACCCACTGGAGGAAGTAACTACAGAAGTTACACCGAAGATCTCCTTTCATGCTATTGTAGGAGCTGAGCATCCCCAAACCATTCGAGTCTTGGGTAAATTGTATAACAAGAACTTAATCGTCTTAATGGATGGGGGAGCACCAATAATTTCATTGATCAACAAATTGCACTCCGGTTTTGACTGCCAATAATCAAAGACAGGAAGCTGCAAGTGGTGGTTGCTAACAGGGAACAAGTTGAATGTGCAGGGCTTTGTCAAGGCATCAGGTTGTCTATCTAAGGACTTACCATTACTATCAATTTTTATGTCCTTCCGATGACAACTTGTCAAGTAGTCCTGGGGGTGTAGTGGCTACAAACCCTGGGACTTGTCAAAACAAACTATAAACACCTTACCATGGCTTTCAAAATTGGCGGGGTCAAGCATGTCTTGCAGGGACGGGAAGGGAAGCTGAGGTGTCCAATATTGCAGTTCTTCACAATAGAGAGTACACGGGGTTACAAGGAATGGGGGTTCTTTTTCAAATTCAACCAGTTAGCCTCTAGTCTACAGGTATTATGTATCCTTCAAAGATAAACAAACTATTAAAGGATTTTTTTGTGGTTTTTACTTCCAATACCAGCATTCCTCCTAAACACCAGCATGGCCACCAAATTCCTCTCCAACCCAACATCGGACCAGTAAGCGTGAGGCCGTATCAATATCCATATTATCAGAAGATGAAGATCAAACGAATGGTGAAAGAGCTATTGGAATCTGGACTCATACGACCCAGCAATAGTCCATTTTCCTCACCTATTTTGTTGGTAAAGAAACCAGATGGCACTTGGTGATTTTGCATTGACTATCGGACTCTCAGCAAAATTACATTCAAAGATAAGTATCTCATACCCGTGATTGATGAGTTACTTGATGAACTTCATGGAGCCAGGTTCTTCTCAAAATTGGATTTACGGTCGGGTTATCACCAAATTCGTGTCATGGAGGAGGATATTCCAAAGACAACATTTCGAACCCATGAGGGGCATTATGAGTTCATTGTTATGCCGTTCGGTCTCACTAACAACCCGACAACCTTCCAAAGCCTCATGAATGATCTTTTCCAACCCTATCTTCTTTAACTCATCATGTTGTTCTTTAACGACATCTTGGTATACTCCAAATCATGGGAAGATCATCTTACTCTTTTGCATCTTGTTCTTATGATTTTAGACGCTAACCAGTTGTTTGCCCAAAGAATCCAAGTGTCATTTTGGAGTTCCGCAAGTTAAGTATTTGGGGTATACAATTAGCAAGGAGGGTGTCATAGTCGACCCGGACAAAATACAGATCGTGGTGGCTTGGCCTACACTTACAACAGCCAAAGCAGTCCGTGGGTTCCTCGGATTGGCGGGTTACTACCGGAAATTCATTCGTCACTTTGGTGGTATAGCAGGTCCTTTGACGAAACTCTTAACTAAGGAAAAGTTCCAGTGGACGGAAGAGACAGAAGAGCCTCAAATACTTATTGGAATAGCGAATTACAACTCCAGCTCAAGCACGTTGGCTTCTAAAACTCCTTGGGTATGACTACACAATTGAGTATAAGAAAGGGGTTGAGAACCAAGTGGCAGATTCTTTATCGTGTATGGGGGAAGTGTGGTTTCTCTCTATTTCAATTCTTCATGCTGATTGGTGGCTTAAATTACGGGGGAGGTTCAAGTAGACCCATTTTATGCTTCGCTACCGGGAAAAAAAGACTCTAATCTAATGGTTCTCTGTGATGGTGTATGGTTCCAAAATGGCAAGGTTCTTTTAAGCCCCAACTTCTTTTTAATTCCTTTGATTTTGACAAATAGCCATTCATCCCCAACAGGAGGACATTTCGGCTTCCATAAGACTCTACAATGCATCACTCAAAGTTTCATTTGGCCAAAGCTGCAAAAGTTTGTCAAGGAATTCTTAAAGATGTGATGTGTGTCAAAGATGCAAATTTGATTGTATGAAGCCGACAAGGTTACTGCAACCACTACCGATTCCCACTCAAATATGGACTGACATATCAATGGATTTTATTGAAGGCCTACCAATTTCAAATGGGCACACTGTCATAATGGTGGTTGTCGATTGTCTCTCTAAGTATGCTCATTTTATTCCCATGAAACATTTGTCCACAACAGCCTTGGTTGCCAAGATTTTTATCGCTAATGTGATTCGAGAATTGTAGAGAAAGTATTGGTGAGCTTACCTGAAAAATTTGAGCATAAGATATGCTCCTTGGAATGCTCTAAAGATTTTGCTGAGATTAGCTTCCAAGAGCTTGTGAATGCACCGCAAGCTATGGAACAAAGGCAAGCTAAAAGATCAAAAGGAACAACTAAAAATGCTCTAGTTGCTACCTTTAAAGAAAAGAGTCAAATCAAGATTTTTTCCAGAAATAATCAAACTGGAAAAGGAGAAAAAAGCAGAGACTGGAAACCAAACAATCATCAATCTAGCAATTGGCATCATAAAATCGGATAAGGAGAGAAAAGAAAGAGTGTCATGCATGCAAATATTGTCAGAAGACAAGTCATCTTGAAGATTGGTGCTGGTTCAAGAAAGTGCAATGTCGAAATTGCAATCAATTTGGACACAGAAATTTTGCAAAAACAGAAAATAAGAGGTAAAACTGGTTCAAGAAGAGGGAGATTTATGAGTCAAGGATGAACTTTTATTTGTAGCCACAACACAACAGATGTGCAACAAAGCAGAAGAAAGAGAATCAACATGGCTCATTGACATTGGTTGCACTAACCACATGTTTGTAAACCCCAGCATATTTAGAAGCTTGGACAAAAACTACATAACAAGAGTGAAAATTGGTGATGGAGACTTGTAAAGGATGAAGGTAAAGCTGCAATTGCAGTAGAGACAAATGCAGGTATGAAAATTCTAAACAATGTCTTTATATGTACCTTAGCTAAATCAGAACTTGGTTAGTATGGGGTAGCTAATGTAATTTGGATATTCACTACTCTTTGATGATGTAGTGTGTGTCATCAAAGACTAAAGAGGGATACTATTGTTGTGTGCAAAAATGATAAACATGTGCTTTAATGCTGACTTGAAGGAAATATGTTGGACTCCTAACATGTGTAAAGATGATGAATCAGTTCTTTCGCATAAAAGATTGGGACACTACAATCATGTTGCATTAACCAAGATGGCTGACTTGCAGATGGCACAACAGTTACCTAAAATACATGATCAAGGTATTTTTTGTGAGGCTTGTCAATTAGGAAAACAAACAAAAGTTGTTATAACTAATTCTGAATTTAGAGCTACATCTAAGTTACAACTCATACACACAGATGTGTGTGGGCCAATGAATTGTGAATCCTTGAATGGATCAAAGTATTTTCTACTATTTATGGATGATAACACTAGGTATTATTGGGTTTATTTTCTAAAAAACAAGATTGGTGTGTTTGCTAAGTTGTTTATGTTCAAGGTAGAAGTGGAACGAGAAGTTGGACACAAAGTGAAGGTTATAAGGTCTGATAATGGAGGAGAATATACCTTTCGACAACTGGAAGGTTACTTGGTGAAAGAAGGGATCAAACACCAGTTGACAGTGCCCTACACACCATAACAAAATGGGGTAAGTGAAAGAAAAAACAGAATTATAATGGAAATGGCAAGCTATTTCATGTATGAAAAGAAAATGCCTTTGAAGTTTTGGGCAGAGGCTGTAAACACAACATCATACATTCAAAATTGAATGGCCTCAAGAGTTTTGGGAGACAAAACTCCTTATGATATCTGGTATGATGCTAGACCCAATATTGAGCATTTAAAAGTGTTCAGAAGCATATGTTATGTTCTGAAACATGATGCTAATAGGAAAAAAAATTGGACCAAAACGCTGATATTGGGGTTCATATAGGTTATAGATCAAAGTCTAAAGCCTATAGAGTTCATGAAGTAATTGCTAACAAGGTTGCAATTGCAAGGAATGTCAAATTTGTAGAAAATGCCTCATGGAATTGGGAGAATTCAGTAGTCAACTAGACAGATCAAGGGGATAAGATCCTTAGCTGAAATTTACAGCAGGTGCAATATGGCTGAGGCAGAATCAGTGGAGATTGAAGAAGCATTGAAATCCCAGGTATGGGTGGCAGCAATGTAGGAGGAGCTTGAAATGATTGAGAAAAACCAGACATGGTGGTGGTTGACAGACCTGCAAACAAGAACACAATTAGAGTAAAATGGATATTTAGGGTGTGTTTGACACATCTTTTGCTTTTGTAGTTGAGGTTTTAAAAAAATAGTTTCATAAAAAGCACTCTAACTACGGTTCAAAATAAGTTTTAAAGTATTTGGTTAAAACTGCTTTAGAGTTTGAGATTAATGAAAAGCAATTTCATGTGTTTGGTACCAAGCTTTTTCATATTACTTTTAACTTGTGAAATTACTTTAAAGTGCATATATATAATTTTTTAAATATTATAGATTTAATAATTATAATAATATAATGTAGTTCATAATTGAAGTAAACTAGACAATTTTTTTATTCTCTCACCAAATTAATTTTATCAATATAATGAAACTTCATGTCAATCTTTTTTAGTTTTTATTAATTATTCAAGATTCTAGTTATCATTTTTTTCATTTCGAATTATTAAACACTAGATGTCAATATTTTTTTATCAATTATTCAACATTATAAGTCATTTTCCTTTGATTTTCAATTTTTAATGCCAATTAATCAAGAAACCAATTTTTTTAAGTCTAAGTATTAAATTTTAGCAATTTTGTAATATTAATTTTAGCAACTATTTAAGATCTCACTTTTTTCGTTTTTAATGTTAATTAATCAAGAATATTGATTTTTTTTTCTTTTGTTCTTAAGACAACTTACATGGTTAAACAATATGTTCTTAATATTCTTAACAATATTTTTATTCACTAGTACAAACAAACATTCATTAATAACAATGAGAACAATAATTCAAAATACATAAAATCTTTAAATCATAATATAAGAGGTTATAACAAAATAATATATTTTAGATCATCGAAATAACTCAATATGAAAGTTATAACTAAAAAAATTGTGCTCAATAAATTACTTCTTATGTTACAGTCCAAAACAAGACAAATATAAAAAACAAACAGGCAAACAAATTCAAAGCATTGTAGTAACGCATTTTTTGTTGTGCGATGTTTTGTTGAAGCCAATTGTATTTTCTTTCAATACTGTTGATGTTAGCACATAGTTCTCTATTTCTTTGCACACTTAGGAACACGGTAGCTTGGTAAAAAAAATCATTGTCATCAGTCGAACCAGGTATTGAATGGAACTCAGCAAATACTTCACGAATATTGCAACCAGGCAAATCCCTATTCACAGAAGTGGAATCACTCCTACTTGACATGCTATTGAAAAGTTGTTGTATTGATACTATTTGAGCACCAATTCCAGATGATTTTTTCTTTCTAGCTCTCGGCTCCAGGTGCTCTCTTTCTTTCTTTTGCCGCTACTCTTTGTGTTGCTACTAGTAGACATTTGCACCCTCATAACGCCTCGAGAAGTATGATTTTCAAAATCCTCATTGACACTCTCCTCTGAATCCCCGCTTCCTTCTTCCAAATCAGCACCTTCTAGACCGACATTGCTTATGCCCAAATCAATTTCATTTGCACCAATTGCGCTTGAAGATGGTGCCCATGCATATTGTCCGGTAGCGATAATTCAAGAGAACATTCTATCAAACTTTAACTTCAACGATGGCTCGATACCGGTCTTTCTAAAGTTTTTTGCCCCTTTTATTTCCAACATGAAACAAATAGTTTTATTGTAATAATCTTAACAAAATATAATGAATGACATGGAATAGCTAGTTCAACAAAAATTCACCTAAATTTTTTATTTCCACCTTTTATCACTAACATTAACTGTCCCTAATTCATAACTCCAACCCACACCAGTTCAATTATCAATTTCGTCCACAACCTCCAATCTTTTTTACATACATCCCATTTTTTCAGCTGTATTTTGGTGAATGCATGACCTGTTTTTCTTGAAATGATGTTATAATAAATTTTCATCCACATCGATCAAAATAAGTACTTGACCTCATTCCCATGTCAATTGCCTGGATGCATATATCACAAAATACATGCAACATTTCTCTATTCCAATTAGCTTTATCCATAGATTCATGATCGACGTTATATCTTGTAAGACTTTGAAAACAAAAATGAATCAAAATTAAAAAAAACACTAAATACTAAATACTAAATACTATGAAGGAACAAACTTTAGAAGCATTATGCTGGATTTGAATTCTGAAATGGGGATATATAAGTTAGATAATAGCCAACACCAAGTCTATGCCTGATATAAAGAAACAAAGTACCATATACATGTAAAACAAATGTATATATTTCATTCTAGGATAAACTGAATGAATTAGTTTTCTGATTATTCTTCAATCTCACTCAACTAGAAATTATGATCTTGAATGAAGTTATATTCAAGAAAATGATTTGCGCAATTAAATTCCACACATGCAAATCTAACTTAAAATCAGCATATATCTTTATCCCTCAGGGCTTCGTTTTCTAGTTTAACATGATTTTAATTTTGTAATAGTCTATCTTCCTAAATTCCAAGAATACCACCTTGTATGTCATCTATTGTGCTCAACGAGCATGGGTTACAAGAAATTGACCATGCAGTATGCTCAATCATAATGGGAGAAGAAGTTAAGTTCATTAGAACCGAGCAGGAGCATTAATATGAGAAAAAAATTACTTTTAAATGGTCGAAAACAAACACAAAATTTGTTTGATGTATTGTTTTGTAGCCATTATTTTATCAAGAGAAGAAAATAAAACAATCCATATTACATTTGTAACCCACCTATTTTTCTGTAAAGCCATATTAAAACTACATAAATTGAAGTTAGGCTCTCTCTTAGTTCCTAGTACCATCTTATTCATACAATCAGTTACTCATTACTCAACAATTATGACCCTCTAATGTTGCATTTCCATTTTCACACAACATGTGCACTCACATACATCGTGGTTTTCTTGCCAAGGAGGAGAGCGAAAGAGGGATTTCTGTGATAAAAAGAAACATGATCAAGTGGCGCTTGGTGCATTTTTAAGTCTTTTTTAATGTTTTATGGTATTTTTGAAAGGATTTTTCTTGCTCCGAGAGATTATTTGCTAACAAGTACTACATCCATTAAAAAGTTCATCATGTGTTGCAAAAAGCTCTTACATGTGAGTTTGATTGGTTGCCACTTCATCCAGGACTATTTGATTAATAGTTGGAGCTTGAGACAATGGGTTCTCTACTAATGGATCATATGAACATTCGAGATATATTTTGGTGATATGACTAGAAGTTTCATATGCCATCACATTGTATGCTAATTTTATCAGTTTTATTGCAAGCAAACCAATTTGCATGTTTTCTAACAAGCCTAATTTGATGCCAACCTTTTCTTAGGTCCTTGCTGGGATCATTTCTCATGGTCTTAAACTTTACCATGTTTGTCTAAAATGTATGCCAAGATCAAGTACCAAGGCAAACTTTAGCACGCTATCATTGTTGAAATTTCGTAACTAGAAAAGTATTACCATCAATTTGATATATGTAAATTTAATAGTAGCATTTGTTTAAATGTAACTTCAGTCATTCATACATAAACATCTACCTCAACAGATATGCCAGAGTAATTGCAAATATTCAAACAACATCATTATCTTCAAAATCACTTTCCAAACCATATAATATTTATAGCCTACATGCTTAATCTAAGTAATCTTTGGTTTGAGTATTTCAAAATTATGGAGTATTACTAATCTAAGTCCCAATATCCCCACACGTCTAAGTAAATTAGACTACCTTAGTTCTGAGTAATATTACATCTATTTTTTTATTTTGACCAGAGAAGGAAGATAATATAAAAAATAATCTTTGGTCTATCTATGAGCTACTAGTCATGAATGTTTGCAACTGAAATCTAGCATCCTAATCACTTTAAAAACTTCAAAATTCATACCATCACAGAGTACACAAAACAAATCCAAGCGAGAAAATAAAAAAAATCATCACATGAGAGTTAAAACTTACAATTGATAGAAACAAGAGCTTAGTGTGTGGATCTGTTGCCTCAATGGAGAAGACGAGAGAAGGGGAGAGTATATGGGTTCGTGTTGTAGAGGATGAAAGAGAAGGGGAGACAGGAGGGTGAAGGAAAAGGGGAGAGTAGATGGGTTTTTTAGATGGTTTTTGTAGAGGTTGAAGGGAGGGACTAGTGACGTTGTGGCGTTGTGAAGGTGAGGGAGGTGAGGGAGGCATTGTGGTTGTGAAGTTGAGTGTTATAGGTGAAGGTGAGGGAGGTGAGGGAGTATTTGTATCTTATATTTTGAGAATTATAATGTTTTTTATACGACTTTATCTTTCAACCTTAGACTAACAACCAAGAACAGAGAGACTCAAGAATATTTTGTTGGGTATTATTCATCATATTCTGTATAATGGCTCCCCTTTCGGTAATAAAGCCCTCCCAGAGTTTTGTAACAGAAAGTATAGAGTTTGTAACAAAAATTATAACAAACTCTCAACAAATTTGACATATGGCTAACTAACTAACTAACCAGTTTCCCTTCCAGCTATTAACTCCTATCATTACCCCTCCCTTTGAAACTAAGTTTTCAAGAATTGAAAACTTATTACAAGGACACAAATGTGCTAAGAAAACACATTGAAACAGATTACAATGACAACAAAAGAGCTAAGGAAAATAATTGAGTCATCTGGAATTGAAGGCAACCTCAACTTAAGCAACAAAATCAAGAAATTTGACCATGAGATCATTATAGTCCTCCCATGTGGCATCCTCAAGTGTGTGACACTTCCAATGGAATAATACATCCACCTCGACTGCATTGCCACACTTGATGATCTTCCTCTTTAAAATAGTCAGTGGTTTGTCTTGAACAATATCATCATCAGTAATTAGAGGTAATGTTAAAGGAGTCACTTGAGCTCCTAAATGTTTCTTTAAACAAGACACATGAAATGCAGGATGGATCTTACAACCCGCAAGTAATTTGAGTTTATAAGTCACTGGTCCCATCTTCTCCAATACCTCATAAGGACCATAAAACATGGGTAAGAGTTTATGGTAAGAATGAGGCACCAAGGATTGTAACTTATAAGATACCAATCACAAATACACCAAATCT
This sequence comes from Salix exigua, assembly GCA_032356905.1. Taxonomy (NCBI): domain Eukaryota; kingdom Viridiplantae; phylum Streptophyta; class Magnoliopsida; order Malpighiales; family Salicaceae; genus Salix; species Salix exigua. The sequence goes on along the minus strand of CM063602.1, from coordinate 2,298,056 downwards.
CAACCTGAAATTCCCTTTTTGATCAATGTTTATCAACCTAAACCTTCATTCAATTTTGTTCCATAAAAAGATTAGATTTGAGTAAGGCCAGTATTTTGTCCCATGCAGCCAAGCTTCTGTCCACCATAGCAAAGCTTGTAGTGTCGGAGTTGTATGGTGTCATAGTGGGTGGGGGTTGATTGTAAACAACTTCAAATGGGGTCAAATTGGTTGATGTATGATAGGTTGTATTATAGCTAAATTCTGCCCAAGATAACCAAAGTAGCCATTTTTTGGGTTGTGCTGCAGGAAAACACCTCAAATAAGTCTCCAAACACGTGTTAACTACTTCCATTTGGCCATATTTTTGTGGGTGGTAACCTAAGCTCATTTGTAATGCTACATCATGCAATTTGAAGAATTCCTCCCAAAAGTCACAAACAATAGAGCTAGGCATACCATGTAATTTAAACATATGATCCATAAAGGTTTGAGCAATGGTAGTAGCTAAAAAAGGGTGAGATAGAGCCATGAAATGGGTATTCTTGCTCAAGCGATCCACCACTACAAAAATGATAGATTTCCTTTGGTAAGGAGGTAATCCCACAATAAAATCTATTCAGATATCAGTCCATACCTTATTTGGTATAAGGAAGGGCTACAATAGTCTTGTGGAGGTCATGGTTTCATACTTGTGTTGTTGACAGGTGTGACATTCAGCAATCATTGTATGCACATCATACTTCATACCTGGCCAATAAAAAGCACGAGATAATCTTTGATAAGTTTTTAAGAAACCCGCATGACCAGCTATAGGGACTGAGTGAGGCAGCAAAAACTTTGTCTCTCTAAATTGAATCAAGACTGAGCACTATCCTAGAACTATACTTGAGGAGACCATTGTTAATGTAAAATTTTAGCAATTGATTTGTTATTGAAGGAGTATTTTTTTTGAAGTAACTATGTAGAATCAACAGCAACTTGAATTTATTATTTTTTTGCTAGAGATCCATCCCCTTCATTGTAACTTCGTAAATCATCCATCTAGCTATGTTAAGGATATATGATTGCCAAGTTCTCACTAAATTGCCTAACAACATCATTTCTAGTGGCCACAGTATCCATGGAAAGGGCTTAACTGATAAGGCATCTAGACAAGGTATCAGCTGCCTTATATCACTCCCCTGCCTGTATTGTATTTCATAATCATAGCCCAAAAGCTTTGTGACCTATTTTTGTTGAAAAGGGGTGTGAGCCTTATGATTGAGAAAATATTTCAAACTATGGTGATCTATGTTAATGATGAAATGTCAACCTTGCAAATAATGATGCCACTTCTTAATGGCATGCACAATTGTCATCATTTCCCTTTCATAAGCAGATAGGGCTTGGTTCCGAGGGTCAAGAGTTTTACTGGTAAAAGCAATAGGTCATCCTTTTTGTTGCAACACAACCCCTATACCATAACCCAAAGCATCACTTTCTATGATAAAGGGTTTGGTAAAATCTAGCAATGCAAGAACCTTAGGGGATAACATGAGTTCCTTAGGTTTGTGAAAGGCAGCAGTAGCCTCTAGAGACTACACAAAATCATACTTCTTGGTTAATTGAGTCAAAGAAAAACTTTCCCTACCATAATGAGGAATTAACTTGCGATAATAACATGTGAAACCTAAAAACTCTCCCAAACCCTTCACAAAAGTTGGGACAGACCACTTGATACTACTTGTAACTTGGAAGGGTCAATTGCAACTCCCTGTCTAGATACAATGTGACCCAAATATTCAATGGTGGAGACCCCAAAAGCACACTTGGACCTCTTGAAAAAAAGTTGATGATGCTTCAAATGATTTTTCCATGAAGTACTATACACTAAGATATTGTCAAAAAACACTAGGACAAACCTTCTCAAACAACTCTAGAAAACCTCATTCATCAAGCCTTGAAATGTTGCTGGAGCATTTGTCAACCCAAATGGCATAACAAGGAATTATGCCTTTCATGAGTTTGAAAATATGTTTTTTCAATATTCACAGAATGAACTCTAATTTGGTGGTAGTCACTCCTTATATCCAATTTGCAAAAATACTCCGCCCTATGCAATTCATTCAATAGATCATCAATAAGTGAAATTGGATACTTGTCCTCATAATCAACTCATTAAATTGTTTGTAATCCATGCACATTCTCCATGTGATATCCTTTTTCTTGATTAATAGAACTGGGGATGAAAAAAGGTTATGATTGTTCCTTATAAACCCAAAATCCATCAATTCTTGGACACATTTCTCAATTTTTTTATTTTTACAGGGGACCATAAGCATATGGTCTAATGTTGGGTGGTTTATGGCCTGCAACTAATGGTATCCAATGGTCATGGTCTCTCACAAAGGAAGAGTTGTGGGGGTGCCAAAAATTATCGAAAGGAACCCAACAAGGTCTGCAATTCATGTTGTTGTGATGGGACAAGGCATCTATCGGTGTGGTCATATTTTCACATTCCACATCATAAAGAATCACTCCATAACATGAGCAATAATTAATCCATCTGATGACATGAGATAGGTTGTGGAGGTTGAGGCTTGGAACTAGACAAGCAAATATATTCATTTTCATAACAAAACTTCATAGTTAATTTTTCAAAATCCCACAGTATTGGACCAAGAATACACAACCATTGAACCCCTAACACCATGTCACAACCACCCAGTGGCAAAGCAAACATGTCCAATATGTACCCATAATCCTCTATGGCCAAGGGAATCTCAACACCCTTGACATTGAATTTTCCCCCCATCCGCAATCATAACATCACAATTGAGAGACTGGTCTAACTTCCAACCTAGCTTTTTAACCATGCTAACATGAATGAAATTATGAGAACTTCGTGAGTCTAACAACACCACCACATGACAATTCTTAATGACAACAATGAGCTTCATGGTTTTAATGGTAGTAGGAGCTGGGATACCATATGAAGCACAAGTCATGATACAACAAGCATTTTCCCCCAACTTCTTGTTCCAATTGTTGTAATTCATGAATTATTTCTTCTTCCTCATCATTGTTGTACCCCATATCTAACAATAAAATTTTTCATCACAATAAAAACAAAGACAATTCTATTTCTTGTATTGAATTTCTTATGGGGTTAATTTCTTGATGTGCATATCTTTTCTAGGAACAATTTCAGTTTTAGCAGGCACAAACTCATTGTGTGTTGGTAAAAGAGGTGATCTAAACCTAGCAATTCCAAAAGAATGTGCATACCTCAACTTCTGCAATTTAGTATCCACTTGATGAGGAACATACATTGCCTCATGCACGGTAGTAAGACGGAGCAACTTGATATCATGCTTAAGTACCTCCTACAGTCCCCCAATGAAACAACTCAATTAAAAGGTTAGACTGAGATCATGGATTCGGGTTGCTAGGCGTCTGAATTCTGCTATATAATCCTTTAAAGGGCCTGTCTGTCAAAGCTTGAAGAGTAACTCAGTAAAATCTTTAAATCCATGAGAGCCAAACTCCCTGCAAAATGCTTTGGTGAAATCTTTCTAATTGGAGAAGGAAGAAGAACATTCTTCCCATTGATACCATTTCAAAGCCTCTCCAGATGATGGCAAAGCCTCTCCAGATGATGGCAAAGCCTCTCCATATGGAAGGACACCATCTTGGCCTTCTTCTCCTGTGGCACCGAAGAATAGTCAAAATATTGCTCTGCCTTGTAAACTCATTCAATTTGGTCATCCCCATCGTTGAATCGGGGAAAAACCATCTTAACAAAGGGCATGCGATTCTCGTGAGGCACACCCCTTTCCTTCTCTTGATGGCCCCTCTCGCCTTTCCGCCTACAACTATCACCTATGTCGTCATCAGTTGGAGGTAAGAATGACTAATCAGGACCCACTGGATGTGAACCGATTGAATTGAGGCGTTTGTCCATTGATGCAAACTTATCTTCAAGAAGACATTCTGAAATGAGTTGATTCCAAAATGAGTTGATTTTTGGAATTAGAGGCTTCAAGCGTAGATACACGGGCGTTCATTGTTGTTGATAGAGTACAAACATGAGCACGAGTCATACACTAAAGAAACGGCATAGAGGATCAATGGCTCTTTTACCAATGATAGGACTCTATCTTTCGACCTTAGACTAACATCCAAGAACAGAGAGAATTAAGAATATTTTGTTGGGTATTATTCAACATATTCTGTATAATGGCTCCCCTCTCTATAATAAATCCCTCATAGAGTTTGTAACAGGAATTATAACAAACTCAACTAATTTGACACATGACTAATTATAATTATAACAAACTCAACTAATTTGACACATGACTAACTAGAATTATAACAAACTCAACTAATTTGACACATGACTAACTAACTAACTAACTGTTTTTCCCTCCAACTATTAACTCCTATCAATTTCACCTATAAAGATAGTAATAAATCTCTCTCTTTCAATGGTTATTCCAGCATAATGTGGGTTAGAGAATGTGGAGGCTGAAATGCTGAATTCTTATATGTCTAGGTAATAAGGACCTAGCTATTTCTCTTAGAGCATTTCAGCCTCAGTTACTTGCATGAATCTTTTGCAAATGCTCATTGAGGTATTTCTCTACTCCCTTTTACTTTGTATTTGTACTAGAAATGAAGGGTTTAACAAGCTAATGGACAAGCTAATCAATGGTTTCAAGATGTGTCATGCACATCTGACTTATGATCCTTAATTTTTGATCTAGGAAGTTACAAGTATAAAAATCAAATAGATTTTATTTAAGCTTATCACCTAAATATTTATAGTATTGCATTTATGTAAAATTATAAAGCTATGCTAGAATATAAAGGATTAGCAAAGATTGTACAAGCGGGAAAAAAAAAGTTGAAGAATGAATACAAGAATGAGTAAAAAGAGTGTACCCTTTGTTTTCTTTGGTGGAAGGGAAGACACATTTTATTTTTGAGACACCATACACACACACAAAGAGAGAGCTAGGCTAGTAAGCAACGGACATGCCTTGCATAAGGTCATGCATGTGGCAACTAGAGAGCAGAACATGAAGATGGATGGAAAGCAAAAATTATGGTGCCTGTAGATTCTCTTAGTGGCATTATTCTACCAACAATTATAGGAACAGATGCGCAAAAATCATTTGTTTTTTCAACCCTGCCATTACTTTTTTATGATTCTTCTTAACATGATGTAATGAATTGAAAACATTACTTTTCACATCCTCTTTTTCACAGAGTTGTGCTTTTTCCATGGCTTATGGTTCAATAAGGATTCTGTAAAAAAAAAGTCAACAAAAGTCAATTGTCACTATTTTATTGAACCAAGAACAGACATTGTTCAAATTAAAATCTGGAATTCTGAGAATTTTAAAGAATACGGAAGAACAACAAGAAAAGAAATTATGTTAACAAGGGGCAGAACCAAGGTGAGGTTACTGTCATCCCTCTTCTTTATTTATAGAAGAAATTAAAAGGATTACAAGAGTTTTTAGTTGAATACAACTTCTTCTTGTACTTAATTAACTAAGAAAATAAATTGAACTTAATCCTAAGATGATCAACATGATCTGTTAACTAAGAAGAATAAACTGAACTCAAATTCAAACTTGATCAACATGATCTTTATTCAAAAATAAATAAAACCTAGCTAATTCAATACTCATCTAATACTAAAACTTGACTCAAACTAAGACTCATGATCTTCAACCAGTCGTGTCCTGTCTTCAACAGTCTTGGAGTCCAGGAATTTCAACACTCCTCCTTGGATCCAAGGCTGCACATGCCAATCTTTTCCCTTAGCTCTTCGAATCTCCCTTTGGCTAATGGTTTAGTAAACAAGTCATCTAGTTGATCATATGAAGTGCAATATTTCATTTCCAATTCACCCTCTAGCTTAAACTATCTTAGAGCATGAAATTTGATCTTCATGTGTTTTGTTTTGTCATGAAACACTTCATTCTTAGAAATTGTTATGGCTGACATATTGTCACATAGCAAATCAGTAGGGGTAAATTAATCACAATCAAGATCCTTTAGTATCTTTCTCGGTCGTACCAATTGTTTGTCTGCCATATATGTTGCTATATATTTTGACTTTGTTGTGGAATGTGCCACCACTGATTGTTTCTTGGAAATCTAGCTAAATACATTAAGTCCTAATGCAAATCAATACCCTGAAGTACTCATCATGCCTTCATCACTCCCTCCCCCCCCCAATCATTGTCAGTGAATCAGACAAGCCTGTTTTGACTATTTTTCACAAAATGCATGCCTAGACTTTTTGTCCCTTGCAACTATCTTAGAACTTTCTTGGTTACCATGAAATGTATTTGACTTGGCTCCTGCATGAACCTACACAAATAATTAACAGCAAATAGTATGTCATGTCGTGTGATGGTTAAGTATAACAATCTCCCGATCAGGCTTCTATAAGTCTTCCCATCTTTTTTTGGTGCTCCGTCATCTTTGATTAGCTTCAGTCCTAAAATCATAGGAGTAGAGACTTGTTTGCAATTTGTCATTGCAAAATTGGTCAATATCTTCTAAACAAAAGTCTTTTGACATAGAAAAATTCCTTGTTTTGACTGAATTACTTCCATGCCTACAAAATAAGAAATCAACCCAAGTTCATTCATTTCAAATGTAACCTTTATATTTGATTTGAACTCTTTTATCAGCTGCTCTTTATCTCGAGTAATCATCTGCATACACAAAGACCATTAGCAAATGATCATCTACATGTTTCATATATAATGTTACCTCATTGATGCTTCTCTTGAACCCTAAACTTAGCAAGTGATCATCAAGTCTACTATACCAAGCTCTAAGAGCTTGTTTGAGACCATAAAAAGTCTACTATAACAGGTACACATGGTTTGGATTCTGATTATCAAAACCTTCTGGTTGCTCAATGAAAATTTCTTCATCTAACACACCATTCAAGAAAACAAATTTTACATCTAGTTGAAACACATACCAGCCATTTTGTGCAACAAGTGCAAGCAAAAGTTTTATTGTATCATGCCTTGAAACTGGAGCAAAAGTGTCTGTGTAGTCAATTCTAGCCTCTTGTGCATAGCCTTTCACAACCAATTTTGCCTTGTGTTTGTTGATACTTCCATCAGCATTCAACTTTGTTTTGAATATCCATTTAACTCCAATTATTTTCTTGTTTGCAGGTCTGTCAACAAGTATCCATGTCTGGTTTTTTCGATCATGTCAAGCTCCTCCTGCATTGCTTTCACCCATACCTGAGAATTTAATGCTTCTTCAATCTCCACTGGTTCTGCCTCAGCCATTGAACATCTTCCATAAATATCAGTTAAGGACCTTGTCCCCCTAACTGGTTGCTCATCTATGTTCTCTTCATTTTCAAGTTCATCATAATATTTTGTTTCATCATGTTGAACCTGATCTGCACAATTGACTGCCAAATTTTCCCAATTTCATGATGCATCTTCTACAAACTTGACATTTCTTGCAATTGTAACTTTGTTGGCCATTACATCAAAAATTCTATAAGCTTTAGAATTTGAACTATAGCCTATCAACACACCTATATCAGCTCTTTTATCTAGTTTTTTTCGATTAACATCATGTATCAACACATAGCATATGCATCCACATACTTTTAAATTCTCAACATTAGGTTTAACATCATACCAAATTTCATACGGAGTTTTATCATCCAAAACTCTTAAAGTCACACGATTTTGAATGTATGATGCTGTGTTTACAGCCTCTGCCCAAAACTTCAAAGGCATTTTCTTTTCATGCATTAAGCATTTTGCCATTTCCATCAAGGTTCTGTTTTTTCTTTCACTTACTCTATTTTGTTGTGGTGTGTAGGGTACTATCAACTGGTGTTTAATCCCTTCTTTCATCAAGTAATTCTCCAGCTGTCGAGAGGTAAATTCTCCACCATTATCAGACCTTATCACCTTTACTTTGTTTCCAGTTTCCAATTCTACGCCTTGAATGTCAAAAACTTAGAGAAAGCATCAGCTTTGTTTTTAGAAAATAAATCCAACAATACCTCCTACAGTCATCCACAAACGATAGAAAATATCTTGATCAATTCAAGGATTCACATTGCATTGGCCCACACACATCTGTGTATATGAGTTGCAATTTAACATTGGCTCTAAAATCACAATAAATGAAAGCAATTTTTGTTTGCTTTCCTAATTGACAAGCCTTACAAAACATACCTTGATCATGTATGTTTGGTAGCCCACGTGCCATCTACAATTCAACCATTTTGTTCAATGCACCATAATTATAGTATTCGAACCTTTTGTGCTAAATAACTAATTCATCATTCTTGCACATGTTGGCAGTCCAGCACATTTCCTTTAAATCAGCATTGAAGCTTCTATTTGTCATGTTTGCACACAACAAAAGTATCCCCTTTTTATCTTTAATGACACACACTCCATTATCAATAAGTAATGAGTAACCAAACTCTGATGTGACCATATTATTTGATAGTTTCATCTGTATTTACCTAGTATTTTGCATATGTTTTGTGTATAAAATGCCTTTATATTCTTTGTTTTATATTTTGAAGGTATTTTTAGATGAAAGATGCAAAAAGGAAGTAATTAGAGGTGATTGACAGATTTGACCTTCAGTCGGTGTTCTGTGCAGAGTGGAAGCTCTAGAGATCGAAATGAAGTGATTCCAATGACATTCAAAAGCTAACATCCATAAATTTATGTAAAGCTAAGGAAAATGAAATAAAATAAGGAAAATCATGGAAATCGCAGCCTTCAAAATCAAATCTTGCAATCTGTTGATATCGACGTTTTTCCATTCCAACTTCAATATCTCGAGCTACATAAGTCTGATTGATGCAAAATCAAATGGAGTGGATTCATGACTCAAAGACCTATAAACGCTCCAAATTTCAGCTTAAAAGGATATCATATGAAGGATATATGAATTTTACAAGGGACAATTAAATTCTGCCAACTTAAGGAATGACTATTTTGTAAAATAGACATTAGGGTTTCTAAGCATATATAAAGGAAAAGAGGAGCAAGGAAGTGGCGGCCAGCACAAAAGAAAACACAAAATCTTTCTCCTCCAAATCCTAAATCATGTGTTCTTCCATCTTTTTAAGTAGTTGTTCAATAGTTATGCAAGGCTGAGCTATTTTCTTGGTTGCAAGGACACAAAAACCTTCGGATTTCAAGAACCGTGAGATTTATTCTTCCTTCTATTTTCAGTTTATGTTATGAATGAATATGATTTTTTTTTCTATGCATATTTCCTATGATTGTTGTTGATGATTGCTAGAGCGGACTCTGAGTTATTGTTGTGAACAATCTATTGCTAAGTTTAATATCAAAATCGGAGTTGTGATATATGAACTTGTGAAGCAACTAAGCTTGATAATTGTGGCGGAACTACATTACTGAACTTAAAGATAACATTTGAATAAATCGACACAAGTTGTGGACAACCTGTATGTTCATCTTGATGAAATTATCTAGTTTGTGAAGCTACCATTAAATTGAATTATTAGTACGAACACTTTGATTATTTATTGGTTAGGATTAGTTATACGGCAGATCCATTAATTAATCACGTTAAGAAAAGATAAAATTTCATAACATAAACTGCATTTCTTTGTTTCAATGATCAATTCTAATTTCCATAGGTGGATGTATGCTTATGACCAAGGTTTGTTTTCTTGATAAGTTTCGGTTTTAATTGATTTTGTTTGCTAGTTTAATTGTTAACATAGTTTAGATAATCACAAACCAAATCCTCCTGATTACATAACGTACAACATAAAAATCTGACTTGAAACTTTCTCGTGGGATCGACCCCTTGCTTGCTTTATACTATCTTGTGTGTTTTAAGCTACAGTAATTAATTTGTGTGACCGCGACATCGCAACAAATTTTGGCGTCGTTGCTGGGGAGGTAATTTTAGTTGATTGTTGCGCTTGTACTGTTATTTTTATTTGTTGTGATTAAAAAAATAGAATTTTTGCTTGCGACGGTACTGTTCACTTGAGGCAGCGACTGTTCAAAACAAAGTTTTTGGTGGAATTAGGTATCAGCATTTTGTTTCCTGGAGGAAAATGACATTCTGAACAGGATTAGTGATTTATCACTAGCCCCACCCTATTGAGGCCAAATTTCATTTATTTCTAGTGTTTTTAGGTAGTTTTAGTTTTCTACCGTAAAATTTTCATACAATTTGCATTGTTTTTTATCTCTTATATGGTTACTTTCTCTTGAGTTTTCTTAAGAATTTATGTCTATGACCCGTTCTACTAATCAAATTCAAGTGCAAATTGATCTAGAAATAGAAAGCACTTTACGCGGGTTGAGCAGGTTGAGAAAGGAAGCTCGCCTCAACACTATGGCTATTGCACAATAACACTCAAGGAGCTTGTTGCTCCTAACGTGGAAAATCAACCACTATGCATAAACATTGACAATAATGTAAACCTTGAGCTCAAATATGGTTGTATACATTTGTTGCCAACATTTAATGGTCTTGCAGAGAAGATCCTCATACTCATCTCAAGGAGTTCCATATGGTTTATGTTGGCATGAAACCGAATGGAGTTAATGAAAAACAAGTTAAGTTGAAAGCTTTCCCTTTCTCTTTGAAGGGGTAGCAAAGACATGGTTTTTCTCTATTCTCCCAGGATCTATTGGAACTTGGAATGCTATGAAGAAGATTTTTTGGAGAAATATTTTCCAGCATCTCGAGTTGCCAATAAAAGGAAAGAAATATGTGGGGTTCGATAATCTCATGGAGAGACACTTTCTGAGTATTAAGAAAGATTTGAGTATCTATGTATTCAATGCCCTCATCATCAAATACCTGATCAGTTGCTCATTCAATATTTCTATGAAGGATTGATGTCTACTGACTGTAGTATCATTGATGTTGCAAGTGGAGGAGCATTGGTGGATAAAACACTCGAGGCTGCACTCCAATTGATCTCAAACATGGCAGCCAACTCAAAACAGTTTGGCACTCGTGGAGACCTCTCCAACAAATGAGTAAATGAGGTAAGTATTTCTAACCTTGAAAATAAAATTAATGATCTTACTTCTCTTGTGCGTTCTTTGGCTTGTGGAAATGTGCAGCAGGTGAAAGTTTATAGCATATGATCCTTATAAGGACATGCTTCGGATATGTGCCCAACAATGCAAGAAGATTACATTGAACAAGCTCATGCAAATGATGGAGCATTCAACAGACAGCCCTAATGTAAATATGATCTCTTTTCCAACACGTACAATCCCAGATGGAGAGATCATCCCAACTTATGCTACAGCAACCCATCCCAACAAGGCAATCCAGGCCTACAGTTCCATCCACATGGATTTCAGCCCCAACAAAATTATCAAGCAAGACAACCCGCTCCATTCATAAACTCCAATGTTATGCGGTCGTCATCCAATGATGATCTTCGTGAGATGATGAAAACTTTGGCTTCTAATACTGTTACCTTACAACAAAATATCATGTCTTTTCAACAGGAAACAAGGTCAAATATTCACAACTTGGAAAAGCAAATGGGACAAGTAGCTTCAAGTGTAGGGAAATTGGAAGCACAAATAAATGAAAAGTTGTCCTCCCAAGCATTTAATCCAAAAGAGAATGTTAGTGTTATCATGCTACGAACTGGGAAAGAACTTGAAGAGAAAAAGTTGAAACAAATTGAGATGGAGGAAGAAGAGATAGAAACTGAATTGAGTACAAAGAAAGAACATCCTCCTCCTCCACAAACAAAAACAAAGACAAACACTCCAAAGGTAACTTTTCACTCAATTAATTCCAGTTTTCAAATAAATCCACCCTTTGCTTGATGCTATCAAGCAAATTCCCAAGTATGCAAAATTCTTGAAGGAGTTGTGTACTACCAAGAGAGCTTTCAAACTGAAAGGTCATGAATTGGTAAGTATGGGTGAAGTTGTATATGCCATTGTTCAAAAGAATGTGCCTTTGAAACAAAAAGACCCAGGTGCATTTACTATCCCATGTGTTATTGGTAATGCTAGTTTTAAAAGAGCTTTATGCGATTTAGGTGCATCCATTAGTGTTTTGCCCAAACATGTTTATGATTCTCTTAGTCTTGAGCCTTTGAATAAAACTAGCATTGTGATACAACTTGCAGATCGTAGTTTTGTTTACCCACTTGGTGTGATAAAAGATGTCCTAGTCAAGATTGATAGTTTGAATAAAACTAGCATTGTAATACAACTTGCGGATCGTAGTTTTGTTTACCCACTTGGTGTGATAGAAAATGTCCTAGTCAAGATTGATAGTTTGGTTATTCCATGTGATTTTTGTGATTCATTAACCAGCACTCCTATATTGTTTGGGAGACCATTCTTTTGACAAGTATGCAAGAGGAAATACTTTTGAAGTTGTTGTGTGATCACAAGACGGCCATTGGATGGACTTTAGCCAACATCAAGGGTATTAGTCCCTCAATATGTATGCATCACATACTATTGGAGGACAACACAAAACCAACAAGGGAAATACAAAGGAGGTTGAACCCGCCTATGATGGAGGTAGTGAAAGATGGAATTTTGAAACTGTTAGATGCAGGAGTCATTTACTCCGTCACTAACAGTAAATGGGTAGCGCCAATCCATGTGGTGCCAAAAAGACCAGAATCATGTTGGTGAAAAACAAAAATGATGAGCTCATTCCTACTCGCATCTCGAGTGGATGGAAAATGTGTGTTGATTACAGAAAGCTCAATCTTTCTACACGCAAAGATCATTTCTCATTACCATTCATGGATCAAATGCTTGAATGCCTAGCATGTTAGTCTTTTCATTGCTTTCTTGATGGATTTAGTGGATACAATCAGATTGTTATTAATCCTGAGGATCAAGAAAAGACTACGTTTACATGTCCATTTGGTACATATACATATAGAAGAATGCCCTTTGGTCTCTGTAATGCACCTGCAACTTTTCAAAGATGCATGATGAGTATTTTTTCTGACTATGTTGAAAGAATAATTGAGGTTTTTATGGATGATTTCACGGTGTATGGTGATTCTTTTGATAGATGTCTAGAAAATTTATCTTTGATCTTGAAAAGGTACATTGAAACTAACCTTGTCTTGAACTATGAAAAGTGTTGTTTTATGGTAGAACAAGGAATAGTTCTTGGGCATGTTGTGTCTTCACGTGGATTAGAGGTTGATAAAGCTAAGATAGATGTTATTTTATCATTGCCTTACCCCTCATGTGTGAGGGAAGTTCGTTCTTTTCTAGGCCATGCAGGTTTCTATCGATGCTTTATCAAAGATTTCTCGAAGATTACAGCACCCTTGTGCAAACTATTAGCCAAAGAAGTGGATTTTGTGTTTAATCAATCATGTAAAGATGCCCATGCAGGTTTCTATCAACGCTTTATCAAAGATTTCTAGGCCATGCAGGTTTCTATCGACGCTTCATCAAAGATTTCTCGAAGATTACAGCACCCTTGTGCAAACTATTAGCCAAAAAAGTGGATTTTGTGTTTAATCAATCATGTAAATATGCCCATGATGAGCTTAAGAGACATCTCACATCTACACCTATCATCCAACCACCAAATTGGGATGAACCTTTTGAGATAATGTGTGATGCAAGTGACTATGCGGTAGGAGTCCAAACCAAGATTGATTAGGTGGATCTTGTTTTTACAAGAATTCGATCTTGAGATCAAAGACAAAAAAGGTGTTGAAAGTCATGTGGCTGATCACTTGAGCCGACTAAGGACCGAGGATATACAGATTGAAACAATAAGAGAGACATTCCCTGATGAGCAGTTGTATATGTTGCATTCCTCTACAAGACCATGGTATGCTAATTTGGTAAACTATTTAGTCACCAAACAATTCCCTCCAGGTTTGTCTAAACCCCAAAAAGATAAGTTACGAGCTGATGCTAAATATTATTTTTGAGACGATCCTTACCTTTGGAAATTTTGTGCGGATCAAGTAGTTAGGAGGTGTGTACCACAAGATGAATTTCATTCCATTCTCACTTTTTGTCATTCTCATTCTTGTGGTGGGCATTTTGGAGCAAAAAGAACAGCCCACAGGGTACTTGAAAGTGGTTTCTATTGGCCTTCTATTTTTAAAGATGCATATCACTTCTGCAAATCATGTGAAAAATATCAAAGAACAGGTAATATCACTCATAAGAATCAAATGCCTTTAACGAATATTCTTGTAAGTGAATTTTTTGATGTTAGGGGTATTTACTTTATGGGTCCATTTCCTTCTTCTTTTGGCAATCTTTATATTCTTCTTGTTGTTGATTATGTGTCTAAATGGATTGAGGCGAAAGCCTCAAGAACTAACGATGCTAAGGTTGTTTTAGATTTTGTCACGACTCACATATTTGACAGGTTTGGAATTCCTAAAGTTATCATTAGCGATCGTGGCACTCATTTCTATAATCGTTCCATGGAAGCATTGCTACGCAAATATCATGTGACTCATCGAACTTCCACGGCATATCATCCTCAAACGAATGACCAAGCTGAAATTTCAAATCGAGAAATCAAGTCCATTTTGGAGAAAACAGTGCAACCTAATCGGCGAGATTGGAGTCTACGTCTTGGAGATGCACTTTGGGCTTAACGGATTGCTTATAAATCATCTATAGGAATGTCACCTTATAGAATGATTTATGGGAAAGCATGTCATCTACCGGTGGAGCTTGAACACAAAGCTTTTTGGGTCATTAAACAAAGTAACATGGATTATGATGCTGCTGGGATTGCAAGAAAACTGCAACTACAAGAGTTGGAAGAAATTCGAAATTATGTTTACGAGAATGCAAGGATTTACAAAGAAAAGACTAAGAATCTTCATGATCGAATGCTTACAGGAAAGGAGTTTCATGTTGGAGACAAAGTCCTTTATCATTCGCGTTTGAAACTTTTTCCTGGAAAATTGCTCTCTCGTTGGATTGGACCCTTTGTTGTTTCTAATGTTTTTCCTTATGGTGCAGTTGAAATTACAAGTTTAGAAACCAACAAAGTACTCAAGGTCAATAGGCATCATTTGAAACCTTTCTATGAAGGTTGGATGACAGAACTCACCGCTTCTATAGAGTTAACTGAACCAATCTATGAAAACATGAGCATGCCACATGTCAAGCCAGTGACATAAAACAAAAATGCTTATTGGGAGACAACCCAACACCAAAAAAAAATCAGATTTGCTTTCTTTTTCCTTATATTTTATTTTTGTGAATTTTAATTTATTTTCTGTCATTCTCGTATGTTCCTTTGCTTTTATTTCAACATTGAGGACAATGTTGTGTTTTAAGTTTGGGGGTATTGGGAGAATTTTAGTTTTCTTTGTTGTTCTAAAAAAAATTTGTTTGATCTTTTTAGTTCCCATTGGTTTTGGAGGATATGAGTATTATGTATGAGAATTAAGTGAGATAGATGAATATATAAATCAAATGAATGAGTGTACATGTAAGTTTTAATGTTTAATTGGTTTAGGGATTGACTCTGAAAATATATAATGTTGACTTTATAGTATTATACCAATGTAAGCTTTTAAGTCTTCAACATTATATTCTTTGATTGTTCGTTCTTTCAATGATATGTATCTCTAGAACTTGCTTAATATCTTATTGAGATTACATTTACATTACATAGATGCATGAAGATGATAAAGGCATTAGGAATTTTAACTGTTTAAGCCAAAAAGTCAACCTAAAACATATTATCTTTAGTAAGCCCCTTTTGAGCTTGTTTATCTTTTCTTTGCTTTATCCATGTATAAGCTTTTTATTTGTTTTTCTCTTTTTCCCTGGCCAAGGATTAGTAGAGCATATACTTTTGATATCTCATGGAATTATGGTTGGAAATTATGTGAAAAGAAAGAAGAAGTGATGCTTGATGAAAAGATGGGCAAAGTTGCCAAAGGTGAAAAAGAACAAAAAAAAAGAACAAGAAAAGAAGAAAATTAAAAAAAATAGAAAAGAGCTTGAAATCGAAAGAAGCTAAGCATTGGTGCTTGAAGATTGAAAATTGATGTGTTTTGATGGAATATCTTGGTTGAAATATTTTTTTCAGAATGCTTTACTTTCTTTGGTTTGAACCTTTTCTTCTACTCTCTTTTACCTCACCTTAACCTTATCCCCATTACAACCTGAAATTAAGATCTTTTGATTCATGCATTTTGATTCATGCATTGTTTGTAATATTTTGGTAATGGAGATGAGATTGAAGAGCAAGCTTATGGTAGAACATCTTCATCTCCAAATTCAATCAATGAAGATGTTCTACCAACAGCGCAGGGGCAAATAACCTTGTTTAACTTATAAAAGGTCAACTGCACTATATTAATTATAGGGAAGTCATGAACATCTCTCATGATATTATTAAAAACCCTTTAATAAATTAGTTATATTATCATCATTGCAACCACCATCATATTATAGAGCATGTTTTTTTAGGTTCAACTTCTAGTTATTTTTTTTGTCATTCCTCCGAATCTTATCATTATAAATATATGAAGCTTTTTTTTTACATGTTCTTGACACATCTTTTGTTTTCTTCAAGGCCACATCTTTGAACTTGAATTAAAGTTAGTGAAAAGGTATTACGAGCAATAACTATGATACCATAGTCTAAACCATATCCTTGTCATGTCATCCTTAATTATCACAATACATATTGATAAAGAAAATCTAAGAGAACATGTTTAATTATTGTTCAAAGCATAATATAACAAGAAAATCTCATTATCTATGCTATAAGCAACTTTAATTAATAGTTATTTCCTATGCAATAAGTGTTATTAATACTCCCTATTTCCATAAAATATTTTATGATCCCACTCAATAATTGTACTTGAATTTTATTCTTTGAGAGCTAATAGAGTTATAGGTAGCATTTGAAAGACTACTCACCCCTAAATTCAAGCAAGGCTTTATTTTTAAAAAATTTATAGCCTATTATTTATATCTAACCTAACATTGAATGGAAAATGACATCACTAGAAATGGGCAAATTGGTATAATGATATGAATATGACCTCACTTTAATTTCTCTAGGTAATGTCAATTTAAAAAAAAAAAAAAAAACTACCCAATACCTGTATATATCAATTGTTTTTAGTTCAACAAATGACATGTCTAATCTAGTAGCAAGGAACTTCATTATAAGTTATAACATTAATTTCAGTTTAATAGTAACACGCAAAAAATATAACTAATTTAACACTAAGTATTTTTTTGAAAATATACATACGGTCACATAAATGATTTACTCTTTAAGTACTTATTTATTAAGAGTAGTTATGCTTATTTTTAAAAATATATCAAAATTATATATTTTTTATTTTTTAAAATTATTTTTACATCCAAAACAATAAACATTTTGAAAGGAAAAAAAAATGTAAACAAGACCTCATCCAGAGGATTCAAAGTGATAATAATTGACGTTCTCTTTTATGTAAATCACGGGGGTTAAGGGCAATTTGGGGCTTTAAGTATCCTCTAGCTACTGCGCAGTCTGCAACTTCCAATACCCGCCGTTTGTGTCCTCGAAAAAGCCACAGACAAAATACGACAACGCTTTAAGAGAACCGTATGATTAACAGCTGTACCTGTACCTCGGCATTCTTCTCCTACTCCCCGATGATTCTAGCTAGCTATATACGTACGATTATTTAACTTTTATCAAAAAAAAACAGTCGATACACTTAGAAAAGTAGATTATAATATGTAAAAACAAATGATGACCGACTATTTAAGATTAATTTAATTAACTCCATTCAACCAAAAAAATATATATATTAAATGAATTAACTCATGATTTTCAAAATTAGGAGTACTAAGTTACAAGATCATAAATAAATAAAAAATATTATAACTTAAAAAATATTATCCTGTCGTGTATGAAACAAAACAAGGCTACGAAGCTGAGGTGGCGGTACGCTCCGACTGTACTGCCGGTTGTGAAAGAGAAGAAATCCAAGCCAGCCATCTCGAAACAGCCCCGGCTACCTGTCCCTCTTGATTGTTGTTATCACTGCTTCGTCTGGCAAATCTGTTCAGACCCGTGATTTCAGACACGCTTCTTGTATTTATTACACTCCTGCCACTAGTCCCACTCCGATGATGCCTCCCATCCCCACCCAAGCCCGACTGCAGACTCACTGGTCCCGAGGCTGACGACGTCGACAATCTACGGCTATCGCTCAGTATCATTTCTGACCGTAGATAGAGTAGATCGGACGGCTGTACGTCGCTCCATCTCTGGTGGAGCCCACCCGAGACGATTATCCTATGCTCTAATCTAGTTTTATCATCGCTGGTCAAGAGAAGCCCGTCTTTTCGATGGCCGCCGCGATCAAAACACCCAACGGTCGCAGACCCGGACTCGATATTCTTCTTTCTCGAACCCCAACTGTCCAAGGACCTTCTGCACGAATTCGCAGCAGGAACAACTCCCAACTTGTGCTGGAACCAACCACTTACCCTCTCACCAGCCGAAGAATGCCTGCCTGGAACTCGCCGGTATCCTGGAGACACGGCGGCGGAACCGTCTCCTTGTTTGCCGCTTTCAATGTCCAAGAACTCGGGATCTTGTTCTGCACTGTTGTAATCAATATTGTTAACATCATTCCCAATCAACAGAATATCCTCCGGATCCACTCGGTAGCGACAAAGAGGGCATGTTGAATGAGCGTCAAGCCAAGTGTCTACGCATTCGACATGGAATGCATGTTTGCATTTGGGAAGTAATTTTAAAACTTCTGTAGGCTCGAATCTTGTCAGGCAAACTGCGCATTCGAGTCCCTCCTTTTGCCCTCTAAGTGAGCTGAACCGAAATATTGGTAGCGACTCGATTACCGCTCGGTCGATCCCAGAGTGTTTTCTTGCTGCTCTTAAATTCGGATCGGTAACGTTGTAGCCCACAACGCCGTTGCTGTGACCGTTCCCACGCTTGCAGTGTTTGGCATAGAGAAGTAAGAGAAAGGTAACGGAAAATAGGGTGGTTAAAACGGCTACAATCACGGCTATGCTTGTCCTGAATGGTGTCTCATTTGGTCTGCTAGCATTTGGCTGCGCGAGAGGTGGAGGTGGTGGCAGAGGTGGGTTAAATGGTGTGATAATGTCTCCATTAATGTCTGCAAATAAGGGTCTAAAACAATTAGAGAAAAACGAAGCGAGAAAGACGAACAAGATCGATGTGTTGCCCATGTGGGGTTGTAGTATACTGGAGACGATGGGGAAGCTTGGGCCAGAAAATGAGGTTTAATCTGTTCTCTGGAGAGACAAGAACACAGAGAAGACGAGACGAGACGAGGGTATCTATCCAACCCCTTTTCACCTGACCTGATTGAGAGAGATCATTAATTACTCGCAACTCCTTTTCTTCTTGAGCAGTAAATTGCCCCTGCCTTCTCTTTTAACAGAAGGAGACAGGCCCGTCAGAGATAACAGATGAACCATGTCGTCGAGTAGCTTGAACTTTGTAGTTTCTAACGGCCAGCCTATCGTCTCTTGGAAAAAGTTAAACAAATAAGCGAGTTCTTTCTCCTTTAGAGAGAGAGGGGGAGCTAGGTCGCTGGTTGGATAGAGATTTCAACCTCAAATCTCCGAATCGTGGGTCTTAAGAGACAGGAACCAAACACGTGACGCATGTTCGATGCTTCACCTCAACACACCATAAAACACGGTTCACCTGAAAGTGTGGATGCCGGCCTCATGTCTTCAAATTAACAGATTCTATATGGTTTCAACTTTCTTTTAGATATTTTTTTCCTTTAATTTAAATTTAAGATTAATAATAATATCTTTTGCGGGAAGGAAGATTACATAATTTAAATTCAACCGAAATGCCTCACCATGAATCATGCAGGCACATTCGGGTCTCTTATTTATCTTTCACACCTACAGTTTGCATATTTGGATTCGTGTCTGAATTACTCTCTTATAAGAAACTACATTTATATTTTGAGGGTTTTCTAATGATGCAGATGGTATTATCTATAAATAATATTGTGGAGCTATTTTTAATGATTATTAACCCATATTTTCTCTTTATATGTAGGATAATCAACTTCATTTATATGTATTCTTGACTTGTTCCATGTATCACGATAATTTTTGAATGATTTGATGAAGTAGTTATCAATATTTATTGGATAGATTTTTAAGAAATTGCAGTAACATTATAGGTAAATAAATAATATGTTTGTGATTTCTTTTTGTGGGGACTAGAGAGAACTTGCATCTAGATATTCAATCAATTGTGAATTTGATTTATATTAAATAATCTCATTTTGATTGTTTCGCAAAGATAGCAAAATATATGTTTGACTCTTTTCAGTGTTTTTAATGGTCTCTCCAAGATTCATAGTTTTCATATGAATCTCGACATCAAGAATCCATGAAAAATAATTATTTTCAGAGATATCAAGAGTGGTAAATTCAAGTTTCTTCGGATTTGATATTATCTTTATTTATAAAAACAAGAAATAAATTATTAAATAAAATCATGAATATAAAAGAAATAGTCCTTTAATATTGTTATTTATTTAGCTTTAGAAATATTAGTTCTTAAGGAACTGTATTTAATTTATTTAATTCTTCAGGAACTTATAATATTAGTTCTTCAAAATTGTTTTAAATTTATTTAATATTTCAGGAACTATAAATCTTTATATGAATAAAAGTGAAAGAAAAATTATCAAAAATAAATTACAATAATGAAAAGAAAAGGTATTAAAATTGACATAGCTCGCATAATAATCGTGTTGATAACATGTTATAAAAAGAAGAAATAACTAACATATAAAAGCATAAACATTCAAAATATAATTAAATGAGACAAAAGAGAAATACCTTTCTTATTATAAATTATTTTATTTTTTTCCAAGTTATTAAGATTACAAGACAAGTTAATCTATTTATAGGAGAAGTAAATGAACTCATGGATCATGGAAAATCAATAGACTAAATTCAAGAGTCATAGACATTCAATATACATAATTATGGATTGTCATGGACATTCAATACATATAATTGTAGATTTATAACACTTCTAGGTATTTTCTAGATTTTTTTCATGTTCCTTGTT
>CM063602.1:2252908-2276457 GCA_032356905.1 Salix exigua | reverse complement strand
CACTTTACATGGTGTAAAAAAAAGTCATAAGAAAAATCCAAGTAGTTATAAATTTGTCATTATATTTTATTTAATGACTAAATAAATTTTGATACATCAAATTAACAAAAAAATATACTATAAAATTTTTAAATTTTTACACATCAAAATAGAAATAAGCAGAGTGGTAAATCAAATGAATCGCTTCATCTTTCCTTGACAATTCTACATTGTAAGTAGCATTAAAAATTGTTAAGAACATGAAACTAGAAACCACAAGTGTTTTACATCTAAGAGAAACCACACATGATTGAGAACAATCATTATTAGGGCTTTTCCATTCAAACTGTAAATCTTATTTTGGAACCAAATCATACAACCCATTCCATCAATCCTTATAATAAATCCTTTCATTTTCCTTTGTTTGCTACACATTTGGAGATTATGATACTATCAAGAACAAAAATCTCGTTCTCAAAATGACTTAAAAGAAATCAAAATCAACAAAGTCAACTAAAAATTTTCTTGTCTAAATATATAAGAATGATCATATGCTAATCACCAATTCTTTCAACTAGTAGCCATAAAAACTAAAACAAGTAAAAAATAGAAACATATATAAATAAATAGTAAATAAAATACATTCTTTAGAGCTTACATCTCTTAATTGGTTATCTATTGATGAGATAATCACACCCTTAAATATCCTTTCCAATTTCATTTTGCTTTTTCAATTCCAACAAATTTATACTTACAATCATTAATAATGAAACTCCAACTCTAAAAAGACAAAACGCTATAAATTAAGAGCAAAACACAAAGAAAACTGAGTTAGAAGGCCAAATTTTGATTTCATTCCTTGATATTGATAATAGTAATACTATGGATGAAACATATGGTATGCACTTAATAATGGCGGGCTACTCGAACAAGGTGAGATTTGGTAGGGAAATCTTATTTACCCATAAAAATACCAAAGTTAATTGCCTTGAAAAACTTGTTAGCTGCTAATTTAAGTTTTGGAGCCAAATAATTGCTTTCAGAGGTGACCTCAATCATAATTGAAGAAGAAATGCCCACTTTGATTAAGCCCAAAATTGTCTTTTCATATAAATCTACTTTCACAGTTTTTTTGTTTAACATCTCTAATTGGCTTTTCCAATTGAAATCTCTCCAAACCAGTTTGTTTCCACTAATAGTAAATCTAATTTTTATTTTGGATATTTTTCAGGGTTTCTTAGAAAACCTTTTGGGATCCCAATAGTTAATGATGAGAAAAAACAACTTGTTTTCTATATAATAGACTACAACAACAAAAAATGTGATTTTGTGATTAGGTTTAGTTTAGATTTTAAAGAGAAAGAAATCATAAACCCAAGAGAAAATATTTAGGATGTTGTGTAGTTTTTTTAAATAATATATATATGGGGCTAATTCAATGGGTGGGGGGAGGGGGGTAAACAAGTACTTTAAGATTTTGCATAAATAATGTAATATAACTAACCCTTAGGAGTTAAAAAAAGAGTTGGATATAGGGCTTTTCAGTTTTTTTAACATCTAAATGCATAACTAAATGACCTCTTCAACCTTACATTTCTCAAAAATAAAACTGACAAGTAGGGCTATTTAGGTCTTTTCCTTGTAGTTTTTTTTCATTATTGTCAATTGATATAAGGAGCAAAATGTTGAGATTTTGTGTACAACGTCTCTCGATGTTCAAATGTCATATTCAACGATGGCATTGAAAGTGGAGCTATAACCTCCACTTAGTTTTTTGGAATGTCTTAACAGCAAAGATGTGGTTGATAGTCGATAAATAAATTTTCTTTTCCTCCTTATTTTCTCTTTCCCCACCTTGATTTCATATCAGCCTCTCTAAGAATCAAATTTGTCCTGTAGCTGTTGTTTACTTGAATTTTTTTTCTCATTCTTTTTATTTCTATTTGCTTTGTTTTTTATGTGTTATGAAGTTTTTTTTATTTCATACCTCTATATATTATTTCATTGAATTTCTTAATCTAATTTGGTTGTCGTTCTTTTGATGGATGTTTTTTTTTGTTATCATTTTCTTGATTTGTTTTTTTGTTTCAATTTCATCACATAAAATTTTATTTCATTATTTTTTTTTCACTTTACTCCTCATTTTTTTATTGACATTTTATCCATTTTGTAATTTATTTGATTTTCTAATTTAATCCTTGATTATTTTATTTGATTTAGTTTTTGTATCATGATTGATCTTTCAACTCGGGTCACTAATACCAAAGATTATCTTGATTTAACACAAGTATTTTTATAATTTTATCATTGGATATTGTCCCCTGAGCTTTATTACTTGTTAAACTTTTTTTCCATGAAGTTATCCCAATCTGATATCCATAGGTACAGACTAATATTGTTAACATATATTTACTCAAGGTTTTTTTGGCATTTCTTTTTTTTCAAAATTAATTTATTGATGTGAATATCTTGAACGCGTGGTCAATGAACCCACATGTATTGACACCAATTCCTGGAAATTCAAGTAAATTAGGTCTGATAAAGTATGACACAAAGATAACTTGTACTTGGGTAACAATACTATTGGATTAGAACCCTCACCCAATGAATAAAAATTTGCGAATGAGAAGTTTGAATTGACTACAAGTCTGTTGAACTTAGATAAGTCATTTTCAGTCCTTTATAGAACCAAGGAAAAAATAATTCTCACCCTCATAAGCTCACAAACTTACAGTCGTAATATGAATATCATTGGGCAAAAAAACCTCATTTAAAACTTAAGTTACATGTGTGTTTTTAACCTAAGATAAATCTTAAAATACTCAAATATGTAGACTTGTATAAAGTCCACTTACAATCAAACCCAAATCCCTAAGTATCTACGCGCAATTGATGTTTATTAACCCTAAAACACAAAACACAAATTTAAAATAAAAAGTTTAAGTTGCAACTACATAAAAATAAGATAAAGAAGATTTATTTGGTCTTGGATATTACTTTTTGGTTTCTTTTCTAGACTAGAAAAACTTCTTTTGAATGCTAAAACTACTCTTCTTTAAGAAATAATATGGACTCGGAGTCCGTGTCATATTAGGGAAAATAAGCCCTTATAAAGGTTGAGGGCTTAACACATCTTTTCAAAACTTGAATGAGACCCTCCTTAGACTTGGATTAGATGAATTAAAGGTTGCCTTTAAGCTCCATAGATGTTCGTTTTCCCTCTAGGTATATCTTACTCTATGTGATCTGAACTAGCTCATTCAATGCTTCATTAAGTCATTTTGCCCTAGCTCTTGTATTAGACCTACCTAGCACTACCAATGAGTTATTTGTATGATTATGTTTGGGGTTGGGCTGATCCTCATCTTTTTCTTTTCAATTCCATCCTTTGACATTAGCTTATTGAGCCTTGAACTTTGCTGTTTATTCTTTCCTTTCTCTGGAGTTATTCTAGGTATTAATTTATTGAAGTTAACCTAAATTAACTTGTTTTTTTATGACTTTTGTAATAATTACAATTTGTTTTTTTCTATGTTTTATTTTCTTAAAACAATTATCTCAATCTCATGTCGTAAGTAACAAGTCAATAAAGTTAAATCGAGTTGATTCAATATTTTTAATTGGTTTTTTTTAAATTGTACTCTTTGACATTATATTATTTGGCCTTGAACTTTATGGTTTTTTTTTAAATGTAGTTATCATAGGTCATTGGTTTGTTGTGCTAACCCGATATACTTAGTTGTTTCTTATTTTTTAAAAAATAATTGATATAACTTCAGTCCTTTTTATAGGTTATTTTTAAAGAATTTTTTTTTTTATCTTAATCTCATGACAAGGATCACAAGTTAGTGAGTTGACCCATATTTTTTCTTTTGTTTTTGTAATTGATTTATGTATTTGATATTAAGTACTATTTGTTATTCTCACATGATCGCACTTTAAGAGAAATGATTTTTTACTTAATTTTTATGTTAATTGTTTTGATGTCCTAATATAAAAAATAATTAATATTATTTTAGTGAATTTTCAAATATGACACTTTAAAAAAAACAATTGTTGCTACAATGTCAGACATTACCTATATTATAGAGTCTTGAATTTTTGTGATTTGTTGCTTTTTTTATGATAGGTCATTTCAATCTTATATTCTATGTTGAGTATGAGAGAGAGGAAATAACCTTTTGTAGGTTCTAGGTGTCAAAGAACTAAATTATTCAAGTTTTATCTCATGTTAACTCGAGTTATCATTATCTAAACATCTTTTGTTATGTCAAGAAGACTTATCCAACTTCTACAATAGCACGAGTCACCTAGCTAATACCTATATATTCTATCTCAACAAAAAATAAGAAAACCATTTGAGTGAAAGGTTAATAGAATAAAATTAGAAAAATAAAGGGTAAATTGATCAAATTAAAAACATATAAATAATTGGCACAAATGAATGCTATATCAAGGTTGATAAAATCGTGATTTTGACACCACAAGGAATTGGCTTTTAAACTCGAATCGTAAAATCATAAAATCATACGTAAAATATTTTTATATAAAAATCATAAAATTGCAACAAAAAACTTGTAGATAGAAAAATCATAAATAAAATATTTTCAAATACAATATTAAGTAAAAGGAAATTAAATAATATTTAGCAACAACAAGTTCTCATCAAATAATACTCAACATGTCTTTCTTTGTCTCCAGTTGCCCTTACTTCACTTCAAAGTAGTTGCATGTAATAGTAAATAGTAATGGTAATAGTAATAGGTAGGTTTTATTGACTTTATCAACCCCCAACCCAACCTTTACTCAAGTTCCCCCACCTTTCCTCTTCCACTCTCATAGAAGATTATAAAATCAGACCAATCCAGTCCAATTTTACCATCTTGATCGATTATAACAAGCCTGCTTCCATTTGTCCAATTTTTCTAATCAATTTTACTAGGTTTTGTTATTTTGACTTGTAAAAAAATCATTTTACAAGTCAAATCACAATTTTGATAACAATGTGCTAAATTTAAGGTTTTTGTCCATGGTAATTATAAACTAATAATGATTTTTCTTCATTTCCTCAATAGTTGAAAGATAGAATGACATCAAATCTACTTTTATTAATAGCAATGAAAATTTTTACTATTGTTATGATGATATTTATCATGTCTATTAATTCAACATCATAGCATAAATAAATCTTTTTATTATCAATTCATCTTTTACAATTTCACATTATTCAAAGATAAAATTTATGTATGCATGCGCATGAATGTAATCATTATTATATATAATAAATCAATAAATACTTCTAATTCCTCTAATTGAGAAAACAAATAAAAAAGGATCAAGTAGATAGTTCACCACCAATATACTCGTTAACAGATGTACTCCCCTTTGACTGCAACCCTATAATATAGCGGCTAAATTGTCTTGTTCATGATAACACAAGCTCTAAACAATGGGATTGGCCTTTTGCTTTTATAAAAAAGTCTAAAGTGGAAAACTAAACAAGGAATTGTTCCAACAAAACACAATCTATTAGATTTAATTGTACGAATTGGGATTTCCATATCATTGAATTACTGACAGACCACAAACTGGTTAGAATAAGTTATTGTTGGGGGGTAGGGGTTTGGTTGAAGGCATTACAGTCTCTGGCTAACACTTCCGCTACCATATTGCATTCAGAGACTTAACATAAGGTCTCCTTGATCCCGTTTTGTCCAAAGCTAATTAGAGCACATTTCTAAGCCAGCCGCGCAGATACATGGGAAGAGACATAACTACGGGTGACTATATCAGGAACATATTTTTGAGGATCGGATCATGTTATCATCACCGGTACACAGCCCAGTTGCAAGACTGATTGACATCATATGAAGCTCAGATCACATACGCTTTAAATCAGCCATAAATTCTTGAATATCTTCAACTGTTGCATTTGGGAGACCTACAAAATAAAAGTATGAGGAAACGCTAACTTTTAATCATACTAGCTTTCAAGGCACTAAACAGCAAATTGTTGCTAGCTAAATTTACCTTTCCTGTAATTTGATGCCAATAAATCTCTGTTCGGATCTTTAATCCTCTTTGCTCTAATGCATTCTAAGTTTTCCACCTTTCTGGTCCTCAACTTCTCCATTTTTTCATGAAGTTCGGACATGGTTGACAACATATCTGTGAGAAGCAATTGTCAACAGTAAATTACAGAACTAATAAATTTTGTCCTATGAGGAAATTCAGGGATATATACAGCTAAATGAGCCGAGTTTAAAAATAATTATATGATCAACCAAGAGTTGTCATAAATTCTTGCATCCATATACGAAGTTCTTTAAAAAAGAATTCAAGCTGGTTAAACATAATTTACTGAAATGAAATCAAGGGGAAAATAAAACAGAAGTAGAAAGTTAGAAAGTGTGCATAGCACAGCACTACACCTCCTAGAACACGAAGCACCGCCCATTATATTTGGAATATCATTGTGATATTTAAGGGCTTTGGTTTATGTAAAACGTTGGAAGCAACAGTACCTTAGGCATACATGGAGGTGACTCAGAAATGGGAAACAAAATTGACAACAGTGTTTTATTCAAAACAGTGGAGATTGTTGCCAACAATAATTTTTGCTATGTGCAAACAAAAACCACAAGTAACAGAAAATTGGAAGGGTCCACTTCAAACAAATACCTGGTTTCAGAAAATATCAAAATATTTTAAAAATGTAATCACCCACATATTTAAGGCTTCAACAGTTACCTTGAAACATGTCTTGCATAGAGGGTTGGCCATATAATTGCAGGGCCTGGCTGACAAGTTCTGAACAATGATCACTTGAAGATTGCCTTTCCAAGGCTTGGAGCTCATGATTCAGCCCAGCAGACTCCTTTCCTACCTGTAGAATATATATTTACATAACAAAGACAACAGAAAACCACACGCAGATGGAAGTTTTTGCTCTACAACAACTTCTTCTTACCATAGTAAGCCTGTTCCTCAAGATATCCAACTGTGCATCCAGATCAGGATCAAAAAGCAAATCTTGACAGGTGAAAGTTTCAGTTGGTGATTCCTTCTAGAAATAGCATTACAACAAATTTTAGATCCAACTAGATCTCCAGGTAAACATGAAGTGAAAAAAAAAAACAACACGAAGAAACCAAGACAAAAGATGAAAAGCTGCAAGAGAGACCATACAGTTTGAGGTAAAGAGAAGCCCTTGGGAACCGCAAAAACATGGTGAAGACAGTACTTCTCCCACATACCCAATCGCGTATCCAAGTCCGATTGTATCATATTGCGGATGTAAGCAATTCCCTTTCATGAAATTCAAAACATCAGGCTAATAATTAACCTCAAATTAAGAACAAAAAAAAAGAAATTAAAATTACCTCGCTTAAAAATCGGGATCTATCAGTGCCGTCAGTTTTAAAAAGGGTTGAAGCTTCCCTGTGGGGCGGCAAATAAAAATAAAAAAAATAATAATAACATGATTAGAGAAGAGAGAGTAACGGAAATGGTACTGACTGGTTATAGAAATGGAAAGCGTCGTCCAGCAAATCGTCGACGGTGTTTAGGGTTTCGTTGATGAAAAGTCGGGGGCTAAGATTTAGAGATTCGAATACTGCCTCGCTTTCACTGCCTTCCATCTTCCTAATTCTTTTTTCTAAAAAACAATTATTCAAGTTTCCTGTGTGAATGCATATAGAAATAGATTTTGGGGAGTGGAAGTGGATGATGATTTTCATTTCCCGCCACCAAGGACAGGCTTAATTGGTAAGGCCCAATCCAAATTTCAAAATAATAGAAGGACGGCGTAAATCTCGTTAATTAATCTCGGTCACGCGCGCTCGCAGGGTAATGTGTTTCCGAAAGTTTTTATTATTATTTTTTTATATATATATATATATATATATATAATTAAGATATTTGTTTTGTTTTTTTAAGTATTATTTTTGTTTATAAATATATTAAAATAATATTTTTTTGTATTTTAAAAAAATAATAATAAAGAACCACAAAATAATTCAGAGAAAATAAAAAATAAATAAATAATATTTTTTAAAAATAATTTTATAACACAAAACATATATATTCTTTATATTTATAAAAATTTGTTGATGATGGATATAAATACTTGGTTTATTTTATTATAAAAGTGGAGGATATATTGTCTAGCACAAAGTTCCATTCTCTAACTTTTATTTTATATTAGCATGACCAATTTTCAATTGTTTTTTTTATTAATTAACAAAAATTGATCATGGAAGGTATTATATGACCTTGAATAGAGATCTTTATTAAAAGCCCACCTCTAAATAATGAGGGGTACGAGGGATCAAATATTATTATCTCTAATATAAATTAGGAACGACTATAAAGATTAGAAGACCTTAATAGATAGAAAAATGAAGGATATCATGCATTTGAAGGTGTGTTTGTTACTAGAGATAGGGGTGAGGATGGTCAGGAGATATGGAAACAAGTGTGTCACTTTAATTGGAAAGAAGAATAAGTACCATTTTTTCAATTGACTCTTAAGTTATCCTTCCTTTAGAGTTTTTTTTTTTATGTTTTCAATTGGGTAGAATTTTCAATGGTTGATCATATCAAAGTTAGCTCTAGGTTTTATTATGGTGGTGAGATTAATTACCTATCATGATGAGTGTTAAATTTAAATCTTTTTTTTGTTTTTAATATTAAAAAAAGACAACTTGATTAGTGAGGATAGACTGAAGATGGATTTAAATGTATAAATAAGAGACGAAGCCAAATTGGATATTTAATGAAATTGAAAACTCAATCTCACCCTTGAAGAATCTAAATATGAAGCATAATGCAGATTTATGTATAATTTACATGAATATCATTTGGATTGTATAAAAATCAAGTTTGAGGACTTCATTAAACTTTTAATAAACTGATTTAATTTAATCATAATTTTCTTTAATGTAGCCCGGAATTAAAAGAATTAATTAAATGAAAAACCTAATTAGACTTTTAACTGGTCAAATTATTTTTATTAGGGACTTAATTTGAGAAAAAATAAAATTAAAAACCTAAGTTGGGCTTAATTAAGAAGAGTGGAGTTTTAGAGGATCAAATTTAGCTTTTACAAGTTAATGAGATTAAATCAGGGGTGAAATTGCATGAAAATAAAAGTTTAGAGGTCAATTAAGAGTTAAATTGAAGAAATTCAAAACCATATTCACCACTATTTTGGTTTAAAATAGGGGTGAATTTGAAGAAATTGGAAGTTTAAATTTTAATTTTGAAAATATCAAAAACTAAGGACCATGTTGAAAAAACAGTAAAAAATCACAAGGGTTTTAATACTTAAAGGAGTTCTCTACAATGTAGCTTTACATCCTCAAATATTAAAATCTACAACTAAATAGTAATAAAAAGAATAAACAAAATGATTAGTGAAAGATTTTTGACATTTTGGCTGAACCTTAACGAATAATTATAAACTGGTTACAATATCACGTTTTGCATTTTTAAGAAAGAGGCAATATGCAATATGTTAGGTTTTTTGAAAATGTGCTCACAAAATTTGTAGGAATCGGTTGTATGCATGGAAATAAAACATTTTTTTTTGTATTTGAAATGTGAATTTTGAAATTTTGGAGAAAATCAAATATTCTTGTTCCAAGTTTGTATATTACAATGTAAGTCTATGAACCAATATAAAGAATCGATAAAAAACATGCGATAACATTACAAACCTTTTGAAATGGCCCTTGAAACTTTCGGGATTTGTTTTTGAAGTTTTGGAGAAAACTATGTATCTTTAATACAGAGTATGTAATTTATAGTGTAAATTTATAGCTTGATATTATGCAAAATCATTGAAAAGATATGCAAGAAAATAATAACCCATTCGAGGTTTTTTTTTTATTTTTTAAAAATATTATTATAATAATATGTGGACTCGGCGTAACCCAACCATATGGGTCAGCCCAACCTTCATATTGATTGGGATGGACGCTATATATCCAACCCAACCAATACTTATTTTTAACATGCAAGTGAACAATAGAGAGTGGATTACTTTACTCATACTATTAACTTGTAAAGTGAATAGTAATTGACAGGAAGTGGAGAAAGAGAGTACCTAGTATTGCTATCATGATAAAAAGGTTTGACTAGTGGCTAGATGAGAGTTAAAGGAGGAATGGTGGCTGTAGGAAGAGGAGGAAAAAGTCACAATGGGATAGAAGAGTTGACGCTAACAACTATAAAATGAAGTTGTTGTTGTAGACAGTGGGAGGAAGAAAATAATGTTATTGTTGCTGACAATGAGAGAGAAAAAGACAATATCATTATTGCTAGTGATGGCCTATGGTAGAGAACAAAGTGTTGTTACTGATGTTCATGGAGGTAAAGAAAGTGTTGCTGATATTGTTATTGTTATCATGACTAGATGGAGAAAAGGAATCTTAGAGAAAGAGAAGATGGAAGTTATTGATTAGGGATTCCCGATTGTTTCATGTCTTTTAATGAGATGAAGTAGGCTGATATTGTTGCTTTCTTATATGATGGAGAAGAAGAAAAGGTCGATGGTGACTTTAGTGGTGACTGAGATTGTGGTGTTTCTTTAATTACATAGTAATGAGTTCTACTAATTAAATAAAGATATGGTTGTGATTGCACTAAACATCTGTATGATATGGCTCTAGGGTTTATCACTTTTTTTTTAATTATATAGTGACAAGTTAATTAAATAAAGATATGGTTGTGATCACACTAAACATTGATATATGGCTCTATTTCCTATAGAAGGGGGAAATGGTCTTTTATGACATGGGAGAAAGTCTAAAACATTATGAAAAAGAGTCTTTACCTAGTATTATGGTTACTAAAGAAACCTAATTGATCAGCAAAGTTCTAAGGTAGGAGATAACTTATGCTAAAAGAAAGATATTACAACTTTAAAAAATACTACATGAGGTCAATTGCATTGTTAGTCTTATATTTTATTTTTTAAAACTCCTAATAATTTGATGTGCCTAATATGCTACTAATATTTATAGGTGATAGTGGGTCTACTACAATGAATTAAACCCAAGGATTTAGTTTAAGACTAAGTGTTTCATGATTTAGTTTATTTTTTCAACTTTGAGTTTTATCTTTTGATCATGCTTGGTGTAATTGCATGTTAACACTAATGACTCTTAATCATGATCTATGACCTTTATCAAGCCATGCCAATGAATAACCAATAGAGTTATGTTAGACTTAGTGAACCCAACTAAAATCCTAAAAAGGGTCAATGGATAATGTCTTATTAAGATTCATTTATCCTATAATATCCAAGATTCATTTGTAATATTTGTTTAATGAATAAAGATCGTATGACAAGACTTACCTTTGAAGTGACCATCATTGGTCCATTTACTTGGAATAGAATCTAATGACATGTAGGTCCTTTATGGGCAAAGTTTTGAGAATGTCAATTTATGTTTAAATTGTGTTATTTAGCAATCACCTTCTTATGATTTAATTTTTGTTTGTTACCCCTCATCAATGCTTACACACACCAATGTTATAACTCACATATTTATATTCATAATAGGTGGATGACTTTCAAATTCTATTATCATTTTGCATACATTCATGAGAACTTATTAAAAAAACCAATACGCCTAATTATTTGGTGAAGATTGGACTTTGAAATCCTTAATATATATTTTTTTCCAAATTATAAAGATGCGATACTCCTTTTAATATCTGAATTAATGACCTATGTTAAGTCCATTTACCATAAATACTAAGTGTGAATAGTAAAATATTATGGGCAGGATTTTTTAAAAACAAAGGTTGATTGTTTTGATATTTTATAATGCCAATCTATTAGGTTGTTTAACATGGACCAAAACCCAATGAGCCTTGCAAACTTATTCCAAGGCCCAAAATACATTTATGAATAGTTTTTGTTATTTTTGTTATTTGAAAACCTAAAAGGGTCAGTTTTACTATTGTGTTTTCCTAAAAATAAAAAAAGAACCAGGGTTGAATTTTGACAATGTGGGGAATGACAAAGAACATATCAAGATACAATATAGGAGTTCTCTTTGGGTCTTAGCCAAATGCAAATTTAGAATACAAAAGAAAACAATTTGTAGAATACAAGACTTGGGAAATACATAGACTTTTTTTTTATAAGATCTACCTTCATTGACTTATATGACTATAAAACAAGAATATGAAAATGTGAATATATTCATACAATCAAAACATTATCCATATAGTCTAAATAGTAGAAGGATACATAACCATAAAAAAAACTATATATAGTTTAGCCAATGTAATAATACTTACCATAAAAGGGGAAACAAAGAAGGGTGTGCTCATGTTCAAATAATAATTAAACAAAATTGCCCCTTATTCATCAATATATACATAATATAAGTCTTACAATATTCATCTAGCTCACAAAAGGCGAGCAAACCAAGTATATTCATCAAGTTTTAGGCCATATATTTGCAATATAGTTCACCAAGATTGAGCCTCTAAGTTTACAAACTAGCTTATAAAGATTGAAATAAATAAGACATACTTAAAGCAAATAAATGTATTGAGAAAATCCATAACATAAATCACAACAACTCAAGTGTGTACCATAATCACACACGCACACACATGACTATATAGATTTTCAGAACCTAAAATACAAGCATTAAATTAAATAAAAAAAGGAATTATCCTAAACCATGAGTTGATAGTTGGATGGACATGGAACCAAATTTTCGAGGCTTAGACATCCTTTAAGTTAACAATTATACTAATACCGTATAAATTACTAAACCAAAATCTTAGAGACCCCTAGACCTATGTTTCTATCTCTCGATTCTCATAATTTTTCATAGAAATTACTTTCTTAAAGCTTTTTAATATGCTTACTTCTCATTCGCAAACCCCTAAAAAATCTTTCATTTCTTTATTTTTCACTAATAACTTCAATTGTTACCTCTACAAAATCCAAATACATATCCCTTAAAATCCTATAAAAGCATATTTATAGGAGATACAAGATTGACTAAGCGTAGAGGCTTAGAATGATACAAGTTGTAGGATTAAAGCTAAGTAAATCTAGTTATTTAAAGGGCATGGATAAAAACCAGGATTAATAGTTAGCAATAAGACAATATGAGATAAAAAGAATGCTCTATAAAAAAAACTCCAATGATAAAATCATAAAAGGCATATAAGGAGCACAAACAAATATAAAACTTAAAGACCTTCTAAAACAAACTTAATGATGCTCTAACCTTAAGGGGGGTAACATCTTAAATGATTAGGGTGATGTTGTAAAACTATATTGGTGATGTGGCTACGTTCAAAAAAAGATGAAAGGATGTGACTAGGGTTACAAATCTGAAGGTTTTATGGTTCAAAACAATATTTGGAAGAAGAAAACTAAACAAAAATGTGTATTTTTCTAAAACCCAAAAATAAATCCTTACATAAATTAGAAACAAAAATTTGATAGTGGTTTGCTATTTATAGGGTTTTTAGGGTTCCTTATAAATATAAAGTTAAGCCTTTTATTTTGTTAAAAAACTACATAAGTCATAAAATAAAGATCTAACACTCAAGATATCAATCTCTCTCTCTCTTATAAATAAGGTTTTTCACTAGTGGTTTGTTTTTCACTATTCCAGCCATGTTCAGGTAATAAATTCTTAAATATATTCTTAAATAAATTTAGATATGTATATTGCGATCCTAGGCACTTACATATAATTTTATTTTAGTGTTTCTACTTTATATCTGTTTAATTGCATGTTTTAATTGTCATTGGTATTAATTAAAAATTTATTTTATGTGTGAAAAAAGTATTTTTTTTTCAAAAAGATAATTTTTTTTCTCTCATTATTTTTGAAATCAAATTTTAAAAATAGATATGCTACTATTCTAGCCAAATTTGATTGAATTATTTGAAAATGGCTGGAATATAGTATTTTGGTTGGAATCTAGCATTGAATTTTAAAAGTTGGTTTGAAGTGGGTACAACATCCACTACAATCAATGTTAGCATGACTGATGCATCTAGCTATGATATGTACAACCAATTGCCCTAACAGAAAGCCATGACAACGCTAAACAATGTTGATACTATGATACTCAATGATATATGATGACAGTGTTGTCATTGTTGAGTGTTGCATAAACATGGGTAGCTCACACTAGTAATAGTAGTTATAGAGTAAGGCTGTTGTAAGAATAAAAAAGAAGAAGGAATAATTATGATTTTTGCCTGCATAATGTTTTTAGAGATTTTTTTAGGATATAACTATAATTATACTCCAACTTATATCTAATTATCTTTAGATATTTTTAGGGCCGAAGGATATGATATGTTTAGATAAAGAGGTGTCATCTAACTAATGTAAGAGTTACATAGATATGTGATAAATAATTATGTTATCTATCTAACTTAATTTATTGAGTCATTCAAGGTTAGATAAATTAAATGAGACCCTAACTCACTAGGAATATCTAAGTGAGATTTCTTGAATTAATAGGAAGGGCTACTAATATATAAGAAAATAATGGAAGGCCAAATTAGAATTGAAGAATTTATCTAAATTTAGAATTAAATATGTATGCATGAACTAACACTCTGTATCTTTCCATTAATACGTTGATGGATGAAATGAGTAGTAACATATTTGTATGAAGTATACTTGACGCTAACAAATTGAATGAATTAAATTCTTGGATTGACATCGAAATGTGAGAATTTTCTCAAGAAAAAAAGGTTATATATGCTTGAAAGTCATATTCCCCATGTCCCCTATGAGGATATTGTTATTAAGGTTAAGGAAAAATGTTATTGTAATATTGATGATGACGAGTAGGCTACATCTGTGATGTTAGTCAAGATGTCAACTGAACTTTAAATAGAGTATTAAAATATATGCCTATAATATAATTAAGCATCTCAAAAAGTTGTTTGATGATAAAGGGATGAGACCTATAAATATTTATTCCCAAGCATAATAATAAAATCTCCAACTATAAACACTCGTGAGATATGAATAAGAATTATCTTGCTATTTCATATAATAGTTTTTAAGTATTAGATACTAGATGTGGTTTTCATATTTGTAATAATGACTAAGAACTAAAAAAGGTAGAAAATTGTTTATAAGTGAAATGGACAACGTTTATTCTGTCATGACGACGATTTTTAGACGCGCTTCGCGCCCCACCATCACCCTAGGGATTCGGGGGGACAACGACGCGTGGTGAAAATAGGGGGTTTAATAGTCGTAAAATTTACAACTATAAATATTGGGAGTCGCCACCTAGTATTAAGGTCACTAGGAACCTATTGTTCTGCGAGAGTCTAGGGTAAGGAGACTTATTGTGCAAGGAGAAGACGCATCACCCCCAGTGCACCCTACCTAAGGCAAGCTGCATTGTTATTTGATTGTTTTTTTTTCTAAATCATTTTTTATTGGTCTTTCCTAAGGTTCGACCTATATATCTCTCCGTGAAAGAATCTCTACCTCGTTAAGAGTTAAAAGACTAACTAAAAATGAATTTTTGCACTGCATTTTGAAAATCTTATTTTTATTCATCCACAAGCGTACATTACAATATAATTTTACACCGTGATAGATAAGACAAAATAATTGTTAAATTATTTTTGACATTTTGGCCGAATGCCAACGGATAATCATAAACTGGTTACGATATCCAAATTTTCGCTTTAAAAATATGAAAAAATATGCAACATATTTTTTTACAAAAAATACAATGAGAAAAGTTTTGGAATTCGGCCATATGTACGAAAACACATTTTTTGTTTTTGTTTTTGTTTATTTTCTTTTTTTTGAAATGCAATTTTTATGTTTTTTTTTATGCAACTCACACACCCATTCTCTTTTTCATTATATTTTTTTTGGGGGGTACATATTACAATTGCATAACATATACAAGAAATAGAAATAATAATTTAAAACAAATACATGAAAATCTAAGAAAAAATTACAAAATA
Organism: Salix exigua; assembly: GCA_032356905.1. NCBI lineage: Eukaryota > Viridiplantae > Streptophyta > Magnoliopsida > Malpighiales > Salicaceae > Salix > Salix exigua. The sequence goes on along the minus strand of CM063602.1, from coordinate 2,260,475 downwards.
AATCTCCAGAAACACTATTGACAGTTGGAGGCCCACAGGAGCAGTGGTGGCGCGTCATCCCACGTGCCCCCGTTACAAGCTTGAGAGCAGGGGAAGGGAAGAGAGAAAATGAGGAGGTCAGTCGCACAAGAAAGGAAAATGAAGTGGAAAAATGGGGGGGGGGGGGGGGTGCAGCTACCTCCAAGGGGCTTGCGGCTGCAGCCCCTAAAAGAGAGGGTTTAGGGTTTGTGTGGGTTTTTTTTTGAATTTTTAAGTCTAGTTTCGGGGTAAATTTTTTTTGATCCATTTCGAGGTGATGATAGTTGCCCCTCTCTTTACAATGCTTACAACTAAAGTCTTGTAAAAGACTTTAGATAGTAAGTGTTGTAAAGAAAAAGAAAGGTGGATGTATTAGACCAAGAAATAGTTGATCCATCCAAAAATGAGAATGGGGGCTATAAAGCACACTTAGAAGGAAATGGAAAGTGCATCACCTAAGGATTAAGGCCTAGTGAGAACACTTAAAGGATGAAAGATGATGATATTTGTAAATGACATAGGAAAATGGTCTCATTGTAATTGATGACCGAACCAAGGTGAAAAATGGTGAAGATGGTCTTATTGTCATGGGTGACCTACCCGAATCAGAAAGGTGAAGATGGTCTTGTTGTAATGGGTGACATACCCGGGTGAGAAATAATGAAGATGGTGAAAACAAAGAAATAGTCTTGTTGTGATGGGCGACCTGCTCAGTGGAAGCAAAAAGTGGTAATGGAGATTTTATGGGATGGAATATAGGGCTAGAAAGCTCATTATCTAGGATCTATGGTCGAGGGTTGGAAGACGCGCTTAAACAAGGGGAATAAGGATGAAAAATGCAAAATTTTAATTGATGGTCGAGGGTTGGAAACGCACTCAAAGAGGAGGGAACATAAGGCTGGAAGGCGCACTATGTTAATTGATGGTCGAAGTTGGAAAACACACTCGACAAGGAGGATAGGGATGGAAAACGCACTATCTTGATTGGTGGTTGGAAAACGCACATGAAAAGGAAGAACAATATGGTTGGAAAACGCACTCAAACAAGGAGAATAGAGATGGAAAATGCATTATCGTAATTGGTTGGAAAACACACACGAGAAGGAAGAAAAATAAGGTTGGAAAACACGCTATTTTAACTTATGGTTAAGGGTTGGAAAACGCAGTTAAACAAGGAGGATAGAGATGGAAACGTACTATCTTAATTGGTGGTTTGAAAACACACGAGAAGGAAGAAAAATAGGGTTGGAAAAGGCGCTATTTTAGCTTTTAAGGGTTGGAAAACGCACTTAAAACAGGAGGATAAGGATGGCTAAGAAGCGCATGACCCTAATTGACGGTTGAGGGTTGAAAAACTCGCTCAAGAGAGGAAAGGGATGGCTAAGCAGCGCACTATCCTAATTGATGATTGAGGGTTGGAAAACTCATTCAAATGAGAGGAAAAGAATGGCTAAGAAATGCACGATCCTAATTGACGGTTGAGGGCTGAAAAAGTCGCTCAAGAGAGGAAAGGAATGGCTAAGAGCACACGATTCTAATTTATACTTGAGGGTTGGAAAACTCACTCAAATGAGAGGAAAGGAATGACTAAGAAGTGCACGATCCTAATTTATACTTGAGGGTTGGAAAACTCACTCAAATGAGAGGAAAGGAATGGCTAAGCAGCACACTATCCTAATTGATGATTGAGGGTTGGAAAACACACTCGAATGAAATTAGGGCTAGGAAATGCACTATTTAATTGATGGTATGGGTTAAGAAATGCACTCGAAGATGAATAAAGAATAGGGATTAAAAACACATTCAGAGATGAGAGAGAAATAGGGTTGGAAAGCCACTATTTTAATTGATGACAATTGTTGGAAAACTCACTCGAAGATGAAGGGAAAATTGGGTTGGAAAGCACACTATTTGAGTTGATGACGAGGGTTGGAAGACGCACTCGAAAATGAATGAAGACTAGGGCTGGAAAACACACTATTTTCATTTTTTGATGGCTAGAAAGCACACTAAAAAGGTAGAAAAGATAGTGTTGAAAAACGTTCTATCTATGTTGATGAAAGACTCTCTAGGCATTCGGGAAAGTGAAAGTGGTCAGGGCTCGAAGGCGCACATAAGAAAATGAGTAAAGGTTTGTAAATTACAATTCCTCCAAAATATTTCTTAGATTATTAGCGGGGAGATGCCATGCGTGATGGCAATCAAATTCAGGAAAGAAGATGAGGCTAAAAAGCGTGTTAAAGAGTTAAGAGCTTGAAGGCGTACACAAAAATGATGAGTGAAAGTTCGTAAATTACGATTCTTCCAAAACAGTTCCTAGATTCTCAATAGGGATGAAATGGATGACGACACCTAAAACTAACAACAGGATAAAGCTGAAAAGCATGTTCAAGGACATGGAAAATATGGGAGCTTAAAAGCGTGCACAAAAATAATGAATGAAGGTTCGTAAATTACGACCCTCTAGAATATTTTTTAGATCTTTAATGGGGATGCAATGCATGATGATGCATGTATACTTACCTGAGAGATATAGGTCCCCTTTCTTCCTCTAAGCCTTCTTTTCGGGATTTGGACCTCTGGATTTGATGGCTTCTCGCTTCTACTTACTCAAGTTGCAACTTGTGATTTTGACCACTGGAGATGATAGATTTTCCATATCAATATGCCCCCCGAGTTCGATCTAGATTCCTTGAAAAAGAATTATGGAGTCAATTTCATGCTTTGACGGCTTCTCGCTTCTACATACTCAAACTGCAACTTGTTGATTTTGACCACTAGAGATGCTAGATCTTCCTCAGATTGATCCAGATTCTTTGAAAAGAGACGATGAAGTCAATTTCAATTGCATCTTAGATTGCCCCCTGGTCTTGCCCCAAAAGTGTTTTGGGCTTCGGGTGTTTGGAGAAAGGGGTTGGTCATTTGCAAAGATGATGTTTTTATGTGGATTTTTGGAGTTTCAAAGTCATTCCAAACAAAAATATCATTTGGATTGCCCAAGTCGGGTCATGTCACACCAATGTTTTAGGCTACGAGTTTTGGCAGGAAAGGGATGACTATTTGCAAAAATTATTTTCATGTAAAACTTTTGGAATTTCAAAGTCATTCCAAGCACAAAAAACCATTTTGATGTTTGTTTAACAAGCTTGTTCTCGAAAAAATTCAAGTGATCTCATTGTCAGGTTTTATGTTGACTTTGATAAGAATGTGAAATGATATTTGCAAGTCTCGTATGTCAGGAAGGCTTCGATCAGGTAATGTAAAACATTTGTAAGGATTGTTTCAAATGGAAAAACATTGCTTATCAATCCAAATAACTTGTATTTGATTAGAAAGGGCTTTATTAGGCTTGTAACGTAGGCTTAGGTTACTGGCTACGAAAAAATGATATTTGTAGGCTCAAAAAGTGTTTAAGGGTTTTTTAGACTAAGGATCACATAGTGCTTACTCTTAGAACTTCACGTAGCCCTCATGATTGATTTTCATAGTGACCTAGCATGCCCCCCAGTATTTTAGGCTTTGACCTTGACGTGCCCCCCGGTATTTGTTTGGGCTTTTTCATTGGTATTTGGCACTAACGTTGTGGTGACTTGACATGCCTCCCAAGTATTTTGTTTGGGCTTTTCTATGTTGTCATGCCCCCCAATATTTGCTTGGTTTTTTTCACTGCTATTTGGCATTAACATTGTGCTGACTTGAAATGCCCCCCATGTATTTTGTTTGGGATTTTTCATTGTTTTTGGCACTAACATTATGCTGACTTGACAGCCCCCCCAAGTATATTTGTTTGGGTTTTTTTCATGACATGCCCCCAATATTTTGTTTGGGCTTTCTATGTTGAGTTTTTAGTACTACCAAAATATTGAATTAATTCGCTACAGTGTGCTAAAACCCTTTTTATGTTTATGCCCCCCAGCTTTCTTCAGGTGTCACTTGTCATTGAGGATTGTTTTTGTAGATTTTTTTTTTGCACTTACCCCCCAGTGTAGGGTGTGATCTTTGTCAGGGTTAATTATCAAGAAAATAAAATTATTAGGCTCAAATAAGAACTACAATGGATATTTGAGACTTTGTGAAGGCATATCAAAGATGACCTTTCCTCATTTCAAAAACATGCAATCTGAATCAATAAGCTTTGCTTTTCCATGCGAAATACGTTTTTGATTTTTTTGGAGTTTTGTGGATTATTTGTTTGGTTGAGATTAGCTTTATTATGTGGATTTTGGTGGTATGAGATCACCTTTCAATGAAATCTTTTGAATTCCCAGAATACATTTGTTAAATAAACATCAAATTGGCATTCATTTTCTTACTAAACTTTGATTTGCCAAAAATCTTTATGAAATCATTGGATCATGTATACTTTGGATGAAAGGGTATATGGAGTGCTTGTGTTATTTGGATAAAAAAGCAAGGACACATCATAAACACAAGAAAATACATAACCATTGTAAAGAAAGGTTTGCTTGACAATAAAAAAAAGTATTTGTGGTATTTACATGTAAAATTGTCAAGAAGTCAAAACAGGTTGAAACCGAGACATGACATATGGATATGACCAAACAAAGAGCAATTATGGAAGTAGGCTAAACTTTCCAACTCTGATGCATTTCTTTCTCAAAGATTCTTGTAGAAATTCATTTTAGTGCTTGCTCGAGTGCGCCGTCAAGATAAGCATCCTAGTTTTCAAACAAACTAGTTTTCTCGGATATGGAAATGGCGGTGAACATTCTTCTTTGACCATAGTCCTTTGATAGGGTTGAGTGTTAATGGACAGTTGCTCTTCGGGGACCTATGTTTCTTTCTGCCGATGATATGTTATGCAATGATAAATGCATGTGAATGCAAATGTATGTACATACATAATAAGTGAATAATCAGGAATGGTGTACCCAAAAGCAAGTTCTAAGCCATTACATGAGGGGTAAGCTCTATCTGGTCTCAAAGGGTCTATGAACTGCCCAGCGACCACCTCACGTGAAGGTAGTGTAGGGGTTTACAAGAAATGGTTGGGGCACAGTATGACCACCATTAACCAGTAAACACTCAGTTCATAGTTGGATGTTTCACGAATCTGAACCCTGACCAAAAGTCATGTGGCAGACCGCTAATCCCCACCTAACTTAAAATTGGGTTTACACTGGAAATTAAAATACATTATGACACTAATTTAAATTTAATGTTATGCATGAATTGAAAATAAAATGCATGCTAAAGAAGTAAAAATATATGTTAAAGCAGTTATAAGGAGTTCAAAAAGCAAATTGAGAAATAAACAATCAACAAACAATCAAACAATCAAAGCTCAGTCCCTGAGTCTCTAGTGGAGTTGCCATCTGTCGCGACAACATTTTTTGGACGCGCTTCGCGCCCCGCCATCACCCCAGGGATTCGGGGGGACAACGACGCGCGGTGAAAATGGGGGGTTTAATAGTCGTAAAATTTACAACTATAAATATTGAGAGTCGCCACCTTGTATTAAGGTCACTAGGAACCTATTGGTCTGCGAGAGTCTAGGGTAAGGAGACTTATTGTGCAAGGGGAAGACGTATCACCTCCAGTGCACCCTATCTAAGACAAGCTGCATTGTTGTTTGATTGTTTTTTTTCTAAATCATTTTTTATTGGTCTTTCCTAAGGTTCGACGTAAATTTCTCTCCGTGAAAGAATCTCTACCTCGTTAAGAGTTAAAAGACTAACTAAAAATGAATTTTTGCACTGCATTTTGAAAATCTTATTTTTATTCATCCACGAGCGTACATTACAATATAATTTTACACCGTGATAGAGAAGACAAAATAATTGTTAAATTAGTTTTGACAATTTTGGCCGAATGCCAATGGATAATCATAAACTGGTTACGATATCCAAATTTTCGCTTTAAAAATATAGAAAAATATGCAACATTTTTTGTTTTTGTTTTTCTTTTTTTTTGAAATGCAATTTTTATTTTTTTTTATGCAACTCACACACCCATTCTTTTTTTCATTATATTTTTTTTGGGGGTACATATTACAATTACATAACATATACAAGAAATAGAAATAATAATTTAAAACAAATACATGAAAATCTAAAAAAATTACAAAATAAATCTCCAGAAACACTGTTGACAGTTGGAGGCCCGCAGGAGCAGTGGTGGCGCGTCGTCCCATGTGCCCCCGTTATTGGCGGCACGTGGTCCCACGCGCCACCAAGAGAGGAGCAAAACGCCAGGAGCGAGTAGATCGGCCTCTCCCCTTTCTTTTCTCGCCATCGGTGATGTTTCCAGAGCTGCAAAACAGACAAAAAAACACAAACAATGGTTCAACCAGATCTGTTCTTCCTCTTTAGATCTCGGGGTTTTGGGTGTTTTTCATGGTGGTTGGACTACCCTGGTGGCTGATCAGTGGAGTCGACGAGGAGGGAAAATGGCAGGGAAGAGCTGTCGGAATCAGGGACTGCTGCGATGGGTCGCTGAGAAAAAGAGGGATTGTGGATGACTACTAGGTGGTCGATCGGAGGGGGAAATGGCCGAGAAGAGCTGTTGACTGGGGGCTGTTGGTCTGTTTAGTGGGTTGCTTTGAGTCGACAGGAAGGAGAGGAAAGGCTGCGGAGGCTGAGAGAAAGTCTCGCCGGTGAGGAGGAAGGAGGAAGAGAGTGGAAAAGGGGCTGGCTGGAGTTTCAAGCTTGAGAGCAGGGAAAGGGAAGAGAGAAAATGAGGAGGTTGTCAGAGAGGGATGGTTATGAGAACAGAGTAAGGGAAGATGGGAGCTAAAGGGGCTCGTCGACGAGGAGGAGGGACGTCGCCGGAGAAAGGAAAACGAAGTGGAAAAATGGGGGGGGGGGGTTGTAGCTGCTTCTAAAGGGCTAGCGGCTGCAGCCCCCAAAAGAGAGGGTTTTAGGGTTTGTGTGGGTTTTTTTGAATTTTTAAGTCTAATTTCGGGGTAAATGTTTTTTGATCCATTTCGGGGTCCATTCTCTCTCTATTTATAGAGAGAGATTTGCCCATATTTTTCACTTTGATCCTGATTTGCCCACATTTTTCACTTTGATCCTTGGTTTTGGGTTTGTACAATTTGATCCCTAATTCGCGCAATTGAATTGAAAAAAATGCATTTCAGTCTCCGAAAACTCCAAACTTCTCAATTAAACCCAAATTAAGCTCAAACATTTGATTTTTTTTATCAATTAAGCCCTTAATTAATTTGATGAGACCAATTTGAAGTATAATTAAGTCCTTGCAGTTAATTAAATCCTTCAGTTGAACCCTAAATTAATTCCCGAACACAATTATATTTTTAAATTGGCCGACGATTAAATCAAATTGGCCCATAAGAATATAATTATTTTCCCCGATTTAATTTTTACACAGATTTATCTGATGATAAATTATTTTTGCCTTCAATCTGTATTTTTCTCTATTTTTGGGGACAAAAGAGACGCAATTAGACTCTCGAAAACAACAAAAATTTGCACATTGATTTTTCTACCAACATCGACCTCTTTTATTTTATTTTTGTTATTTTTTAGTATATTTTGGGGAGTCACCCAAAAAATCGGTGATGACA
>CM063602.1:2235986-2252408 GCA_032356905.1 Salix exigua | reverse complement strand
GAACATTAAAACATAGCATCAACTCATAAAAAAACAACTTACAACCAATATTATAGGACTTGATAGTGAACACTTTACTAAGAGATGATCAAGTAAATACAATGTTGTTCCCTATGCCTAGACCAACAAATAACTAAGATGTTGAATCTCTAACAACTTACCATCAATGAATTAAGCAAAGACATGGTTGCATCCAATCTTGTAAAGAAATGTCAAAGAAATTAATGTTGTATTTAAGTCTATCTAATTCTCATCATTTCATTTCTTTGTTTTTACATTTTTTATAATTACAACATATGATGCTAAGATATGTTTTTTTATGTATGAACTTATTTTTATCATTGTAATATTTAAATGAGGTAATGCAATTCATTTATTTGTGCACTTATTTTTTCTCATTTTTTATTAGCACTACCTAATTTACTGGAATAACCAAAACGACTAATTCCTTAAAATACAAAATAATTATTTTGAAAACATTTGTCCTAATGTTGATGATAATTTAATTTCAAATGATGACGAAGAATATGGTGAGCAAGATGTATAAGAAATTACCAAGTTAGTTGGACATTCTAAGTAGCTTGTAAAAACAAACTAAAAAGAGTTGAAGTTGATAAATGTAGGAATTGAAGATAATGAAAAACAATTAAATTTATCAGGATTTTGATTTTTAAAGATGAAATAAATAAATTGGTTGCCTTATTAAAAGAATATATAGATGTATTTGCATGATCTAATACAGCTACCATTAATTCTAAATTGTAAGCTAATGAAATAAAAGATAACAAGAATGAAGTCAACACATTTTGATCAAAATGAAGAAAAAAATGCATAAGCAATGAGAAACTAAGTTCTTGGAATTGGTTGATTACCTTTAATTGGTATTGAATACTTTATCAATTTCAAATAAGCATGGGAAAGTCGAAATGTGTATGGATTTTAGAGATCTAAATAGGGCTCACCGTTAGGATGATTTCCCCTACCATATTACATGCTTTTGGATAATGCTGCAAATAATTATATATCTATTCCTTTATAAACTGATTTTCAAGGTTATAATCAGGTTAAGATGATGGAAAAGGTAAAGAAAAAAAAATTCATTACACTTTACAAAACTTTTTAGTACAAAGTTATGTCTTTTATATTGACGAATACAACATTGTTTCATAACATGATGCATACATAAATTGAAGTTTATGATTGCAAAGTTAATGAAATAAATAAAAATCAAGTCTGCCACCACCAGTAGCCTCTCCCACCAACACATACCTAGGTGGGTGGATGCTGGACGTCATGTGAAAACCGATGTTGGATTTGGAAATCATGTTTTTGAACTTTTCTTGTGCCCCAGAGGCTTAAAAAAATTGATGCTAAGGTTGCTGGAAATCCAGCAAAACTGATGTTGGAACCCGAACCAGAATAACAAGGATGCTGCTGTATTTTGATTTCAACTTCTCCTGCCCAAACTAAAACTGTCTTCTGATCAGATGGAGCTATTGAAGAAGGCTTGGTGAGGTTTAACAGATTTTGGAGGCTGACAGGATTAATGTGTCTGCAGTAAGAGGATTTTGAACAGTTAGGGGGTTTGGCAGTGGAGACTAGCTTGTATAATCTGGTGATCACAGGATGCAAATTCTTGTTGGCTGATCACGTACGTACGTATATGCAAATTCTTCACGGGAGGAAATCGTATGGGTAGAAGAAAACCAAAACAACAATTGATAGCTATACTAATGAAGAGCGATATTATTTCAGTAAAAATATATATGTGAAACACGGTTTTGATTATTGGAGTCCCAGGAGAGACACATAAATGACATAACAAGGTCAGCTCCGATAAACAATAGCCGTACTGGAAACACGAATAATCTCCGAGTGACCATCTTAATTACTCGTAGAATTGAAAGCTCAAGGATAACCTCTGAATCTGTGGTGGCTGTCGTCGTTTTTGTTGTTACTTCTTGCACAGCAAGCAATGGAATAGAAAAGAAGAGTGAAGGCAATGAAACAGGAGTTGGCTACGGCCAATTGTCCCCATTCCTTCCTGCTCGTGACAACATACGCAGCCTTACAAGACTCGCAGTTGAAGCAAAGGGTATCCTGGTGGTTGCTCCATGCTGTGCAGTCCCCGCTGGCTGCTCTCGTCTTCGGACGGTTCCAGAACGTCGCGTTGTTTGACACAAATCCGCAGGAAACTGGTGGCTGGCAACATCCAGACTGGAAGGGATCGATCGAGCAAAAAGGAAAGCAGAAAGGCAATATTTTATCAGTAAAACATGCATGACAGAAAATAACGCGTGATTGAATGCCCTAAAAGAGAGTTATTACAGTGGATGCTTTAAACTTTTGTTATTAAAATCTGCAATATTGCAGTGAGTGATAACTACGTAAATGGTTTATGTTCTTCGGTGGAATAAATGGTATCTGAACCAAGAAAACGTCTCCACTAATTCAGCAAAATCCATTACCCAGAGAAATGATTTCTCAGCATGTGTGTGTGTCTATATATAGATGTGCGTGGATCACAAAACTAGGATCTGTCAAAAGTATCTCAGGCAGCTGGCCAACATCAAACCTTATCTAGTATTTGCATTTATTCTTTGACAGGGAGAATTCAGAAAAATGTGGAAATTAAGTTGTCCATAAGGAAAATCCAGCATCCACCGTAGAGAGATGTTAGAATTTCAAATGACCGACATCAAACCTAGAAAAGAACCTGTATATCAGAGAGCTTCTTGTGATTATTATCCTGGCATATCTTTGTTTGAACCGCACAACTCTTCATATCATTCCAATGCTTTTCGTCAGCAAGATTATCCCTCAACCAATTATGGAAATCCATGATTTTGGTTTTCGAGAAGGCCTTGCCAATGCTCTCATTTGTGACCAAAATGGAGAAAACCGTGAAACCAATTAGGCACAAAAGCAACAAGAACAAGAGAATCAAGTAAAGCGTCAACGCAAAGTTGACCCGGCAACATGAGCCTATCAATCCAAGCAATGATATTGCTGTAATGGCTACACCCACTACAATCAATGGGTTTTGCAAGACTTTATCACAACCTGTGGCACCGGCTCTTGCAAAGATCATATATAGACCTAAGCCCATGATCACCAGACCTGCTAGTAAGGCAACGCAGTTGAAGATGGCCAAGATGGTGTTGCTTACACGAACCATTTTTATGATAATATAATTCCTTCCTTCTTTTGAAAACGAAGGTCAATATTGTGCGTGTGATTTTTCTCTGCACACACAGAGGGAGGGAGAGGGAGGGAGCAAGAGAGAGAGGAACCCTAAACTGGAATGTTTTTGTTTGTTCTGGCTGGTTTGAGAGAGAAAGATACGGGAAAAAAAACATAAACAGCCAAGAAAATGGAGGACTTTTTCATGTAAATGGTTGACTGTTTCAGGTTTATTTTTATATTTATCTATTTATTTATAAAAAAGAGAGGATTAGCTTGTGGTTTTTGTCATGTAAAGCTGTGTGATATGAGTTATTGGTTGGCAGTTTGCTTAAAATGCCGTGCATGTTGTAATTGGAGATTATGTAATAAAATTTAAAACCTTGATTAGGAAACTATATTTGGTTAAACAAGAAACATCTTGAAATCAGGGAATTAGGTGAAGAAATCCATTGAGTTTAAGAGCTTTGTAATAATTTTTTACTTAATTATATATTAACAAAAGTAGAAACTTAGTATAAATCAAATGCATGTCATAATAGTTCAAAATCACAATAATTTTATAAAAAAAAATAAACTAAAATAGTTTATGAAAATAAATTTAAAATTAAACATGTACGTTGGTTGTTAAGACTTTCAAGTTGATGTACCCAATTGATCCCCTGATTATATCTTAAAAGTAGACACCAGACTATTCTATTGGGTCATTTTAATAGTCATATTAATATATTTTCTTGCATTTGCTATACATGGAAAAACTAGTTGAGTGCTTGTGCTGAATAGTTTCCTAGCTGAATAGTTTCTTATTTGGTAGTGTTGTGATTAAGGTTATTTTTAAAGTATTTTTGTTTAGAAATATATTAAAATATATATTTATTTAAAATCATTTTTGATATTATCGATCTATAAATACTCCCAAATTAAATAAAATTAAAATTTTAAAAATATTTTTAAAACTTAATGCGGCACAAATTGTAGACTAAGACACGAATTCAAGAGATAGGGAAAAAGAAAAACTTGCAAAATTAAAAAATATACTAAAAGACATCAGGATATCACTATAGCACCAGACTCATGCGCACTATGGAGTGGATATTCGTCGTTTGTGCTTCGTGTGCGTACATGCGTCCTTTTTTTCCCGTGATTGAATAGTGTTTTAACGAATTTACCCCCTGAAAATGAAAAAAAAAATGCCGCCTGGGATCAGGGGCTTCCAAGTAATTGCACATTCCAGTCCGCCCCGGTCTGGTCCGCCGCATTTCAGATTTTTTAATTATTGTCCAAAATTGGCTAAAGACGAATATAGGCCCTAATAAGACAAACTTGATGACTTTGGCACAGGAGTGGACAGGTAATTGACCATAATTTTTTTTATTGATTTCTTTTTTAATTTCATCCTTCAATATTGAGCTAACTGAAAATTATAATACATAATTAATTTCAATTTGCATTTCTATGAGTTTATATCGATCCTATGACTTAGGTAATAAGTTTGATAGGTTAACTCAAGTTGTTTCTCTAGATCTATTTTTAATATATATTTTCAATTTTGTTCTTCAATATTGGGTTGATTAAAAATTATACTTCATATTTATTTTGATTTCCTTTCTGTGAGATTATTATAGTCTCATAACCTAGGGTGTTGATGTGACATGCTAACCAAAGTTGACCCAAGTCAATCCAATATATTGTTATCTTAATATTCAAAAAATATATCTTGAATGTTTTTAGTCAATTTATATTTTATGGATTGTATGTGTTGCTTTGGAGTCCTAAAGTCTACCGCGATGATAGTTTTTTCACGCTTCGCGCCTCGCCATTCCCGGGTTTGGAGAGACAACAACGCACTATGAAAATGAGGTGTGTTTTTTAGCTGTAAAATTTACGACTTTAAATATCAGGAGTCTCTACCTAGTATTAAGGTCACTAAGAACCTAGTGGTCTGTGAGAGTCTGGGTAAGGGGACTTGTTGTGCTATGGGAAGACGCATCACCCCTAGTGCACCCTACCTAAGGTAAGCTGCATTGTTGTTTGATTGTTTTTTCTAAGTTAAAACATATTTTTACACTGCATTTTCAAAAAAAAACCATTTTGTTGTCTGCGTGTGTATTTTACAATATAATTTTACGCCACAGTTAAAAACTTTTTTCTTATCTACGAATGTACTTTACAATGTAATTTTACTCTGTGGTTAAAAACTTTTTTTTCTTATCTACAAATGTATTATACAATGTAATTTTACACCATATTAATTTTTTTTATCTGCGAGTGTAATTTACAACGTAGTTTTACACCCCAATAATTAAAAATAAATAAATATTAATTTTTTTTGATATTTTGGCCAAATTCCAACGGATAATCGTAAATTAGCTACGATATCCAATTTTCGTTTTAAAATATGAGAAAGATGCAACATATTTTTCTTACAAAAAATATGATGGAAAAAACCTTGGAATTTGGTCGTATGCATGAAAACAACACCTTTTTATGTTTTTTGAAAATTTTGTATTTTTATATTTTTTTCATTTTTTTTAAAAAAATAAAAAAATAAAATTTGTGGGCTGACTATCTAGCCCATCTAGCCCTGATGAGACGGATTAACAATCCAGTCTGCATGGGCTGGTCCTCCAGTCCAGGGGGTCGGCAACCCACCTCCCTTATGCATTTGGGCCGGGCACAAAGCCCTTCCCACTCACCTAAACTTGGCCTGCATGAAAAGTGGGGCGTAAATTACGTCCCACTACATGCAGCGAGCCGAATAAGATAATGAATAATGCAATTTTTCAAGTGTGATGAAAGACATACTTGTTAATACCTTTGGATAGAGGAGGTTGAGGTGATTATCCCATTGGTAGTGGCGTCATCAATGGTGGCTTGTGCTGGTTGGAGGAGGCGCCAAAATTCCACAGGTCCACGTCGGTGCTAATGCCACCATTTCTGTTGCCTCGTCGGAGAGTGTGGCTAGGTTGCTGGTATGGAGGGGAAGGTCACGATGATGATGAGAGAGGTGTTACGTGGTCAGTCAACCATTTTTGGTGGAGAGAGAGAGCTCGACTGAGTTGATTTTAGAGAGAGAAATGACTTGCATACCGAGAGAGAAAGAGAGAGAGCTGGTAGCCGAGAGAGATGAGAGATGATGGTGTGATTTTGTGTGATATTTCCTTATCTTTGCTAAAATTCTTTGCAAATTATCCTCCCTCCCCTGCATATTTTCCTTGTTTTTTTGCACCTCTGTTACGTAACAATTCTGCTCTTCCCCTATTACGTAAAAGTGGCATTATTTAAAAGTGGACACAAAAATAATAAAAAAGTATTATAGGGGGTACTATAGCAGTGACAAATCTATTTAGATTTTTTTCTATTTTCTTTAGACTTGGCGCATTTATCACCAATCTTTTTGTTTTTATCTTCATTCTTTTTTAAAACAAAGTATTATAGGTGGTGAATAATTAGATTGAAAACAATTCAACTACAAAAAAGAAAACAAACTCTTGTCAACCCAAATTAACTCCTCAAACCCATGACTTGGATCATTAGATCAAGAAAACCATATAAAAAATAAATTGAAGCAAATTATCATCTTTCATAACCAATCAACACAATGTAAAATTACAAAATTGAGAAGAATCAATTAAAAAAATAAGACAAGAGTCAACTCCGGTTATGGGACTTGGATAACCTCAAAGAAATAAAATCAAAATAAATTATAATATGTAGTTCTTAATCAACTCAATTTTGAAAGTTGAGATTTAAAAAATATAATTTTAAAAAATAACCTGAGTTAACTAATTAAATTCAAGACCTAGGTCATGAGACTAAGATAAAATCATGTAAAAAAAAATCTAAAATAAATTATTAAAATTGTTGGTATGAAAGGTTGATTAGTTTTGCAATACGATCAACACCTACTTAGAAGTGGTATCCAGATTTAACATTACAAAATAATGGATGATTCGGTTAGGGAATATGCTTAAAAGTCATGAAAAATAGCGAATTCACTTGTTTTATCACCTTTATTTTGAATGATCTCTAGTTACTTAATTAGCATCTCACAAGTCTATTTGTTGAGGTAGTGTTATAGAAAAAGTTGGGTAAAACATGGAATTGAGAAGGATTCCATCTCGGGAAAACATGCATGTCAATTATTTCATAATCTGATGATATATGATTAATCCATATCATAAATTTGCTTATCACTAACTACTCCTATACCTTTGTCAAAAATTGTTATAAAATATAAAATATTCACCATCATCTTTTGAACAACAAATCTACTTCCATCAGATCCCTTACAACCATTATGAATATCATGATGGGGGTCATTGGTTGCTCAACAAGAAAATTGTAATAATCTTGAATGAAGATTGTTGTGTTTTTATTTCTAGCTATAACAAAAGAAAACCATCGTGTCATATCATAAGATAGGGAGTACCATGAAGTTACCATTAATATGGACGCGAAGATCCTTATAAAAGTTAAATCGAGAGTCAAATTTCCATAATAATGATTAAATCGATAGATAAGTTCATGGAAGTCCAAGAAGAGTCAAGCAGGTTTAAATATCTTATCAAGGTATATAATAAAATAAAAACAATAATAGTTCGGGCATAGATAGGTCGAATCTTCCAATTCAATAGCATAGGTTAAGTATATAATATTTTCTTTTATGACGAGGATCCACTTAATTTCGGCAAATTACACGCATCCTGTATTGACTACATATCACCTGCTTTTCTAGTCTGCTTTACGCTTAATTAGTTTAGACAAAATTATGCTGAGATTATCGATGGTCTGAAAGTTCAACAGCAAATCAGAATGTTCTTCATGATGGAGTGGTGGGCATTGCTATCCACCTGATTCACAAAGGTCACACTCTGTAGTAGACGGAATTATCCGATTGAATGTTCTTCCTGGTGCAGCAGCTAATGCAATAGATTATGTTCACAAGCACAATCTGGACGCACATTAGTTCAGAAAAAGCTCTCCATTGCGACCTCATGCCGGCCACAACTCCGACCTTGCATGACTTGCAGCCGTAGCAGAGCTTGTCCTGCTCATTGCTCCACGTCGTGCAATCACTATCAGGCACTTCCGGCCCAGATTCCGGCATGACCCAGAATGTTGCGTTCTTGAATTCGAATCCGCAGTATACTGGAGGCTTGCAGCAACCAGACTGGGAAAAAAAAAAAAAAAACATCACCCTCCTCGTATAGTTTGATTAAAGAAACATTGTTTCACTATGCCTTCTGTTCTCGTCACCTCCAAAAGGGGTATTTCGGCCAGTTCTATAAGGTGGAGAGGGCAAATTTCAAGTTCAAAGCTTGCCCCGGGTAACTAAATATGGAGAGAAAAAAACTTTATATGGATATATTATCTGGATGTAGAGAAACTTTTGCCATCCCAAACAATCATTCTCATATTACTCATATTTAATTAACAGCATAGCACTATGCCTATTCAAAATCAATATAGGGGTTATGCCAATTCTAATAGCAAGCAAGGCAGCTAGCTCAATTCTGGTTTTAACTAGCTCAATCGCATGAATTCTGATGTTTAAATCACAAAATATCAATATCTTGATGTAATTTATGCATCCAATTAAATTCTAGAAAACGTTGTCTGGAGCAATCAAATTTACGAGTTAGAAACTGAGAGACGAAGAAGCCAGACCTCTATGGGAAGTAACTTCTTCTTGTAAAAGTCCTGTGCCAAGTGATCGGCATTGGTATCAAGACTGCTGCAAGCATGAGTATAAACCATGCAGCTTTGAATATTATTCCAATTCCTCCCATTTGCAAACTGCTCCTTCATCCACTGTGAGTAATCCCCATCTTTGGTGACAAGGAGCACGAGAAACGTGAAAGCAATGAGCCCGACGATCCACAAGAATGCGATAAGAGAATATATTCCAAGAAGAAATGTGACCTTGCACAGTGTCCCAATTAACCCTACCAATGATACAACAGAGAAGAGAATTCCCACCACCATTAATGGGGTTTTGAGGATTCTTTGGCAGTCAGAGGCCCCATTTATGTGGAAATGGAGCAAGTAGATGATGGAAACAAGGGAAAAAAGTAGGCTGAATATGTTTAAAATTATGAACAGACAATTACATACACGAAACATGGCGTTAGATCTTGTAGTTTTTCATTCAGATAATATTATTTTGTTGATTTCAACGGGTGGTATCACATCAGTTTTGGCCGTCCCTTGAAAATTGCTCCAGCTTGACCTCTGAATGTAGACTCAAAATCCCATGCTGGCCGGAGAAAAACAGCTCTCTGGCTAAGATTACGTGTTTCCGTTCACTAATTTTAGCTACGTAGCTGCATTTTGTTATGCAACTTTCTTAAGATAGTTAGGAAACGACCTCCAAAAAGAGCTTGCAAGTAAATGAGTTTTTCCTTTAATAAGAATTACTTTAAAAAAATGGAGAAAATAATGTTCAACCATACATAGACAAGTTAGTTTTTTAGTCCCCTTTTTTTTTTTAATTACACCCCTGTAGGAACAAATCGATAGTTAGCTAAAGCACATTTATTATGGAAGAGCAATATTTAAAGATAGGAGATTAAAATGAAAAACGTGGATGGTTTTTCTAAACTTGGATCTCAACATAAAATTTTGTCCTCCAACTTCTCAAATTATAAATTTGCAGTCCCTGATAATTTATAAAATTCAATTTTGATCTCAAACTTTTTTTTGTTTCACTAGTTTCAGTCCATGTACACTTTTTTTTAAGAAAAAAATGTTCAACGTATGACGAAACTCAATAAATATTTATTATTAATAAAAGCTTAATTTATCTGTAATATTCATATAATATTAGATAGATGAATCTAATATTTTATTTATGAATCTAAAGTAAAGATAAATTTTATGAGATAAAAAACATAAAGAGAAAATTAAAAAGTTTTATAATTATAGGATTCCTATTGCATCAAATATTGTTCCTAAAATATTTTTGGTCAATTCTCTTTTAAATACTAGACATTTATTAGAGCCATAAAGAGTGATACATATTATATAATTTTATTTATAAAAGGAAACAATTATTATATGTTGACGTATAAGGGATACTCAGAACTAAATATAAGTATATATCATAATATATATGCCAAACTAACTCACATGAGAATTCCATATGAAGAAATCACTTATGTTTATGCAAAGGCTCATGTAACAGTTGTGTAAGTGATTTTTAGGTATAAAAACATTAAATTGTCTTATATAAAAAGTGTTATGTTTTTATAATGTTACATGCTATTTTGGTAAAGGTAGCAAATGGATAGAGATTAAATATAACATAAACTATATGAATATATTTAAGTGATCAAGAAAGAATTTATCACCGTAAATGAATTAGGAAAAATGTTCCACATGTTCTCAAATAATATTGATTGTTAAATCCTTGCACGCGGTGGATTGAGATTTGAAAAAAGTTTAAAATCTTATTCAAAGAATCAATGAATATAAGGTTGTGAAAAAATATGATTTGACATGGTAGATATACTCCGTGCTAAACTATCTAAATAGGAACATTATTGATGAAAGGTTAATAATTACACTAAGAAACATGTTGCTGAAATATTAAGCCAAACCACTTATAATTGTTCTAGAAGATCATGACATGTTGCTAAGCAATGGACTTGATATTCAAATATAAATTAACCACTTCTTAAAATGATAACAAATCAAATTATATGACTTATTTAATTTTAATTATATAAAATTTTAATTTTATATGTAGGTCAATATATTAGGAACTTAATGGGTCACACACATTATAATTCATTACTCTAAAATTAAACTAGGATACTTGATTAAGTGTGTGACTTCATTGAAAGTAATTTTAAAAGGTAAGAACTAGAATGTTTTGAATTCATGGATTATAATCATAGTCCTAGATTAATCAAGTAGAGACTTGATTGATTAAATTTTTAAAATTATCTCTAAATAATATTTGGATATAATTCAAAGGGGAATATTTTTTTGTTATTTTTAGGGTATTTAGCATTCCCAATGAATATAAAGTTATGCCTCTTATTTGTTTAGAGAGGTTTTCTGTTAGACAGAAAATTGTGTGTCATAAAATGCGAGTTAGCACTTTATATTTAGCAATCTATATCTCTGAAATAGCAAACTTAGTACCTATTTTGCAGTGCTGTTGAGATTGTTTTTCAAATTGTTTTTTGTTCAAAAAAATATTAAAATAATTTTTTTAAAAATAATTTTTTTTGATATCAGCATATCAAAATGATCTAAAACCACTATAAAACCTAATTTAAAGTAAAAAATAAAATAAAAAATTGCAATTTTTTTCAATAATACTTTGAAAAGCAATGTGCTCTTAAAGATAGAGATCAAAGATTTTATGGTGGAAAGGTGTGATTATTGCTGTTCAAAGTATTAATCATGTTTTTGGTTCTAAATTTGGTGTTGTAAAAATACTTTTGTTTTTTTGGCAAAGGTAAATATGATTTATTGCCTGTGATTATTATTTATAGAACTTCTAAGCTGCATAATCTTGTGCTCTTATATTGGAGCCGGGGCGATAGGATTGCCATTGTATAAACACATCCAGGAAATATTAGGAACGAAGGAACTTGTTATTCCTGTTCCAGCTTGTAATGTCCTACATGGAGGCAGGCATGCTGGAAATAATCTGGCTATGCAATGCTGGAGATGAGGGGGTATTTGCTCCCAGTGTAGGCAACAGTCTGTTTCTGCAGCACAAGTTTTTCCTCTTGAACTCAAAATAATGACGCAGATCAAGATAGGAATAAACGTTGCTGCTTCAAAGTTTCTGAAAGATGGAAAATATGATTTGAACTTTAAAAACAAGTCAAACAATGGAGCTCGTGTGCTTTCACCCCTGAGCTTTGGTGATCTCTACAGGGAATTCCCTTTTGTGTCTATTGAAGATCCCTTTTGATCTGGATGACTGGAGTTCATGGGCTTCGATACAGTCTTCAGTTGATATCCAGTTTGTTGGAGATAATTTGCTGGTCACGAATCCAAAGATAATCGCAGAAGAAATTCAGAAAAAGGCTTGCAATGGCTTACTAATGAAGGCAGGCCTAAAACTATGTTTTTTCTCTGCTCTCAGACAATGAAACGTGAAGTAAAACTCTTCCATACTGACTGTGTTATTAAATTAGCTAATCTAGATTTATCGATTTGCAGGTCAACCAGATAGGTAAAGTGACTGAATCCATTAGGGCAGCACTCGACTGATCAAAACCTGCAGGTTGGGGTGTGATGGTCAGACACCCAAGGGGTGAAACCGGGGATAATTAACTTCCTCAGGCAAATAAACTGATGAACTGCATTTTCCTTGATCTTATGGAATTGATTGCAGATCCTTGCAGAGATGAGAGGTTGGCAAGGTATAATCAGGTAAAAACTGCAGCTTCTTATAGTTTTATGTTCTTTTCCCTTTCAAATATTGCTGCAGATGCAGCTCTCCTCGCGTCTCTCTTGTTTCTTCTACGCTTTCCCATCGATCATTAGGTTGTAGCATCCATATATATTTTCAATTGTAATGCCTTTTCTAACTCTATAATCTAGATAACACTTAGACCTCTCACACACATGCAGACGTCCGCATTGGAATCGGGAGGAGGGCTGAAAAGGCAGCTAACTGGATCATGTTGATTACAATTTTTCTGATATTTGGCTTGATTGGGTGAAATAATACACCCTACTTTGTAAAACATTCCTGACGGACTGAAATTTTAACGTTAGAACATCCACGAATGGATACAACAAAGAACAATCTTGTCCACAAGTGGGCCTATAATGCTAATAAGCTCGGAAGCTATCTATTTTCTTATCCTTTGTCCCAAGAATATTGTGCGTCTCTAAAACCTTTCCTAGATCAGAAATATTGTCTATTTTCTGTTGGTTTTTGCAACAACAACAAAAAAATCCGTTTATTTCATATGTTCAAATCTAAGTTCATCACATTATTGGCATTATTGGCGGGTTTTGAATTTGCTTGCAGCTTCTGCGCATTGAAGAGGAACTTGGAAATGTGCGCTATGCTGGTGTAGCTTTCGGATCCCCTTATAAACACTTGAAATGTTATTTGGATCGAATCAGTTGTCATGAAATTCCAGATCTACAAGTCGTGTGGGCCTGTAAAATAAAGGGAAGTTTTCTAAGAGAACTAGTCAACTTAGATTCCAATAAAAGCACAATTTCTTGATCAGCCAAGGCGCTATAATTAAATTCGCATCTTGATTGCAACAATTGTGTCCCGGAAAATAAAAGTCTTGCTGATGTATGTTAGAAAGCTGAGATGGCTGATGAAGGGCTACGTCATGCATGGCTTCAGTTGTGGATGAGAAGATGAGAGAGTTGGGGGCATGAGGATATAGAAAACATGCAATGCTGAGGATGTTCAAGGAAATATAACTAAATAAAATTCATGCGAAGAAAATAACAAATAAAGGTTATATAAAGCATTTTTCTAAATTAGGAAGAAAATATTATTTGAGCCCAGGAATCCAGAATACATAATGATGAAAGTCAGAAGCAATGCACCGATAACTTAATTTACATCACCATGGACCAGTTAAAATCTAAGCCATCAGCATAAATCGTTGCAGTTGATTCTCAGAAAGCTGATCAGAAACTAGAGTGATGACAGAAGCTTAGGGGCCAAATTTGGAGTATTTGGAATGGGATTGATGGATACTCCTGATGGCACAGCAACTAAGGGAGTATAAGATGATGAGAAAAAGGGTGACAAAGATGAGGACGATGGCCAAAATTCTCCATTCTTTCTTAATGTTGGCAAGAAATCCACCTTTACATGAATTGCAGTCGTAGCAATACTTGTTTTGGTTATTGCTCCACGTCGTACAATCAGAGTCTTGCACATCTGGACCAGATCCCGGCGCTATCCAGAACGTTGCGTTCTTATATTCGAATCCACAGTTTGTCGGGGGCTTGCAGCAACCAGACTACAAACCAAAGACAGCATTCATTGATTAACTATATTGAAATTAAGTCCGAACAAATTGTGTTTTGCAGGCAACAACCTCGACGATGAGTGACGTGATATCCTTACCAATACAGTCAAATCAAGATGCAAGAATATACTGTTGTTTTAGACGCAGGTGGATGTTTCTGCCGAAATCAAAATAAAAAAATCTTCTTTTTTTCCTAACAAGGAAGGCAAGTTGGATGGCTGGTAGCGAAAAAGAAGAAGAGCAAAAATACAAACAAAACAATAATTCTAATTAGCAAGAGTTGAATCATTGTCCTTTCATGAATGATCTCGTATTTAGATGTAAAATACCAATCAGTAATTAATTAAAAAAAAACATGTTGCTAATTGAGAAAATACCTGTACAGGAGACAATTTGGCCTTGTAAAAATCCGCAACCTGTTGATCAACACCAGAATGAATATCATGGCAAACATGAGCATCGATCAAACAACTCCTGATCTGATCCCAATTCTTCTGATTCACAAAGTGATTTTTCAACCAATTTGAGTAATCTCCAAGCCTGTACTCCCTGTACCCTATCTTTGAGAAAACCTTGCCAGCACCTTTATTTGTGACAACGAATGTGAAAATAGTGAAACAAATAAGCCCAACAATCAACAAAAAGTTGAAGCAAGAATAAATCTTGATCCAGAAAGTTTTCTCACAGCATGATCCAATTAGCCCTAGCAATGACACCACAAAGAAAGAGACTCCTAGTATAAATAAAGGGAGTTGTAGGGCTTTTTGACACGAGGAAGAAGAGTGATGCGTCATCAGATACGCAGAAGCACCGATAGAGACAAGGCCTAAGATCAAGATCAACGAGTTTATAATTGTGAATACACCATTGCTAATGCGAGCCCTCATGTGGTTAATTTGTTGTGAGTGGCTGTTATTAACCCTTTTTTTCCCGGTATATAACCTGGAAGGCGATGATGTAACAAAAGAGAAGAGTGCTGCTATGCTTGTAGACTCGTCTTTGCTTGTATAGATAGGCGAAGATAAGGAGCGAGGCAGGAAATTAATTAAGTTAAGTATGGGATTTGGATAAATGCAATTTGTTTGTTTTTTCTACGTGAAAATCGGTACCTTTTTAGATAATACTTTCTTGGGAAAGCTAGCTAGGAATCTTACAAGTGTTACCTTGATGTGTTGCATTGGTCTTGGAGTCCTAACTTCCAAGTGGTTAGAGTTTAAGGTGAGTTTGAATTTCGAATTGATTCCAGTTGTTTGAGGGTTACTTGAAACCGACATTTTAAGTTAACTTCTTAGCTTAATCTTAGTACATGACAGCGTCTACGTATTTTGTTTTTGTTTTTGTTTTTTTTTAAAATACTACAGTAAGAAAAACTAAAATAACATAGTTAATTTGATGAGCTGTGCAAATCATACATACATTACACATCTATGAAAAAGATTCACAAATTACTCAAAATCAAGTCTTTGTGAGTTGCAATAAAGAGTAGATAGGGTTGATGAGATGAGAATATTATTAGTTACCAAAAGTGAAGCTTTATCACAAAAAAAAAAAAAAAAAAACTTTCTTTTGTTCAAGGCTAGATCTTAGAATATTTTGTTGAAGTTACTGTAAAGAATTGCAAACAATAATGATGATACGCAATTGACTCAAACCATGTTTGTGCTACAACATTCTTAATTGTTGTATGTCCATCTAATATCAAACACAATTTGGTATGACCACTTGTGACATCTTGGTTAAGCAAATCTAAGAACCATGTCTAGTTATTGTTCATCTATTTTTTACTAGATCATAACATAATGGAAAAACCTCATTATTCAAGTCATAATCAACTTCAATCAACATTTTTTCCTTATACTTCCAATAAAAGTGAGTGTTGTCAGAACTTATTGGTAGACGATAATATTGAAACCCCTGAAGTGCACTTAAAATGCTTAGAATACTCTTCTAAATGTTGCTCTATTACCATTAATAATTTGTGATATCACTCGACAATTGCACCTTGATATGATTCATTACGAACTAATAAAATTCTAGACAACTTTTAGAAGGACTTCTCGTGTTAACCAAATATCTACTCCAATACTTTCTATTTAGATACCTATATTTTTTTTGTTTGAGAAAACATACAAATATAATGATTATAAATAATATCTTGAATGGTTGCAATTTTAACATTTATATCAACTTTGATAATGATTAACATCACATTATCGATAAAACATGAGTTAATATGACAGTGTGATTTCAGGAATCAGAG
>CM063602.1:2039577-2235486 GCA_032356905.1 Salix exigua | reverse complement strand
ATGGTATATTTTAGTTCTAAGGGATCAATGTTGTGCGCCTGCTTGTTGAACCGAGTGATGCACCTCCTATTGCTAAACAAAAGTAGGCTAAAAGTCGAGAGGTCAAATTCCTGTAAAGATGGTGTTGGCAATCTAGTTGAACTTAAAAGAAAATATTTACTGTTCCCTTGATTACTCATGGGTAGATAAGCAAAGATTAACTACAAGAGATTACTAAATTTAATATTTTCTATGTATATGTGTAACTGTGAGATATCATTGTTAATGCAATTTAATAGGGTAGAACTATAATTTGTAGAGGGCTGACTTTATTTGTATGGTACAGCTATTCACCTTCAATGTTACTCACTCATCAAGTCCTTATCTCAGATCTTGATTTTATGCTGAAATGAGATTTGAGTGACTGGAACGTGGCTATTAGGGTGACAGTTGATGAACAGAGAAGAGGTATGAACATACTAAAGTTTTTCATGCAGTGAAGTTCTGTTTAATTGAATTGTAGTAATATAGAGATTTAAAATTGATTTCCTTCTAGGTAGTAAGTTTCTCTTGATAAAATTTAAGCTGCGGAATATCTGGTGGGGTGGTTTATCTATGCCTGGCAACGAAGCTGGAGATAGGATCCACAATTTCTTTGGGCAGGATAACTGGTCCCAGGGCCAGCACCAAGCACAGGCTGTTGATGGGACATGGAATGGCTTAAATAATAATAATCCCTGGGCTGGAAGTCACTGGCAGATTGGCTCATCTCTCATTTCTAACTTAAAAAATGGCAATGTACATCGACCAGGTATTAATTATGCATTTCTTAGTTTGTTGCTTTTCAGTGACCTGTATCCTGTAGAGTTATGTAGTGTTAAAGCAGGTGTGGTCTTTCCCATTTATAAAACTAGATTATGGATATTATGGTTTGAAGTTATTGTGTGTGATAAAGTTATTGGATTTATGTCATTTATCATTCATTTTCTTTTGAAATTAGCTGATACTGAGAGAGGAGGTGAATCATCAAGTGTGCATCTTGATATGTACCTTTCCCATTCAAATCCTGGACCTGAGTTTGCCAGAAATCAGCCTGAAAGCCAACAGCCACCTTTGAATGGCTATATGCATGGTCATCAAGTTCTCCAGTCAAGGCAGGATGAAGCAAACTTTGTGGGAGTGGATATAGAATCTGACCGGCTTAATATGTCATCAAAAGGCTTTTCAATGCTTGATTCACAGATAGGAAATGGTCCTGATTTTCTCAAGAAGAATCCAGCCCGGATGGATTTTAATGAATCTCCTGTTAATTATGATTTTTTCAGAGGTCAGCAGCAAATCAGTGGCCAGCATTCTGGCATGATGCAACCTTTTCCTAGACAACAGTCAGGGATTAGTGACGTGCAGCTGCTACAGCAGCAATTCTTGCTTAAGCAAATGCAAGAAATGCAGAGGCAGCAGCAACTTCAGAAGCAACAAGATGCTAGGAAGCTGAATTCAATGAATCAAGTTTCTGCTTTTGCAAAACAAACAGCTGGCTACTCACAGGCTCTGATCAATGGAATTCCTATTCATGAAACATCAAATTTTTCATGGCAGCCTGAGCTTATGGCAGCTAGCTCACACTGGCCACAGCAAGGTGTGCCTCCAGTTATGCAAGGATCCTTTAAAGGACACATGCTTTCTCCTGAACAGGGCCAGGCAACCACATGCTTAATTGGTACGGTTCCGCATCATGCAGATCAATCTCTTTATGGTGTCCCTATCTCTGGAACAAGAGTCAGTTCAGGTCAGTATTCTCCTGTTCAAATGGATAAGCCCTCAATGCAGCAGATATCAGGCAGCAGTAGCTCTATACCAAGCAATCAGTATACTGGATTTCCAGAGCAGGTTAATGTGCAAGATGGAACTTTGGTTTCTAGACAGGGATATCAGGGAAAAAATACAATCACTTCTTCTGATGGTCATGGTATAGATAGTGGATTTAATTTGGAAAAACTGCAGCAGCAAGTGAATCCCCAGCAAAGCAATGGGCTAGTGCAAGAAATTTGCTCGAGGCAAGACTTGGCTGGTCCATCAGAAACATCACAAGAAGAAACAGCTGTACAGGTTGCTCCTTCCCAGAACAAGGCTACCCTAGATCCAACTGAAGCAATGATTTTGTTTGGGTCAGATGATAATTCATGGGATACCTTTGGAAGGGGTGCCAACATGGGTCCCAGAGGTCACAATATGCTGGATGGCACAGACTTTTTCAGTACATTGTCCTCTGTTCAAAGTGGGAGTTGGAGTGCTCTTATGCAATCTGCTGTAGCAGAAACTTCTGGTGGTGATACCGGGCTAAAGGAAGAGTGGAGTGGTCTAACTGGTCAAAATAATGATCCTCCAGCTGGAAATCAGCAGACTCCAACTGTAAATGATAGGAGCAAACAGCAGTCAAACTGGGATGATAATAGCTTGCAATCGGCCTCTAGCTTAAACTCTCGACCTTTCCCCGTGTCGCATAAAATCAATACAGGTATGAGTTATAATAATATCCCAGGGGGTCATCAATCTAGAGTCAATACTTCACATGAACACAGTGAAAGGTTGCAGACTGGTTCTCCTCATAGACATATTCAACACTTTCAGGGGGATGGAACCAAGCGTTCAGATAGGAGCTTCCTACAAAAACCAACTGCTGAAGGCAGTCATTTTTATGGAAAAGCTACCCATTCTTCAGATGCAGAATTAAATGCAAGGAGCATTCAAGGCCCTTTGGCAAATCAACAAAGCATGCCACATAATTCCAGTGGCCAACCATTACGTAGTCCAAGTGGCAGGAACTTTATGGATTCTGCATCTTCCATCACAACTGCTTTGAAAAGTCAGGGAAACGAAAAACCATGCGAAGATTCTCAGAATGCTGATAAAAAAAGCCCCTTGTTTGAGGTGACAAGTCATGGTACTGATAAATGGAAGGCAACTGTTTCTAATTCTATTGCTGAATTGGAGTGTGCAAAATCTTCTATGAGAAGCCCACTGGTCAACCAAGAAGATACTAACCGGAATAATGTTGCGGCGTTGCTAGATTCAAGCACTGAGAGGGCTGATACAGAAAGCAGCCAACAGCTTCCAAAAAATAACAGTATTGATATCTGGAAACATGCTGGTTTGTCAGTGAATCATAACAGAGATGAAATTCCTGGAAAGTACCAACCACGTATGGTTAAGAATGATCAACCTTACGAGTCACCAGGAAATAGTAGTTTAGCAAATGGGGCAGTTGAAACCCACAGAATGCAGAACTCGAATACAGATGAAAACACAACTGCTAGTGTCCCCAATACAACCCACCAGGCTTCTACTTTTGGTGCGAGGGAAAATGCATGGTTAGGTGCAAATGATTCTTTTTCTTTGTCTAGAGGAAAACAAAAGTCACCCAGTAATAAAGGTCGAAAGCCATCTGGAATTCGTAAATTTCAGTATCATCCTATGGGGGATCTGGATATTGGCATGGAACCTTCTTACGGAACAAAACATGTTGCAAATTCAAAGTTCACACCTCAGCAGTTTTCTCAAAGGTTAAATTGTCTTGACCAAGGGTATATTGAGCAGCCAAACATTCCTAGTAATGTAGCTAAAGATTCTGTTGAAATTGAGAAGGTAATTTGGAGATTGCTACTTGAGTTCTATTCCAGATTTTTCCTGCTGTACTCTTAAGAAAGTTTTCTTGGGCATGCTAAGCTAACTATGACTTCATGGAATGAAAACAAGCCAAATACTATTTAATAATCTCTCTTTAAATTTTCTTGGTCATGCTAAGCTAACTGTGACTTCATGGAATGAAAACAAGCCAAATACTATTTAATGATCTCTCTCTCAATACTTATTTACAGGGTCATTTATCTGGCTTTCAAGGAGAAACAAAAGGCTTAGATGAGATTCCCTCAGATTCTGCACCTGGCTTGTCTACTCATGTCGACAGATCTGTTTTCTCACCAAATACAACTATTTCAAGGTAGTTGAATGTTTTGGATTGTGTTATTGTCCTTTATTGTTATTTTGAAATTTGTTGATCAATATATTTTGTCACTGTTAGCTGTTGTTTATCTTGATGGTGAAACTCATTGAGCATGTGGTACAATCACTTCACTATCCAATTTTATGGTCCTTTTCATGCTAGCTGTCAAATGTGTTGATTCACCTTTTGATCATTAACATGACTGGTATACGGTTTGTGTTCATAGTCATAGAAGTCAAAATATGCTGGAGCTTCTTCACAAGGTGGACCAATCAAGGGAACAGGGAAATGAAAAAATGCACTTTAGCTCTCTAGACTGCACCACTGAGATGCCTGAAGCTGAAACTCTTGATGCATCTTTTCACGTTCAGAAGAATCAATCTTCCGCTTCTCAAGCTATTGGTTTACAACTTGCGCCTCCATCCCAACAGTTGCTCATTCCAGAGCATGTTCGTCCTTCTCAGAACCCCTCAAATGCAATGAATTCTACATGGTTGGTTCCTACACCCTCTATTCAATCTTTAACTCATGAAACTTCTCATGGACATTTGAGGAATGCTATTTGCAGCACCTCGATGTATGCTGGCAGTGGTGCTCAAAGAAAATTTTCGGCTGTCTTTCCCCCTGGTTTCCCTTATTCAAGAAGTCATCCTTCCACTCAGCACAGGACTGATACAGGTGGACAAGCAACAACTAGTGAATCTGTTAATGAATCTTTTGATCGATTTTGTTCTCAACCAAAACATACAAGGGAGTCTTCTGAGAGAGGCCAAACCAATCGATCTGCAATACCATTGGTGCTTGACACATCTAGGCATACTTCACACAATGATAATGCCTCTTCTTCTGAGATGACCCAGACAAGTAGCAACAACCAAAGCCATGCAAGAGATTCTGCTCAACAATTCCTGGTGCTGGAAGCTGCACCAGCTCCAGCTCCACAGCTCAATGCTTTATCACAAGACTCTGATTCTTCAAAAACATCATCTACTATGTGGACCACTGTTCCAACTCAGCTACGTCCATTTGGCTCTCAGCCGTTTCAGGCTCTGTCCAGTATGTTTAAACCCAATCTTCAATCACATAACAGTTCAGGCACAACTTTCTCTCCACCACAGAAGCCAGAAGATCAAATTATGCAATGTGGAGGGAGCAGTCAAGCTGAATCTGGTGTCTGTTCAAGGAATTCACATGGCTTTGTTGAGAAAGAGCAACTACCAAAAGGAGATCACTCGCGACAAGCTTCACCTGAGAATGATCAGGCCCAGAAGACAGTGAATGCTTCACATGATAAAGACTCTATTGTGAATCATCTTACTGAAACATCTCTTTCAAACCTGGCCAGTACTCAGAAACAAATTGAAGCTTTTGGCCGATCTTTAAAACCCAACAATACTTTGCATCAAAATTACTCCCTGCTGCATCAAATGCAGGGCATGGAAAATGCAGGGCAAGATAATCGTAATGGAAGATTGAATAGGTTTAAAAGTCCTGATGGTTCTGTGGATCCTCAGCTGGTAGGTACTCAGGGAGATCAGCAGTTTTATGGACTCAATGATATGGTCAGAGATGCATCAACAAATCACACTTCAATACCTCCTGGAGATTCCAAAATGCTAAGATTTTCAGGAAAAACAGCCTATACTTGTGACACAAATGCACCCTCAAAGGAAATGGTTGCATTTAGTCGGAATGATTCTCAGAGTTCTGCTAATAGTAATGGTGAAGTTTCTGTTAGAGGTGAACATTCGCAGGTTAGTCCCCAGCTAGCTCCATCCTGGTTTGATCAGTATGGTACGTTTAAAAATGGACAGATATTACGAATGCATGATGCTCAAAGAATT
Source organism: Salix exigua (assembly GCA_032356905.1). Classification (NCBI taxonomy): domain Eukaryota; kingdom Viridiplantae; phylum Streptophyta; class Magnoliopsida; order Malpighiales; family Salicaceae; genus Salix; species Salix exigua. Next base: position 2,229,660 of record CM063602.1, on the reverse strand, counting down.
GTCACCGTGAAGACTTCAGAACTGCCTTTCACCACTGGAAGACGTGATGATCCATTGCATGCTCATAGTTCAATTGAGCAAGGAAATGCTGCTGCTGCTAGCCAGTTTGGTATAGTCCAAAAGAGTACAACCCATGCATCTATAGCTTGTGAGAATTTTTCATCCTCTCAGTCATTGCAGCCTGATTCTGCTTATTTGAGTCCGGTGATTATGAGACCAAAGAAACGTAAAAATTCCATATCTGAGCTTCTAACATGGCATGAGGAAGTGATGCATTGTCCTCAAAGGCTTCAGAATATCAGGTGGCTGACATAAACTATGCATTTACTGGGTTCCATATCTTTCTTTTTGTTGAAACTGATGCATCGTTTTAGTTATCTTTTTTTTCATCTCTGCAGAGGTTCATTGATATGTTTCCTTTGACTTTTTTTCTCGATTTGTTTGTTTCATTTTATATTTGTTTGTCCTGATGATTATAACATATGTGAACTTTGTTATTTGCAGTGTAGCTGAAGTGGACTGGGCACAAACAACAAATAGATTGACAGAGAAGGTTTGCTCATGGCTAAAGCAGCTTTAAAGATATATCCATCCTTTATTTATTTATTTATTTGTAGTTGTCTTTCAGTTACCTAATGTTCAAATGGATTAATATACAATAACAGGTTGAAGATGAAGTTGAAATGGTAGATGATGGCCTGTCAGTTGTTAGATCAAAGAGGAGGCTTATAATGACTACACAGCTTATGCAGATACTCCTTCACCCTCCCATGGCATCAATTCTCTCTGCAGATGCTGTCTTGCATTATGAGAATGCTGCTTACTTTGTTGCCAGATCAACACTTGGAGATGCATGCAGCTCACTCTCTTATACTGGAAGGGATACGCCTGCACCTTCCAACAGTGGAGACCAGTAAGAATTTCTTCAATATTATCCATGGTTTTCTAGCATGCTTTTAGGGGGTGGGGGTGTTATTGGTACAAAGGTAAACTTCTTGGGCTTGCAACGAAAGGGTAAAGCATAAGTCTTAAGAGCAGTCATTTCATTAAAATAATGCTGAAGGATAGGGCTGTCTCTAACTTCACCATTAAGGACCTTGCTTTGTTGGTCAATAAGTATGCACTGGGCCTTTTGTTTTCTCGTCATGCTTTTTACTGGTAATAGAATTGATAGTTTTTTGGGGGAAGTTTCTTTGATCTGTATGATGACAAGAAATTTTTCTCTTCTAAGCCTGCCTGAGAAGATAAAATCATCTAAGAAGATTAGTGATCAATACTTCTCAAAAGTCATGGAAGACCTTATCAGTAGAACAACGAAGTTGGAGAGTGATTTGTTGAGGTAAACTTTGGTGTTGTTTGCAGTGATCTCATTTTTGGTTGCCTTTTAATTCTTCTGCTTTTTAATATTGGTGTCTGGTATATGTTATGGTACACTTCCTCTGTATGTCTACTCTGATTCAAACATTTTTGATGTTTCTCTAATTGTCAAGAGTTCTAGTATTTTCACTTTTTTTAGAGGTAATATGCTATGAATAATGACAGGAATCTTATGTAAATCTGAATAAAATTGAAAGAAGTTTTGCTCAATCAGTCTAGAATGTCGCGTATTGAAAAAAAATTGAGAGCGCATTGGTCATTAGAATGTGAACAATTGAGTATTCTTGAACTTGATTGTGCAGATGTAGATTTAGCTTCGTTAATGTTGGGTTTTATGTGGGCATGACTGCAGTTTGTTTCACCTCTGTTTCTTTCTTTCTTCTTTGGCATCTCTCTTAGCAAGAGTTTCTGATGAGAAAACATATTTGGTATAGAGATTTGCTCGTTCGTTTTATTATTTGCCCACCAATTATGCAGATTGGACAAAAGAGCATCAGTTTCTGACCTGAGAGTGGAATGCCAAGATCTAGAGAGGTTTTCTGTTATCAATCGTTTTGCGAAGTTCCATGGCCGGGGTCAAGGTGATGTGGCCGAGAGCTTATCATCCTCAGATGCATCTGTAAATGCCCAGAAATCTTGTCTTCAGAGATATGCCACTGCACAACCCATGCCTAGGAATCTTCCTGATAGGGTACCATGTCTTTCTCTATGATAATTGATTCTCTCTTGGTCAATTTCTCCATGTCCTGTATACTTTGATCGATTTTCATCTAAGCTATATACTGGCCCTTACTCACCATAGACCACACACTGGGAATATAGGAGGTTGGATGCTGGATTGCCTCATCAAATAAAACAGAGGCTGCTAGATCTTTTGATGTAGGCCATTGATGTCACTCTTGAGAAAATAACATTGACTTGTAAATTGAATGTCTAGAGAGAAATTGGGTTTCCCCATCATTTTTTCCAGTAAATGGGGAGTACAGATGTGCAGCCTGATTTAGCAATGATGTTTACACATTTAAAAAATTTAGTCGTGCTCGTGCTTAAATCTTTTGTTAATTGGTTTCTATTCATGAAATAAGGATTGTTTGGGAAAGAGGTGGTAAATGAATGTAGTGGTGCAAAAGCTTGAATTTCCCATATTTCTGGAATGATGGTATCACTAGTCATTTTTCCAGATTTTCTGTACAAATTGGTTTAGTTTCACCAGGATTGGTCATACAATTTTTTGCCTAGAAGTCCAGTAACATGCAATGGTGCCGAGGTCAGTTTTGTGAATTATTGTGATTCTCCACAACTGTCTTTCCAACAAATGCCTCGTCATGATTTAATTTTTGGTCCTCTGGCGGATGTACTTCTAGAAATAATGCTCTTTTGGAGATCTTATCCCCTCTAATTATGTTAATTATGCTCAGACTTATTCAAAAATTCTCTCATGCTTTCTCATTTACTGCAGACATTTTAATGGAGATTCATGATAATGGCACATGGATCATCTATAAGCATTATCTTGTTAGTGGTTCTGTTCATTTGAAATTTGATTAATTTGTCATGTTTCTGTTTATTTTTATCCACTTGTTAAATTCAGAAGGTCGAAAGAACATCTGAAATCTTTTAATACCCCACAGTAGTGAAAAATGCTTCACAAGGGCCATGCCTGCTTTAGTGGGCATTCTCATTGCTGTTCTTCCAAAGTGCCAATTATATGACTGTTGTTTTTTTGAATTTACTAATTTCTCGAGTAAAAAGAACAGATCTGGTGTGGTGGCAGGCTTTTCTTTTCTATTTTCCTTTCAAAACTTAATTTCCAATTGTATGAATCTCTTATAAGCCTGGTCATTCTCTAACTGCAAGGACCAAACCTGGTTTGGTTTTCAGACCTATTATTGTTCTATTCTCTTTTAAAGAAATTCTAACAAGGTTTCTGCTTCAATTTACGTAAAAATTACTCTTGCTGGATATATGGCATTTGGGTTTAGTCTTACCCTCATTTTCAGTAGCTCTGATATTATAGTAGGCTCACTGCTAGTAAAAAGAAAACGGAAGGGAAAGGATTACGGCAGAACATAGCAGTAAAATGAGTTATCATAGCAAATTCTGAAGTTTATTTTATTTGCAGTGAAACAAAGTTAATTTATATTGTTTGGATACTGATATTGTGCTGTAGCTTGAATGGTTGGCGTGTCTAATAGGCAGTGTTTTTTGCATTATGTAGTTAACAGGTCATCTTTCATGTGTGTGTGTGTTTAAAATGACCAATAAAAAGAAAAATTATAGGTTCAAGTGGGTGGTTTGCCTCAAACCCACTTGCTTGAGTTCTATGAATAGGCATGACTATTGTTTTTGTTGGCGCTTTGGGTTGTTTGGGCATATGGCTATGTTAATTTTTTATATATAGCACCAGTTTTTATTTATTTATCTTTTAATATTGAATTGATGATAAATTAACTTGTATTTGTATTAAATAATAATAAGGAAAAAAATAATTTTAATTAATAGAGTCTAATTCAGGGTCATGGATTTGATAGGTTAACTTGATTAGTTTTATTTATTTATTTATTTATTCTTGTTAAGCTTACCTAGTTAATAAGTTTATATTGAAATATTTTTTACATTTGAAGTTCGGACGAGGTAAATAGTCAGATTGTTTTGTGGCCTTATAAACTAGTTTGATTTTGTTCATTTACAATCGATGTAGCAATTTGTCGGTGTAGATCGTTATCCCAACTGAGAAGACACTGGAGTCTAGCAAATTGTAATTTTGATATGATTCTCTCTACACATTACAAGCTAAATTAATGATATGAGGATTAGTACTTGGGATTGTCATTTTTGCGAGCTAAATTAGGATTCAATCAAAGCCTATGATGGGAGTCCTGGGTTAATGTCCAGTCCTTTCTTTTTTTATGCTAATGCTGCTCCTATTAAATTTTGTTAGGATTCAAGATATGTTTGGTATTGCGGTTTATTTTTGTGGTTTAGGTTTAAAAAAAATAGTTTCTTAACAAGTATTTTAGCTGTGGTTCATAACTGAAATTGAAGTGTTTGGTTAAATTGTGGTTGAGTTTGAGATTAATGAAAAGCAATTTTGTGTCTTTAGCTACCATGTCTTTTTTATATTGTTGTCAACTTGTGAAATTATTTTAAAAGATACACACACACACACACATATATTGTTTTTTAAATATTATAGATTAAAAATCATAACAATAAAATAAAATTAATAATTCAAGTAAATTAGACATTTGTTTATACATTCCCATTAAACTACTTGTAATTTCATCACGAACTAAATCGACATGTGAATGTCATTGTAATCCTTTGTTATTTGATCGAGGAGTAACATTTAGTAACAATATGATTAGTAACAACTTTTGTGACCTAGTAGCAAAGATAAAATTTCAAGGCCAAATCCAGTTTGATTCAGTGAAAAACACAAGAATATGACCAACATTAATATTCCATATAATATTTTAGGATTTACAGAAATGAGAGAAACTAAACTTTGCAATTTTATTCAATAATTCAGTGTCTCGGCTAGAAGGCTTAAAACCAAATTTAAAGCAAAAATTTTAGCCCTAATCCTTGTTGAATAGGAAAAAATGACTAATTATTAAAATTATCAAAAATATCAAAATTGAGATAATTATGGAAATTAAACTACTAGAAATCCTGAGCAAGCTAAAATTGATGGAAGTTGATTCAGACTTGAAAATCAAGAGTTGTGGCAAAATTGAAACTTTTCTAAAATGGCAAAAACGATGATTTCAAGGCCTATACGATGGAATTTGACCAAAAAAGGGTATGCATCAACAATGAGGCTATTAACTCATGTTGGACTCATTGAAACGCATTAACTAGTTGAGTTTCGTGTTATTTCGATTTCAATGATCGAACTGTTGGATTAATCTTTATCTATATATTTTTTATTTTTGAAAAATATATATTTAAAAAAAACTGGACCTGACCCAACTATATGGGCTGGCCCAACCAATTTGGGTCAAAAAGCCTAACTCTATTGGACTTTGGTAGGGCTGAGAGCAAGTCCAACCCCAATACAATACCTAAAAATGTTGAGTGAAACGGTGTGTTACGTTGTTCACATCTTTTTAAAACATGAATAGTGCAGTGGCGTGAACAAAAGCAGTTGGTTGATGATGACGAGAGGCTCAATGGACAATGCCGACGAGTAGAGAAAGCCGAGATGGCTCTTCAGTGGTGGTGGCGTCAGAAATGATGGCCGAAATAAGAGTTGGAAGGTTATGCCGCCACCGTAGCTGCTTATGCCAGGACTTACTGTTGTTGCTGAGGGGTCATGGCGGAGCTTATGGCGTGGAGGGGAAGCATCCTCATGGTGAATCTCTTGCACAGTGCTTTTGTTGTTGTCGGTTTCCGTGAGGATGCTTACACAATTTGGTCTCTATTTACTACCCTGTTTTCTGTGTTAGGAGCACAACTTATAAGCTAATTGATTCGATTTTACCTTGGAATGGTTTAATGTCAGCGAGAGAGAGATTGTGGTGCGTGCCAAGCTACTTCTCCAAAATAGAGGGTCGAACTCGTTTTTTAGTGGGTCTCATAGTTAAAAAAAAAATTGTAGTGCACCCTTTGCCAAACACTGAACTACCTGTGTTTGGAGGAAACACGGGTAGAACCTCAATGCCAAACGGGTACTTAGTCTAATGCAAAATTATTGATACCGTTTCGTTTCGGCCGAAACGTTTCATACGAAAAGAAAAAACGAGACAAAACGACGTCGTTTTCGTCTCGTTTTAAATACCAGTCGGTATAGGAAAATACCGACCGAAACAGCTCGGAATCATGCAGGGTGTGCCGTTTCGGCTGGCTAAAAAAAAGGAATCAACTTAATTGATTAATTGAATTCTAAACTTTACAAACTCTTCACTCTTTCTTCATCAGTTCATTCATCTTATTTCCCCCAAAATCCCAAATCAAAATCCCTAACTCTTCTCTTCCTCAGCCCTCTCTCTCAACTCAATCGACATCTCTCTCAAGTCTCAACTCAATTGATCAATATTCTCTTAAGTCTCAACTCAACCTTCCTAACTCTTCCTCAGAATCATCTTCGTCAGTCCTCAGCTCATCAAAGTCAGACTCATCTTTCTAAATCCTTACATGAGCAACGCAGTCTTAGACTCCTCAGTCCTCACTCCTAAGGTCAATACCCTTTCTTCTGATTTTCTCTTTACTTTCTGTTGATTCAAACACCCCATTTAATGGTGTTAATTCATACTATTATCAGCCAATGATAGATATCATAGCATCAATGGGACCTAGTTTTAAAGGACCGTCATTTCATGATTTTAATGGACCATTTTTGAAAGATATAGTTCACGATGTCCATAAATATCTTGTAGAAATTAAGGTTGATTGGAAATTTTATGGATGTTCTATTATGGCAGATGGGTGGTCAAATAGAAGGAATATACTAATTGTTAATTTTCTTGCTTATTCTCTGAGATGTACCATATTCTTGAAATCCATTGACACTTTAGGTCTTCGAAAAATAAAGAGACATTCTTTGAGATGTTTGATGAAGTTGTCAAAGAAGTTGATGAAGAAAATATTTTCCATTTTATCAGTGATAAGGACTCTTCATTCAAGGCTGCTGGGAAAGCTTTGCAATAAAGGTATGACACCTTTTTTTGGTCTCCTTGTGTTGCCCATTCCATTGATTTAATGTTAGAAAATATTTGTGATCCAAGATATTTTTCGATAATTGATGAAACCATTAAAAATACAAGAAATATAACCAAATTTATATATAATCATGCATGGGTTTTAACTTTGATGCGTAAAGAATTTACCAATGGAAATGATTTATGTCGTCCTGGCATAACAAAGTAATAAGTTTAAGTTTTTTTAAAATATAATATTTTTTGGATCTATAATATTTGACTTGTTGAATTTTTTTTATCTAATTGCATGGTGGGAGCAATTCGTCAATGATACTCAAAAACTTCAAAAGTTTGTAATTCGAGTTCTTAGTTAATGTTGTAGTGCAACTGGGTGTGAAAGAAATTGGAGTGTATTTGAATTCATCCATTCCAAAAGGCGAAATAGGCTTCAACACAAGAGATTAAATAATTTAGTATTTGTTTGTTATAATCTAAGAATTCAACAGAGGTAAAATATCAATACTATTATAATAATAATAAAATTGAAAAAAAGTAATTATTTTCCATTACATTGATATTCATTTTTTAATTTATTTCATGTTTATTTTTTATCAAAATTTGAGCAAAACAAGAGATGTTTTAGATCCCATTAGCCTTGATAACATTGATCTATTAAATGAATGGATTTATAAAGAACCTAATCTTCTTGATGGCAAGGATATAAGTTGGGAGAATATTGAAGCACCGTTGTCCAATTTAAATTTAGATGATGAAGAAATATGTTTTAATGAAGAGAATGAGCTCTGTGGAAATGAACAATTGTTGGAATGTCTAGTTGATAACTTTCCTTACATTCCACCGTAGGAACAAGATCCTTATTTTTGTATTAATGATGTAGAAAATGTTTGATTTATATTTCTTTTATTTTAGAACATTATGGGTTCACATTATTATGGAATTTTAGAGATGTTATAAATTTGGTTTGAGATAATGTTTTAAGAAAAGAAATGTCAATCTTCTATTTAGTAAATAGATCATGTATGATAACAAATCAAGATACCATGGGCATAAATATTGAGTTTTTCAAACTAAAAGCTTACTTACACAAGGTAAAATCATAAACACAACTAGTCTAGAAGACACAACATTAAAAATTATACAGTCACAATCAAAACATATTACTTAAGCATGCATTAGGAAAATCAATCTTTGTTGTTATTATAAAGCATTATGCCAGACTTATTTTCATTACAGGCTTTACTCTTTACATGTTAGTCTAATTGTATCTTTTCAAATATATAAAATTCTTTGAAACTCATTTTAAAAATCACAATTTCTGACCGCGTGTTTTTTAGCCAAAGGTCGGATCATGTGGCGGATGAGTCTGTCCAAATTAACCTTAATTTTGAACTTTTTCTTCTTCTCTTTAAAACCATGTCATTTTGGGAAAAAAATGGGGTTTTCACTAGCCTAACCTGTACTAGGCAACGGTAGATGAATTACACTGAAAAAGGAAATTATTATGGTTTATCTAATTTTACTAAATTTTGTAGGTTTTCTAAATGTGTTTGGATAACAAAACTTATGAAAATAAACTTGGAATTTCGAGGATCCCAGTAACCTCCAATGCTCAGTGCAATATTTGAAAATAATACTCTCGATAAACTTTCATTCCATCTCCAGGTAATTTAAATACAAGTTAAGAAGGTAATTGTTTCACCACATTCTGGTCATGGCTTTTCCCTTTTAACTTGCCCTTAATTAACTCTACTTAATGAAATAAATACAAATTGAAATACATAGCCAAAATGCTTAATTGAAATGCATAACTAAAAGCTAATTGATAAAGTAACTACAGTAAGAAAAGTAATTGTGATTGCAACGTGGCATCCATCATGTGCCTTCCCCTTTTCCCAGAACTATCCATGTGTCATTCTTCCAGCTGCTGACACATTCCCCCGTAGCGGCCACGTGTCTGTCATCGTGCTGCCATGTGTCGACCATCGACCCATAACAAATGCTCCCCCTTCAAAAGAACTCATCCTCGAGTTTTGGCCATTTTTTTTGCAGCTCCTCCACATCAATCCACATAGCATCTTCTTCATTTATCCCTTCCTATTGCACCAAAAGTTATGTTCCAGCATGATTCCCTTTTTTCTTCATTCTCCTGTCCAGTACCCTCTGTAGCTTAGGAGCTAAAGTTCCATTTGTCATCATCGTGGGTAGATTAGGGCTTGGGAGAAATCGAGCTCTGATTTTTTTCTTAAGGTTTGAAATGTGGAAGATCGAGTAAATCTTTGAGTGTTCAGGCAAGTCAAGCTTGTAAGCTACCTTCCCCACCCTCTGTGTTATTTGAAAAGGCCTATAATATTTGGTCGAGAGTTTTAGGTTCTTACGAACTGCTACAAACATTTGACGATAGGGTCTCAACCGCAGGTACACCCAATCTCCTACCATGTACTCTCTATCTGTTCGATTTTTGTCCACAAAATGCTTCATATGAATTTGTGATTCTTGCAGGTTCTCACAAGCTAGTTTGATGATGAAATCTCTACTTTTCATCTCCTCCTCTACGACTTGGTTAGCTGTAGATCCTGGTTCAAAGGGCAACAACCATGGAGGTGCTTTCCGTATACTATTTCAAAAGGGTTGAGACCTGTGGAAGAATGAACAAATGTGTTATAAGACCACTCGACTAGGGCTAACTATTTGGCCCAATCTTTGGCTCGGTCCCCTGTAAAACACCTCAGGTAAACTTCCAATCACTTGTTCATTGCTTCGGTCTAATCGTCTGTCTGTTTGCGGTAAGTTGTACTCATTAGTAATTGTGTGCCACTTAACCGAAAAATCTCCTTCCAAAATGAACTGGTGAACACTACATCTTTATCACTTACTATGCTATGTGGGATACCATGTAGCTTAAATATACATTCCATGAATTGTTGTGCTACATTGATTGCGGTGTATGGGTGTGAAAGAAGGATGAAATGGCTATATTTGTTGAACCTGTCAATAATTACCATGATTACACTATATCCCCTTGACATAGGTAATCCATCTATAAAATCCATACTGATGTCCACCCAAGCTTCCTTTGGCACCAGTAAGGGTTGCAGCAACCTTGCGGGTTTTAAATTCTCAGACTTGTTGCATTGGCATACATCGCACTCCCTTATATATGTCCTAACAGTTGTACGCATCCCATTCCAATAAAACTCCCTTTTTATTTGGTTGTAAGTCTTGTGTGTACCTGTATGTCCCCCACGGGACTCTCATGGTAATGTTGCAATAATAAATCCTGATAATATATTAGATTCTCCAGGTGCAATCTCCTTTTATATAATAGTAAGCTTCCCTGAATTTTATATTTGTTGGAGTCAAGATCCCCCTGCTGGCTGCGGCTAATGAGTTGTTGCAATTGAGAATCCTGTGTGTATGCTTGAAGTAAACCCTCCCACCAATTAGACTAGACCACACTAAGGGCCTGTAAATTTCATTCAGCTATGGTTAATTCTTGAATCCCTGCAATAGATTCCTCAGGAAGTCATCTAGATAAAGCATCTACTGTTTGTTTCTCCTTCCCACTCCTGTATTCGACTATGAAGTCAAACCCTAGTAGCCTAGCAACCCATTTTTGTTGGAAGGGTGTACCCACCCTCTGTTCCAGCAAGTGTTTCAATGTTTGCTGATCAGTTAGTATTTTAAATTGGTGCCCCAATAAGGATTGCCTCCATTTTTGAATAGCTAGGACTAGTGCTAAGAACTCCTTTTTGTATGTTGATAACAGTAAATTCTTTCCTTTTAGAGCTTGACTTAAATAAGCCAAAAGTCTCTCTTCCTGCATTAAAACAGCACCAATCCCTCCTCCCGAAGCATCACATTCCACTATAAAAGGTTTAGTAAAATTGGGCAACCCTAAAACAGGAGGAGTCACCATGGCTTCCTTCAGGTTTTCAGAAGCCTGAGTGGCTGCTTGTGACCAAGAAAAAGAGTCTTTTTTTTAATAATGCAGTCAAAGGAGCAGCAATGCCCCCATATCCCTTCATGAATTTCCTATAGTATCCTATAAGACCAAGAAATCCCCTCAAAGTCGTGGTAAGTGTAGGCCATTGGATCATTGCTGAAATTTTCTTGAGGTTAGCCTTCACACCCTCCTTAGAAATAACATGCCCTAGGTATTCCACTTCTTGACAACCAAAAATGCATTTTAAAATTTTGGCATACAACTGATGTTGTTTTAGGATGTTTAGCACAGTGTGTGAGTGTAAAACATGATCTTTTAATGACTTACTATAAATTAGTATGTCATCAAAAAACATTAACTCAAACTTCCTCAAATGAGACTTAAATATCTCATTCATTAACCCCTAAAATGTAAAGGTGCATTAGTAAAGCTCAAAGGGCATAACAAGGAACTCATAATGACCTACATGGGTTTGAAAGGCAGTTTTTGGCACATCCTCGAGACTCGTTCTGATTTGGTGATAGCCTGACCTTAAATCAAGCTTGGAAAACAGTCCATCCCCATTCAATTCATCAAACAATCCATCTATGTTAGGTATAGGAAACTTATCTTTAATAGTATCCTTGTTAAGAGCTCGATAGTCAATACACATGCGCTAGATTCCATCTGCCTTTCTCACTAACAAAACTGGTGAAGAATAAGGGCTCTAGCTAGTTTGAATGATCCTAGCTTGCAACATTTCTCGCATCAATCTCTCAATCTCCTCCTTTTGATAGTAAGGGTATCTATAAGGTCACACATGTGGGAGTGGTTGTAGCTTGTAACCTTATATGATGATCATGTCCCCTGCTAGGCGGTAGTCCTATAGGCTCCTCAAATACACCCTGAAATTGTTCCAAAACATGTTGTATGGCTACATCTGGAACTCTTGGGATGTTAGTCTTTTTTACCTCAATGAGTTGCAGCCATAGCCCTCTGCCCTCTACTATTGTCGCTTTATTCAGCTTCAACTCTTCTTTTAGGGAGTTAATACGGGGCCTTAAGCCTTGCAAGGCTAGCTGCTTTCCTTTAAGTGTAAATTTCATGCTTAGCTCCTCAAAATTCCATTGAATTGTCCCAGACTCCTCAGTCAATTAACTCTTAATACCACATCACACCCTCCCAAGGTTAATATGTACTAATTTGTTATCACATCACATCCCTGTATTTGCATTAATACTGCCTTATAGCAACCTTGACAAGGAAAAGTGGTGTTGTTGGCCACCTGCATTGCCAAGTGGCTAGTTTCCACTGGTAGTTTTATTTTCCTTGCTACATTCTCATCTAAAAAACAGTGTGCTGCTACTATCAATGAAGATGATAACTGAATGGTTCCCAATGTTTCCCACCAACCTCATGGTTTTAGGAGAGGGAACTCCTGCTAGTGCATGTACAGAAATGACTAACAGTTTTGCAGTTTGCATTTGCTTCTCTAGCCCCTCAATTTCTTCCTCTAACTCATCTAGATCTCCTCCTATTTCCACACCTTCTAAGAGATACAATTTAGGCCTATTGCATCTGTGTCCTACATGATATTTTTCTTCACAATTATAACACAACCCCTTGTCCCTCCTCTCTTGCATTTGGCTGGCAGTAAGTCTTTTTATAAGTAGGGGATATTTTTTTGGAAATTTTGGTTGTATTGGGCTATATTTTGTGGGGTTGGAAGTCTTGGGAATGTATTTGGTGGGGATGGAAATTTTGGAAACGAATTTGGTGCATGTAATCTAAGTGGGGTTTGTTTAGGGTAAGTTGGTATAGTCGTTGGTTGTTGTGGTTTGTGTGTAAGTTTCGGACAAGATGGGGCCTCCTGCCAACTTCTTCTTCCTGTAATTTGGCCAACCCAAAAAGCAACTGAAAGTGTGCTTGGTCTGAACAAGGTAACTATTATTCTCAACTCATCTCGCAATCCACTTAGAAAAGTACTAACTTGGAACTCCTCGCTTAGACCTATGATTTTATTTGACAGGATTTCGAAAGCTGATTGGTACTCCTCTACACTCCTCGTCTGTCGCAACTTGGTAAAGGCGTCTACCGGATCTTCAAAAGCTGAAGGTCCAAATCTGAGGTGAATGGCCTCCTTAAATCCCTCCCATGATGTTACTAGGCTAAACTCCTTTAGCCAATAATACTAAGTAAGTGACTTCCCTTCCATGTGAAAAGAAGCAATTTCTAGTTTTTGCTCATCTAGAGTTTCAAAATAATTGGAAAACTGTTGTGCTTTTAGGATCCATTCACTAGGATCACTTCCATCAAAACGAGGGAAGTCGAGTCGTAGGGATCTAGCTTGAATTCCCCGATGCCCTTCAAAGAGTGGATTAGCCTGAATTCTTGTATTTTGAGAAGTGCCTTCTCCTGAGTTTCTTCGGTTGGTAGCCTGTACTAAATTGTCATAATCTGATGCCAAATTATTGAGCTATTGTAATATTCTTTCCATGCCATTGCAACTCTCTTTCTCTCCACTCTCTTGCACACTCACATTCTCTCTACACAACACATTCACTTGTGTTTCTCTCTCTCTCATCAAGCTCTAAGAAGCTCCTCTATTTATAGCAAGAGTGAAGAGACAATATTCTTCATAAATCAAAGGTTGACTACCAACCTTCTTCATAAGTCAAAGGTTGGCCACCAACCTTCTTCAACAATGGTGGGTTGGTAACTCTACCATTTTCAACAATGATAGGGTATTATCACAAATGACAATATACCTAACGAGTTTGTTCTTTTGTTAGAGTTGTGGATGCTCCTTGTAATTGTTTCACCCTAACATAAAGTTGGGACATTCTCGTGCCTTCTGCCATGGTCGTTGGATGATGGCTCTGATACCACTTGTTATGGTTTATCTAATTTTACTGAATTTTGTAGGTTTTATGAATGTGTTTGGATAACAAAACTTATGAAAATAAACTTGGAATTTCGAGGATCCCAGTAACCTCCAATGCTCATGGCAATATTTGAAAATAATACTCTCAATAAACTTTCATTCCATCTCTAGATAATTTAAATACAAGTTAAGAATTGTTTCACCACATTTTGGTCATGGTTTTTCCCTTTTACTTCCTCTTAATTAAGTGCCTGTTTGGGAGTGCGATTGCGGTAGCTTTTCAAAGTGTTTATTGTGCCGAAATACATCAAAATAATATTTTTTTTATTTTTTAAAAATTATTTTTGAAATCAGCATATCAATATGATCTAAAACACACAAAAACATATTTATTTAAAATAAGAATAAAATAAAAATTTCTAAATTTTGGCCAAAAACCAGTGGGATCGCAATGCCTAACATGTAATTAACTCTACTTAATGAAATAAATACGACTTAAAATACATAACCAAAATGCTTAATTGAAATTCATAACTAGAAGCTAATTGATAAAGTAACTATGGTAAAAAAAAAGTAACTATGGTTGCAACGTTGCATCCCATGGCTTCCCCTTTTCCATGACTGTCCATGTATCATTCATCCAGCTGCTGACACATTTCCGTAGTGGCCACGTGTCTCTCATCGTGCTGCCAGCTGCCATGTGTCGATAATCGGCCCGTAACAGAAACACTCTCAAGAAACACATTAATTAAATCTGAAGAGACCATCCGATGATGTGGCTGTAATTCAATTACTTCATCACCCTACCGTCGACACAAATCTAAACACGGTAATCAACTTGTTTCTCTAGATCGAGAAAGAGACAGATGTCATCACACAACAACACGGCGACGGCGAACGATCCACGGCAGCCATCGGCCGCGAAACCTTTTGTTGCACCGATGGTTTCACCGCAGGATCTACCCGTTGATTACTCGGGTTTCATTGCGGTTATCCTCGGCGTGGCAGGCGTCATGTTTAGGGTAATTAATTAAATTCAATTATTTATTCAGCACATTTTTAATCTAATCTAATCATCGAAACTAGTACTAACAAGTTGATTGATGTTTGGTACTGACTGGGTGGCAGTACAAGCTGTGCTCGTGGCTTGCTCTCATATTCTGTGCCCAATCGCTTTCAAACATGAAGAATATGGAAAATGATCTTAAGCAGATTTCCATGGCATCCATGTGAGTTCACCCTTGATTTTATCCTCTTGTTCAGATTTTGTGATTTTCCTATATTTTATATTTTTTTTACTTCTACTGTTTATAGATAGATAGATTTAAAGATCGAGCAAGACTAATATATAGCATATGAAGGTCATTCAATGCTTGTCACAGTGTCATTATCATATACTTTCCAAAATTTAGGGGGGCAAGGAAGTAAGCCTACTTAAAGGTCATGGGTTTGTCTACAAGTCAGGCAATGATATTTTATCAGAAGGAACACATTCCTCCAATTTTTATCATGAAGTGGTCAAGACAAGCTGGTGTGTTTCTGTAAAAGCAATGCAAGTCATCTGATTTGATTCTCTTAATTTTTAGATATGCTTTGTAGCTTTAAGTTCTGCCTTGGTTGTCTCAATTTGTCAAGTCAAAAGTTCAAAAACAGTGTTAAAGTCCTTGGATCACAGAATCTGGAGTAAGAGAACCTTTCTCTTTGTCATCAATTAATGTATCTCACTAGAGAAACTCCAAAAATATTTGTTGGGTCTGAAAGAGCTCTCTTACCAAAAGGTGATCTCAATTTATGTAAGAACCCAAATTTGGATCCATGGTTGGTTATCAAAGCTAACTAGTGATAGATACTGGGTTTTACATGGAGTTCTTGCACAAGGCTAATTGGTAAGAATATGCCCTTGTTGATTCTCATATTGTCAACCTATGGAACTACCCAAGGTGAAAAGGGATAAGGGGATTATTCTGGCAAGATTTTTGCAAGGTTACCAATCATAGATTAGTGTCACTGTATGGCTGTAAACACTGTTCTGTCAAGACTTGGCAGTTTTAACCTTTAGTTTCCTTTGGTGCTGCTTGAATTCAAGGGCATCAAAGGGAAATAGGACATCTTAGATGCTGTTGCTCCTGAGCTTAGTCAGCTAGTGCTCATAGAAGTTTGAACTGGACATGTTGGATTGGGAAACCAGAACTTTGTTGTTTTGAATGCAATTGTTTTTTGTGTAAGAAAACTCTTGTTTTTTATACTAGACTCCGAGAAGGCTCATGAACTGATTAAATAATTATTTGCTTTTGGAGAAAAGGGGCTTTGGTGTAAGTGGATTAATGGCTGTGGCCATGTGGCATTAATGTGATTTGTTTTTCTGCGAATTTGTATTTTACTAAACATGTTTTCTTAATTTAACATGGAGAGATCTTTTCAGATAAATATGAAAACTAGAGATGGAAACAAAAATAAACTATTTTCTGAAAGTAAACACCATCCAAGTTTTTTTTAAATATGTTCTTAGTAGATGGATAGCAGTGGGAGATGTTTTATAACGGGGATGCAGGTGCATTCAGAATATTTCTATTATCCTTTATGACTTGGGATGATATATTTCTTTTTCTGGAAGATGATGAGTAGAATTTTGCAAGGTTGTTATGTCACTGTTCTTTTGTCTCATTGTGTGCCTTTACTTTTATTGTTTCATTTATAATCTGAGGTAAAATAGGAGAAGTTTTAATACGGTGATCTATAACTTGGTTTGTGTAAAGTGGGTTAAATTTTCTCCAAATTGATTTTCAATTCAATACTTGTACTCTGACTACATTTTTTCTTAAGTTTTGGAGTACAGCAACTATTGCTCAACTGCAATTGAGCTATTTTAAATAAAATCATGATCTTTTATGTTTGAGCATAAATTATTAACTACCTGGATGCATATAAGTGGATGTTCTGACCTAAAATTTTCAATTTTAAAATGAAATAACCTTATGGTTCTCTTAGATTAGATGCTCCGAGCATCCCCATCTTAGCCCATAAATGCAAGAAAATAACAAGCATACCACGTTTATCCTCTGGAAGAGGGTCTTCAAGTTTCATTAGGATGAAGTAGTTGTCGTCGATTATAATCAGAGTTAATCAGAATGTATTTCTGGGATCCTGTTTAACACTACTTTGCTTCATCATGTACTCTATTTTGATTGTTTCTCATCATGCTTGCACTTTTTCCATTATTGAACACTTTGAAAGAGCATAATGTGGCTCAAGGGAGTGATGGGGTTCAAAGAGTTTTCAAGTCCTTTCCTTTTCTATACATACGTGTGTTTGTGTGTTTATACAATAACCTCGTTCTTTTAGCATAGATCCAGCAGTACAAGACACTGAATATGATTCTGAATGGATTTGATTTTCCTTTTTGATTTTACTTACTGGTTTCTAACATGTTTGAAAACTAGGTTTGCAATCATGGGATTGGTTACAAATTACCTGGGTCCAGCTCGACCTGGCTCACAAAGTTGAGAGTGAGATTCTTTCAATCAGAGACCAAGAGGAATGGTGGCAGTAGGATGGTCGTTTTATTATTGGAAAATCACTATAATCGGCTGTAGTCAAATTTGGCAAATGGATTTAAAGAGTAGCTAAATGTTCCCAGCATTATTGGATTTTTCCTGGGTTTGCAATTTCTCTATCAGGACCACCTAGTATTCTGATTTGTTTGAGCAGCTTTGTTTTGTTTTCTGTAATCAAAGCAATGTGTTTAATCACTCTAACAATCTCTTTGATTTGCAATTTCGATTTTGATGGCCACCTACTATCTAGTCTTTCTGAACTTCTTAATGGTTTAATCAAATCAAGGAGAGATGCAATATAACTTCACTGATCCTTGGTAAGCTCTGAAGAGTGGCTCCTCGCCTCGACAGGAGGAGTTTAGTTTTAGGACCTGAGACCTGATGGACACCAGCTATTTAACTAGGCAAATTGCTTGAACACCAATTTCTCTAACCGCATAACTATCAGACACAAGAAAGACCTGATTTCTCCTAAACACTAAGCCATGCCATATCCTCTTCATCCTCTTTGACTGTATCCATCTTGACATCTATGATTTATTCAAGTTTGTTCATTCCTCCTCCCATTTCGATAAAAAAAAAAAAAACATTTTTTTTTGTAGGAACAGCGCATGTTTAAATTTAATTTTTAAATTGTATTTTGATTTCACTACCATGCAAGTGAATTAATTATAAAAGGATATCAGCATGCTAGCTCAAGATCTAAAGAGACATCACTCTAGACGTCGGAACTATCTTCTATAGCAGCACATGGAAAAAAGAATCTTGTATTATAGATAGCCATTATCCTGGAGAAGTTGGTTTTCCTTGTTCAAACAAATTTGTTTTCCTGCACGTTTGTAGTTACAAATTATTATTATAATTATTATTATTATTATAAAATAAACTAAAGCAGCATAGACCACTTTTTCTTCGACTGACACCCACATTGAGGGGAAGAGGAAAAAAGAGAGAAGAATGAGGTTTTGGAGTCGCATCAGAGCTTTGCTATCGGCACACGTCATCCTTTGGTAAGGTTATCGGTGTGGAAAAGAAGAGCAGTAAATGGTTGGTGGTGTCGCAGTCACAATCCCCCATTGTTGTGGTCTCATCAAGAAATGACTATCTTAAAAATAAACAGACTCAAATAAAACATAACTCTTCCTGAAGTGAACAATTTCATCAAGAGATGTCTATCCTCAAATAAAACATAGTCTAAGGTGACTCCCCTCGAAACAAATCAAATCAAATAGCCTCATTGAGAGCTACCACCCTTAAAACAAAATAAACAATACATGGTCTCATTTATTTATAGGACACTACCTTCACAATAAAATAAGAAAACAAAGTCTCATCCAAAGGTGACGATTGTCCAAACAAATCAAATAAATTAGTCTTGTTAATATGATACCACTCTTATAGCAAAACAAACAAATCTCATAAAAGAGGCGACTATCATTATAAATAAATAAACACAAATCATATCATTATACTTCAAAGGTGACTGCTCTCTTAACAAATCAAGTAAATTTGTTTTAACAAGAGGCGACTACCCCCGTGACAAAACAAGAAATCATATGAAATATAATTTTTCATTCATTGTTGTACTCCTTAAAAACCCTATAATTCGATATAGCTATAAGAGTTAATTTTCAACAAATACAACATCGAGTAATGAATTATGTCGATTATTATTGCAATAGTTAAATTATCATAATTATTATAGCTATTATAATGACTATTATTGTAAATAGTCAATATTCTAATTATTATTGGCAATATTATTGCTGCCACCATGATTATTGTTATTATTGTTGTCGTTATTACGATAATCAACACCGCTTTTTTATTAATATCATTTATATTTGATATTATTATAATTATTATAATTGTTTTTTTGTTATTATTGATATTCTTCATATTTTATTATGATTTATTGTTATTATTATCATCAAATCATAATTATTAACACCATAACCCTTATAACCATTACAATAAATTACTATTGTTAATATCATTATGATTAATAATATCATTATTATTACCATGATTATAACTCCTAAAATGATTAGTACTATTACAGTTAAAACAATAAAAATTATTAAATTACCCCGGGAATAAAAAATCAAAAACAATTAACAAAAAACAAGCAAGAAACAAACAAACTAAAGTTATTGTTGTTGTTGTTGTTATGTAAATAATGTAAATAAAAAAATCACCCCAAAGAATAAAAAACCTTAAAATTTTAACAAAATAGCAAATAAATAAATAAATGATAAAACAAAATAAATATTATTAGCTTAGAATATTTGACTTAAAAACAAATAAAAAACAGAAAAAAAGAAACAAAAAAGAAATATCAATTTTCAAATGATCACCAACACAAATTAAAATTTAAGGACTACATTAAATAAAAAGACAACCTTAACAAAAGAGAAAATAATAAAAATCAAAACTAAAACTAACAGCATATACATATAAACAAGGAAAAAAAGTAAACAACTTTAACAATTAAAAATTAAAAATTAAAAATCACTAAACTTATTATTATTATTCCATAAAAATAAAACCATGAAATCATCTTGAAGAATAAAAACAAAAACCTTCACAAAAGAGCAAAAAACAAAATCAAAATAAATATTATGCGAATAATTTTTTTATCTAATCTAAAGAACAAATAAAAGTAACATGAGAAAAAGAAGAACTAAGAGAAAAAGAAGAAATATTAATTTTAAATTGATCTCCAACATAAATTAAAATTTAGAGAAAACCAAACCAAAAAAGAAAATGATAGAAATCAAAAATTAAATTTCAAAGCATAGATGCTTAATTATGGACAAATAATAAAGATTGTTCAAGAAGGATTGAAAAATTAAAAATTAATATCAAACTAAAAATTAAAAATAAGGTCCAAAATGAAAAATAAAATATATAATCACTTTCAATTAGATAACAAAACTACAGCAAATTCAAACCTTGAGACTGAAAAAATAAATTGTATTTAAAAGAAAAACAATAAAAATAATAAGGGTCAAAATAAAAAAATAAAATATATGATCAATTTCAATTGAAGGATAAAATTGAAACAAATCAAAACCTGCAAATAAAAAAATAAGAAAAAATAATTAAACTATTACAATACACAATAAGTTGAGTCTACTACTATAATATTTAAACAACATGGTCGAACTTCTTTATATATATAAAGTTCGACCACGTAGTTTAAGTAAATTTTGTCGTACTTTCAAAAGATTAAGGGTACAAAACCTAAAGACATTATTAACTTGAACATGGAAGCACTTTAGGGTTAGTAAGAAGAAGAGAAAAATAAAACTTGGTGTGGTTTGGTTAGGACCTGTATTTAATTTGATTAGTTCTCAACATGCATTAAATTAAAATAATCATAATATTCTTAGATTGTTTATTATAGTTTGACTATTTTTTCTTTTCGTGCATTTGGTGTTATTTAGTTGGGTTAATGTTTTGTATCAATTAAAACAATTATATTTTTTCTTAGTAGTTTTATTCTTTAACATAATAAAATTTGATAAAACAAAATATACTAGTAACAATTTGCCTTTTTTATACTATCTAAACATTTAAGATTGTTTTTTAAATACATTTAAAAAGAAAAATAAAATTATTTAAAAATATAAAATATAATATTTTAAATACAATGCCAAAACGGTGGAAGAAGAAGCCTAGCAGTCAAATAACATTTTAAGAAGGGAAGAAATGACCTTTGAAAGGAGAAAAAAAAACAGATCCTTCATAAATATTGGTACGATTTTAGTTGGAGAGGATGCGACTTGTAGCATAGGTGTTTCACGGTGTTTTTTAAAAATATATTTTTTTTAAATTGAATTTTTTTATTTTTATTTTAAATTTAAATACATAAAATTTGATGTTTTTAGATCATTTTGATGTGCTGATGTCAAGATAATTTTTTTATTTTAATATATTTTTAAACAAAAAATATTTTAAAAAACAACTATAACAATACTCTCAAAAATTAATAAATTGAAAATAATTTGGAGAGAGGCTCATCGAAATTGAAAAGCTGCAGGAATGATTCCCAAATGATTGAAATTTCAAAAAAGGTGTGAACCTTTTGGCCTTTCACATAAATCAAAACATCATTTTATTTTATTTTAAAGTAAAATATATAATATTGTTGGTATTTTTGTGATTTGATTTTTTTTTTTTAAAATGAAAAAAAGTAGCTTTTATTTTAAATACCAATTCTCATATATTTGAAAGCTGATTTTATATATAAAACAAAAATCGAATTTCTCTTTCAAAAACTAAGTAATTAATGTTAAATATTTATTCATTCTAAAAGCTGAAAAAATAAATTTATATTTATTTTAAATTATTTTTTTGATATTATTTTTATGCGTTGATGTTAAAAATATTTTTAAAAAAATAAAAAAATATGATTTAAATAAAAATACTTTTGAATCAATCTCGACAGTAAAGATACTACTAAGTATTTTATATTTTTGATGCGTTTTAAAAAAATAATTATAAAAGTTACAATACAATAATCTTCTAATACCCAAATCTTCGTGAAACGACCAGTCAAGATAAATGGATGGTGGTAGTCCATGAAACGAAATTTGGCGCTCTGCTTGATTATTATTATTATTAGTTTCCACGTGGCGGTTTTTAATAGCGTGGCACTAAACTTCCCCTATGCTCTCTACCACATTCCCATATGCTCTCCTGTTTACCTCTACAAAAAAAGAGCTCTTCCTTTCCCTTTTACTTTCTAGCCCCTCTGCTCGGGACACGCCAAACCTGACATCTCCATCTCTCACTCGACTCAAAACCCTAAATTAAACAATTCCAATTGTATAGAGGATCGTTTCAGTTGGAGCTCAAATTGAGGCGTCAAAGTGAAACCGTGAGTATCTCTGGAAAACCTAAATTTTTCTCTCTTAAATTCTAAGCTTAGGTGTTGGTGCTATAGGAATGTACAAGTGTGTTGCTGCTTGTTTCGCTGTTCTGTGCTAAAAAGAGACTATCTTGGGATTTTTTGAGTTTGGTGTTTCTTGATCTCTTGCGAGTTTGCTTATAAAATGTGAGATTTTAGGTCACATCAGGTTGTTGATTGAAGAGAAGGAAAGGCCTTGTGTGTGCGCGTGTTTCATTTTCACTGGCTTATGTATTATCTTATAAATGTATTTGCTTTCTTCTTTGGATTTGAATGTTTGGTCCTGAATTCGCAAGAAAAATTCAGTCAAAATGGACTTTAATGAGTCTCCAGTGAATTATGACTTTTTCGGAGGTCAGCAGCAAATTAGTGGCCAGCATCCTGGCATGCTGCAATCTTTGCCAAGACAGCAGTCTGGGATTAGTGACATGCAGCTATTACAGCAACAGTTTATGCTTAAGCAAATGCAAGAAATGCAGAGGCAGCAACAACTTCAGAAGCAACAAGAAGCAAGGAAGCTGAATTCAATGAATCAAGTTTCTGCATTTGCAAAGCAATCTGCCAATCCCTCACAGGCTTTGATCAATGGCATTCCTGTTCATGAAACATCTAATTATTCATGGCAACCTGAGTTCACGGAAGCTAACACAAGCTGGCCACAGCCTGGTGCGCCACCAGTTATGCAAGGATCCTTTAGAGGTCATGTGTTTTCCCCAGAGCAGGGCGAAGGAACACCAAGCTTGATGGGTATGGTACCTCAGCCGGTTGACCAATCTCTGTATGGTCTCCCTATCCCTGGAACAAGAGTCACTCCAAGCCAGTATCGTCCTGTCCAAATGGATAAGCCGTCAATGCAGCAGATATCAAGCACCAATGATTCCTTAACAAGCAATCAATATACTGGATTTCCAAAGCAGGTTAGTGTGCAGGATGGACCTTTGGTTTCTAGACTGGGACATCATGGGGGAAATATGATTGCTTCTTCTGATGCTCAGGGTATAAATACTGGATTTAATTTGGAAAACATGCAGCTAGCACATCCCCAGCAAAGCAATGGGACACTGCAAGAAATTTGCACTGGGCAAGACCCGGGTGGTCTATCAGAAACATCACAAGAGCAAACAGCGATACAGGTTGCTCCTTCACAGGATGTGGCTACCCTAGATCCAACTGAGGCTAAGATCTTATTTGGTTCAGATGATAATATGTGGGATACCTTTGGCAGGGGTGCCAACCGGGGTTCTGGAGGTTGCAATATGTTGGATGATACAGACTTGTTATGCTCATTGCCTTCCGTGCAAAGTGGGAGTTGGAGTGCTCTTATGCAATCTGCTGTCGCAGAAACTTCTAGTGGCGACACAGGGCTACAAGAAAAGTGGAGTGGTCTGACTTTTATAAATAGTGAACCTCCAGCTGATAATCCACAGGCTCCCTCTGTGAATGCGAGTAGCAAGCATCAGTCAAATTGGGATGGTAATAGCTTGCAGTCTTCATCTTACTTGAACTCTCAATCCTTCCCTTTGTCTCATGATACCAGTACAGGTATGAACTATCATAATTTACCAGGGGTTCAGCAATCTGGAGTCAACACTTCACATGAACGCATGGAGAGGTTGCAGTCTGTTTCTCCTCGTACACATATCCAGCAGTTTCCGGAAGATGGAACCAAGTGGTCTGATAGGAGCCCCATGCAAAAAGAAGCTGTCGAGGGCAGTAATTTTTATGGAAAAGCTACCCATTCTTCTGATGTAGGATCAAATGCTAAAAGTATTCCAGGTTCTTGGGCAAATCAACGGGGCATGCCATCGTATAGCTCCAATGGGCAACCATTAAATAGTCCAAGTGGCTGGAATTTTATGGGTTCTGCTATACATAGAACCGCTGTTGCTTTCAAAAACCATGGAAATGAAAACACATTCCAAGATTCTCATAATGTTGATAAAAAAGGTCCTATGTTTGAGGTAATGGGTGGCAGTGCTGGCATATGGAAGACTAATTCAGTTGCTGAATTGGAACATTCAAAATCTGCAACTGGAAACCCGCAGGTCATTCCTCTAGTTCTTCCATCCCAGCAGTTGCTAACTCCAGAGCATGCCTTTTCTTCCCACGGCCCCTCACTAGCAGCTGGTTCTCTTAATTCAACTCAATTAATTTCAAATACAGGGGAGAAGGGACATGCATTGTTGGCTCCTACATCCTCTGTTCAGTCTTTAGCTCCTTCACGTGATACATCTCATGGACATTTGAGGAATACTACTTCTGGCACCTTAATACACGCTGGCAATAGTGCCCAAGGAAAGTTTTCTACTGCCTCCCCTCCTGGTTTTCCTTATTCAAAAAGTCACCCTCCAAATCAGCACATGCCTGATACAGGAGGACGAGCAACAGCCTGTGAATCTGTTGATGATTCTTTTGATAAATTTTCATCTCAATCAAAACATAAAGAAGAGTCTTTTGAGAGAGGTCAAACAAATCAATCAGCAGGGCCATTGGTTCCTGACACATCTAGGCATACTTCACATAATGATTTTGCCTCTTCTACTGAGATGCCCCAGCCAAGTGATGACCACCAAAACCATGCACGAGATTCTCCCCAACAATTCCCAGTGCTGGAAGCTTCATCAGCCCCTCAGCGATATGTTTCATCACAAGATGTATTTTCTTCAAAAATGCCACCTGCTATGTGGACCAATGTTCCAACTCATTTACATCCATTTGGCACTCGGCTGTTTCAGACTGGATCCAATATGTTTAAACCCAATCTTCAATCACATAGCAGTTCAGGCATAACTTTCTCTCAGCCACAGAAGCTAGATGATCAAATTATGCAAAATGGAGGGGGCGGTCTAGCTGAATCTGGTGAATGTTCCATGAATTCCCATGGTTTTGTTGGGAAAGAGCAACAAGCAAATGAAGACCACTTGCAACAACTACCTGAGAATGAACGAGCCCAGAAGACAATGAGTGCTTCGCATGAGAAAGAATCTGTTATGAATCATCTTACTGAAACACCTGCTCCAAACCTAACCAGTACTAAGAAACAGATTGAAGCTTTTGGCCGATCTTTGAAACCCAATAATATTTTGTACCAAAATTATTCCCTTCTGCATCAAATGCAGGGAATGAAAAATGCGGAGGTAGAACATGTTAACAGAAGTTTGAAAAGATTTAAAAGTGTTGATGGTTCTGTGGATGCTGATTTGGTTGCCGCTCAGGGAGGTCAGCAGTTTTATGGACACAATAATATGGCCAGAGATGCACCAGCAAATCACACCAAGATGCCAAGCTTTTCAGAAAAAACAGTTGATAATCAGGACATAAATGCAGTTTCTAATGATATGCATGCATTTGGTCGGAATGATTTTCAGCATTTTGAGCATTCTCATAGCGATACTGCAGTTTCTGTCAATGATGAGCATTCTCAAATGAGTAACCAGATGGCTCCATCCTGGCTTGATCATTATGAAACCTTCAAAAATGGACAGATATTACTGATGAATGATGCACGAAAAGCTGTCTCTATGAAGCCTTTAGAACTGCCCTCCACATCTGGAAGACCTTCTGATAGATCACGAGCTCATAATTCGCTTGAGCAAGGAAATGTTTTTGCTCCTAGTCAATTTGGTATTATTCAAAAAAGTTCAATCACTCCATCAATCGCATGTGAGAATTTCTCCACCCCTCAGTCATTGAAGTCTGATTCTGCTGATGTGAGTTTGGTGATCATGAGACCAAAGAAGCGCAGAAGTGCTATATTCAAGCTTGTACCGTTGCACAAGGAAGTGACACTGGGTCCTCAAAGGCTTCAGAATCACAGGTGACTGGCATAAACTATAAGTTCCCTGTCTATCTTTATTAATGAAACTTACACGTATTTTAGTTATTCATGTTGGGGTTATCTTATTTTTCAATGCATAAATTCATTATTATTTTTCTTTGATGTTATTTGCATGGCTGATTGTTTCATTCATTTTATTTTTATTTTCCCTGGTGATTATGACATGTAGAGTTTGTTGTTTGCAGTGCAGCAGAAGAGGTCTGGGCTCTGGCAGCAAATAGATTGACTGAGAAGGTGTGCTCATAGCTACAGCAGCTTACCAGCTATATTCATCTGTTATATTTTTCTCCTCTTAGGTGTTTTATGATTTCCTCATGTGCAAATGTATTCATTTCTGATAACAGGTGGAAGATGACGATGAAATGGTAGATGGACTGCAAGTCCATAGATCAAAGAGAAGGCTTATATTGACTACACAGCTTATGCAGATGCTTCTCCACCCTCCTCTGGCATCAATTCTTTCTGCAGATGCTATTTTACATCATGAGAGTGCTGCATTCTTTGTTGCCAGATCAACACTAGGAGATGCATGCAGCTCACTCTCTTGTGCTGGAAGTGATGCTCCTGTGCCTTCTAACAGCGGAGACCTGTAAGAATCACTTTTATTATTATCTAAGAGTTTTCTAGCGTTCTCTTAGGAGCATTTATTTGCTACCATGATAAATGTCTTGGGCTTGCAACCATAAAGGTGCGGCTTGAGTCTTAAGAGCAGCCACTTCATGCAAAATGCTGAAGAATTGAGCTGCCTCTAAAATCTCACTCAAGGACCTACTTTTGTGGTCCATAATTAGGTACAGGCCATTTGGTTTTCTAAGCATGCTTTTTACTGGAAGTAAGATTGATCTTTTTAAGTTGGAAATATCATTAAATCCATATGATAACGTAAAAAAATCTGTTTTTTCCCCTCCCAGCTTGCCCGAGAAGATAAAAGCATCGGAGAAGATGAGGGATCAATACTTCTCAAAGGTCATAGAAGACCTTATCAGTAGGACGGGGAAGCTGGAGAATGATTTGTTGAGGTAGACTTTGGTTTCTTTGGTGGTAATATTTGATTACTTGCTAACTTATTCTCATCTTTGCCTGTCTTTGATATTTTGGTTTTAATCTTGATGTCCAACGTGTTTTAACATATCCTTCCTCTATATGTCTACTTATTGGATTCTTGAATTCAAACATTATATTTGTTACACAAATTGTAAAACTTCTAGTATTCTTACATTTCTCTGCAATAAGAATACTGGCGTTGTAATGAGAATAATGTCATAGGAACCATGTATAAATAATAAAAAAACTGAAATAATTTGTTCAATAAATCTAGAATGTTATGCCTAGAATCAAGTTTCCAAGAGAGAGATACACATTAGAATGAGAACAATTGAATATGCGGGAACTTGATCATGCAGATATAGAGTTTGCTTGCTTGCATCATCCTTAGCATCACAAGTCCAACAATAAAACATATTTGGTACAGAGATATACTCATTGGTTTTATTTGCCTGCTGATGATGCAGATTGGACAAAAGAGCATCAGTTTCAGACCTGAGAGTGGAATGCCAAGATCTAGAGAGGTTTTCTGTTATCAATCGCTTTGCTAAGTTCCATGGACGGGGTCATACTGATGGGAACGGGAGCTCATCCTCAGATGCATCTGCAAATGCTCACAAATCTTGTCTTCAGAGATATGTCACTGCAGTTCCCATGCCTAGGATTCTTCCTGACAGGGTACAATGTCTTCCGCTTTGATAATTGATTATCTGATTTTCCCTCTTCGTGGCCAATTTCTCCACATGCTGCGTACTTCTTTGATTGATCTTCTTCTAAGCTATATTCTGGCCCTTGCTTACCAGAGAGACCTTGCAATAGGAATGTAGGAGGTTGGATGCTAATGTCTCATTAAAAAAATGGAGGCTGTTCAATCTCTTAATATAGGCCATTGATTTCGTTCTTGAGAAATATGATCTGGTCTTGTATACTTCGTTGAATGTGTAGAGATACATTGGGGCTCTTAAGCAGGACAAGTCTAGGGGAACTTTATGAAATTGGCTGTATTTAGGGCTAGGGCTGTAGAATGTGGTCCTTGTAGGGACTTATGAAAACACAGGTCTGGGATTAGACCACAGAAAGAAAACAGGGTAGAAAGCTACTAGCCTCACACTATTAGATTCAAGTACTCACTTGTTGATTGAAGCATCACACTTCCTCAATATTTAAGCAAGCAAAGGCTGCACTTATTCAACAGAAGTTCACTCGTACTGAAATCTAAAAACACAAGTGCACATGATGATGAAGTTATTCCTAATCCTAATTAGAGTTTGATTCTTGAACGAGAAATCCTGTTTTGACTAGGAAAGAGATACCTAAACGAGAAATATAAATTTTCCTTGGAAGGCACTCATTGCTTCCTAAATGACTGTAAATTGTTTCTCTTTGAAAAAACTTTTGAAATTATAAATTTGCCCCATGCTGAAATCCCTAACTGCATCAGGTTCCCCGTCATATTTTGTAGTAAATGGGGAGAATAATTGCAGTCTCATTTCGTAATGATGTTTACATATGGCTTTGGTTTGGGAAGAGGTGGTAGATGAATGTCGTGGTCCAAGTCTTGATTTTTCAATATTACTGCAAACTGTACCAAGTGGTTGGAGTTTTCCCAAGATTTGCCATACATCTTTTCTTCTCCTTATTTGCCCCCACCCCATTTTTATTGAATTTCCCCATGGACTCATGATGGGGATGATGGACGATTCAGCTTACAAATTAGTTCAATTTTCTACAGAAAAAGGGCTGAGTTGGTAAATAATTGGCTCTTCTGTCATGATTCTATCTGAGCAGACCTGTTTTAGTTACAGGTTTTGTTTATTAGGTGCCAGTTGTAAGAATATCCCTTTGGCGAATCACAATTTTTTCAATGTAGCCATTTCATGTGCAGCAGTTGTGTTGTTTTTCCTTTCTTAAATAAATTGCCAGTTGTACGCTTTTGTTGATGCTCTGCACCAAGGAGATGGAATATATTTTATCTGTTATAATTTTACTAATTGAATATTAAATTAAATAATTACAGCACATAAAAAATTTAAATTTATTTATTAAAAAAACATTTTTATTTATAATATTTCAGATCTAATATTACTGGGGGGAAAGGCAACTCATAAAAAAATATACGAACCACTTCCTATTTTGATCACAATGTTCCTTTTAGCCGGAAAAAACTCATTTCTAACATATTTTATCTATTACAATTTTACTCATTAAATATTAAAATAACAAATTATAATATGTAGAAAATCAATTAGTTTTTTATATAGTAAAAAACTTAGCGCAATGCGCGGGCAAATCATCTGGTTGCTTTCTAAATAACAACTTATTAGAAAAATAAAAGCAAGTTATTATAAAAATAATACAAATGTAAAAAACATAGGTGTTTGATAATTTTTGCTCAAATTCATTAGAAAGGAAAAGAATAAAATAATGCTTGCGTGTTTTACAAATATTTTTCTAATTAATTATATTATTATATAAAAAATGTTCACAGGAAAAAAAAATCACATGGATTTGTATTTTAATTACTGATTTGTAATTTTTTTGTTTTTCTGATGATATTGCATATTTAATTGAATAAAAAGTAATAAGAATTCAATATATATAATCACCTACAACTAGATTGAACTTAAACTTGGAAATTTGAATGAAATTTTATCCTTATAATCTTTTTAAGTATTAAGAATCAAACTCAATCTCTAAAATAATACTAGTAAAAGATAATATTTAATATTAAAACAAATGTTTATCAAAATATTTATCTAGCTTTTTTTAAAGGGACTTTTGAAAAATAAAATAAAAATTATGAGTAGTATAAAGAAAATAGATGAGTTTTTATTTTTATTTTTATTTTTTTAAAAAAACATAATCAATTTATCTATTAATTAAGTTAAAATTAAATATTAGAACTCAACTAATATATTTTTACACCAAATATTTAACCTATCTATTCTCCGTTGCTAAAAATGAAATTACGAGCTGGCTTAAAAAAATAAAATAAAAATAATTGAGGAGGAAGGATTGCTGTCTCACATCACTCACGCCTAACAGCTACCACCCCCCACCCCTCATTCCTTTTTTCTTTCAGATTATTAATCTCTGTAATAAGATGGCTTCTCTACACCATCAAGCTTTAGACTCCATCTCTGTATCAGACATCGAAGCTCTTGGGATTCCTGCATCAATCGCACTCAAACTTTACAAAGATGTCTCTGAAATCATCAACGCTCATGGTCCTTCCTCTCCTCAAACGTGGACTCTTCTCTCCAAACGCCTACTTCATCCTCTTCTTCCTTTCTCCTTCCATCAGATGATGTATTATGGCTGCTTCAAGGACTTTGGCCCCGACCCGCCTGCATGGTCACCCGACCCGTAAGAATTTTACCACTCTATCAATTCCATTTTTGTTTTAGTATCACTAAATTAAAGAAAACAATTATTCGATTCATTTAGGATCTGCTTGACAATTTTTTTTATATACATATTTTAGTCATAGTTTAAAAGGCTGTTTTCTATAAAAACAAGTTAGGACAACAATGAGTTAAAATGAATTTAGTTTAGAAATATATTTGATAAAAATGACTTGAAATCAATTTTTTTTTTTTAAAAAGGAAGCAATGCGGTGTAAGTTATAATAATACATCAGTTAAGAGTTAAGGAAATTCAACTTGTATTTATTAAATTTAAAATTTCATTGCAAGTCAAAAGTAAAAATGAACATGCAAAATTCATACAGAAGCTAACCTTAAACTATAGAGGTAGTTCTTGAAATTGTGCAAGGAGAGAGAGAACAACTGAAATATGACATGTCGGATTAAATATATCACCCGAGCTTGTCTTGAAGACACACTCTGCCCCTTTTATCCTATTTTTATTTTGTAATGCATGCCCGTTAGTTTGAATGTTGTTACCTGGACAGGGAGGCTGCAATGCTGACGAATGTGGGTCAGTTCTTAGAGAGGCGTGGAAAAGAGCTCCTGGGTTCTACATATAAGGATCCCATATCAAGTTTCTCTCACTTTCAAGAATTTTCAGTATCCAATCCTGAGGTAGTATTTGTGCATGAATTTATCGGTGCACCTTTATGACTCCTCCCCTCTATTTTGTCAAACTTGAACCGTGAGTCAATTTTTGGTGTGGCTTCCTGTGTCTTTTCTGGTCAGGTGTACTGGAAAACTGTACTTGATGAAATGAGTATATCATTCTCAGTTCCTCCCCATTGTATTTTAAGTGAGAATACATCTAGACCAGGTGGTCAATGGCTTCCTGGAGCATACATAAATCCTGCAAAAACTTGTTTGACCGTGAATTGTAAGAGAACTTTGGATGATGTTGTTATTAGATGGCGTGATGAAGGAAATGATGATATGCCTGTAAGCAGCATGACGCTTGAGGAATTGCGTTCAGAGGTTTGGTATGCTGGTTTTCATGTACAAGTTTTGTTTATTACAGGTTGTTTTATGTGCTGGCTAAAAATTTTCACTGCCATAATTTGGATGCATAACTTCATGGTGGAAAATGGAAATGGCCTTCTTTAAAAAAAGATATTGCAATATTGTGTAATTATATCACGCCTTGCAATGACATGCTTTGAAGTAGGTTCTGGAATAACTTTGTCAATCTTCTATTGTGTTTTCAACATTGTCTTGTCCGATAATTATACCTCTTTATATAAAGTTTTGTATTTCTTGTTCTTGATATAGTTGAAACGACAAAAAAAGATTCCTGTGCTGCATTATTTTTACTTAAGACTTAGTCGATGTGAGTTGTACTACTAGGAGTATCATAATCTTTCATCATATACAACCACTGTAATATTTTATTGGAAATAATTTACTGCAGCTTAGTTCTTTCTGATGAGCTAGATATCATGAAGGTAAGAGATAATATCAGCTGGGGCTTATCTTGACTTCTTCAAAATTCGTTGATTGATATTCTTCTCGTAATAATACCCCCCCCTTTCATCAACTCTGAAGCAAATTTTTCCCTGCACTACAAATTTCAGGTTAGTTGCACATGCACTCAATGCTCTGGGGTTGGACAGAGGATCTGCAATTGCAATTGATATGCCAATGAATATGGAATCTGTGGCTATCTACCTTGCTATTGTTCTGGCAGGACATGTAGTTGTATCGATTGCTGATAGCTTTGCTCCACCTGAGATATCAACAAGGCTTAAAATCTCAGAAGCGAAAGCCATATTTACTCAGGTAATAACTTATTTCCTCCCATAGGAATAAAAAACATTCACATTCTACATTGATATGTTTGTGCTTCTTGAAAATTCTCAAGCTGAGTAACCTAGTGGATTTTTAAGTCTATGTTTCCTTGTCTAATGCATTTCACTAAAACGAGTTCTCTGCAAACCCCAACTTCATCTTTGTATGATTACTTTAGTCTTGAGTCAGTGATATATTTTGCTCCAGGGGTATCTTTAAGCACTGTTGTGCACTGTATCTCATTTAACAACCCCCCCCCCCCCCCAAAAATTGTTTTTGCTGTGAGCATGATATCTTCCAATGGTAATTTAAATGTACCATTGAAAGCTTCTCTGGTTTAGACTATTCCTTTTCCACCTCTTTGTCAGGACAACCTGTGTAGAAGCTTACCCTAAATGAAGCTCCTCGCTCTAAGGAATTTCTTTCAGGTTTCACACATCTATTATTAAATAAAAATTCATATGCTCCAAGTTGGTCACTAAGGTGCTAAACTTCTGAGGATCTATTAATCTCTAGTCTTGCAATATGATGCTAGCTTATTGGTTCTCAATATAAATGAGCTCAATAGGGGCTATTTCTACGTTAGTACTGATCATACATGTTTGTAAAATGGCGGAGGGTTCATTTTTTTGGGTTGAATGATATATTTAAGAAGGAAGAATAAGTGATAAAAGGCTTATGATGATCTCTTCCCTGGGTTATTTAATGTTCAATCTATCAAAAAGTTTTTGAGCTCGCCCTCTTTTATCTTCACTAGATACTGTGCTATACTACTAAGTAAGTTTATAAAAAGTTTGTGCTTTGGAGATTTGGAAGGTGAAAATGAAAGGCTTCTTCTCAATATTTGTGTAAGTATCAGAACTCGTAGCTTAATAAACATCTCTAAGGTGATCTGCTCTGACTTATTCATTTTATTTTCTTCTGATAATGTTATGATTGATATCCATTCCTCATGCAAGCATTTGGTCCTTGACTTTCTTCTCATTCTTCAAAACCCTTTCCCTCAGGATCTTATAATTCGTGGTGATAAGAGAATTCCATTGTACAGGTGAAATTCTCTTTACTCTGTACTCATATAGTAAAAAATTCAGGCTCATGCATTTCTGTGTGAATGTTCAACTTGCCGTATAACTTCAATTCTACAGTCGAGTTGTGCATGCTCAAGCACCCATGGCAATTGTCATTCCCACCAAAGGCTATAGCTTCAGCATGAGCTTGCGTGATGGTGACATTTCCTGGCATGATTTCATTGAAAAAGCAACAGGTTTAAGGTATGATTTGTTATGTTTTTGTCTTTCCCTTTGTTCTATATTTTCAACTTTAAATAGGAATTAACTTTAGCTTGTTTTTAAGCTTCACATTGATTAAATGCATGGTGTACACGTTATGGTTGCTCTTGCTCATAATTTGGATAGGGCATGATATTTGTTTCACATAAGCAATAAAAATGTGATATTTTGGGACTTTGTGACAGAAAGGTAATGAGTGCATGGATGCATTGCTCTCCAACCAAGAATTTAAAATATTTGTGAAATATTTTCTTGAGTTTTCATGTTTTGCTGAATCCCTTGGTGTTCGTTCTCATCTTGTTTGATATGAAATTACTCCTAGTTTGATGGAGAAGTAATTCATCATATATCAAGATCATTGTTTTTAACTTGGCATTATTTTCTTAGGTTATATACGCTTGTCAGTTGCTACTTGCATTGAATAGTTTCACTTCTCCCGAGTGTTGAAGGAGTTTCTTTGTACGCAGCTTTTTAGAAAAAAATGGATTATTTGTGCAAACTGAAGGCTGTTTGGTTGATTGTAACTTTAAGAATGTCTTTTTGAGATATTAAATCATATGCAGTTCTGAGAAAATGAAGAAAAAATGATCTTGTTTTTCTCTTTTCTTGCTGGAGCAACTTAATGCTGACATTAGCATATCAACTGCTTTCTGTTTCACCTTTGTCAATTCTTTAGTAAACTATCAAATAGGAATTTATCGAAGAGCTTCCTGATAAGCAATTTCTTTAGTTTGAAACTATTGATTCTATACATGCTCACCTGTAACATAAAAAAATGCAGAGGAGATGAATTTGCAGCTGTTGAACAACCAGTAGAAGCATTTTCAAATATCCTTTTCTCATCTGGAACTACAGGTAACTTGCTGGTATTTAGGCTCATTTAGCTTTCTGGCTCTTTATTTTATTGTTCACATTCAAAATGGTATTTCTTTGAGCTAGTTCAGAATTATTTTTTGTGTCCTTAGTTATATAATAATGATATAAATTGCAAATCTTTTTAAAAACTGTTTCTTAAATCACTAAAAGTTGTAAAATGTCATGTAAGTGCAAAAGACAAGGCTTTTGATATTTTTGGAGTAATCAAGTAAGATTAATGTTGTAAAGTGGACTTCAACCATGACTTCTCTGGAAATGAGGAATGACAGGTGGTTACTTGATGCTGCTCCTGTTTTTTAATGCTCAGTTTAGTTTTCGTAGTTGATTTCAAGAAGCCTATTATTGTGTACACAATTTCTTCATTATCACTTGAAGAAGCTTCAATATTTTAATGGAATTCTGGTTTTTCATGCCAGAAGAAAATGTAAATGTTCAGGCTCTGATTTGTATGCAAGTATTTGGATACCAACTTCATGAATCACATGGATCAAATGTCATCCATTTAACATCTATCATGAAGAGGATATTGACCTAAAATAGCTTTGTGATACTGTGCTCTTCTGTGGTTTTAGCATGTTCTACATAATGACTCTAATTTGGCACAGTTGTTAGCACTCACCATAGCAGCCTTAAGAACTTAAAATTGTGGTTCATGATTCCAAGCAAAGAAAATAACACAAATTCACTGTAATCTAACTGCAGAAACCAAATCATAAGCTGGTGCCATTCTTTGACTTGACAAGATCTTTGGTAACTTGTTTCCATCAATTTTTTTGAAGTTCTGGATATGATTTAATCACTGATGTGTACCAGTAACCTTTGATTTCATAAATCAATAAGAGATACATCAGAACTAATCCTAACCATGAACTATTCAGATAAATTGTATTCTATTCTAGAGGTTTTAGAACTGACATTAACACTGAGAAAAGGTTCAAATTCTTAGTGACTAGTGTGAATGGGGCCATTTGCTCATGTAGGGGAGCCAAAGGCAATTCCATGGACCCATATGACTCCTTTCAAAGCTGCTGCTGATGCATGGTGCCACATGGATATCCGAAAGGGTGATATTGTTGCTTGGCCAACTAACCTTGGGTGGATGATGGGTCCTTGGCTAGTATATGCTTCATTATTAAATGGGGCGTCCATTGCTTTATATAATGGATCCCCTCTTGGTCCTGGCTTTGCCAAGTTTGTACAGGTAAGAATTCCTTTCCCATTTGTCTATTTAATATTTCTCAGTGCCTCTGTTGCAGTTTAACTCCCTGTTCCAAAATGTAGTGTTATATTGTGAGTTCAGTTGTCCAGACCATCATAACTCCTATACTATTTGCAGTCCTCTTTCTTCTTGTTTTTTTTTTGGAAATTCAATTCTATGTCATCTCTGCAATTGATGTTCAATTTAATTCCTTTAATAACTTCTAATGAGTCTCTATATCAATTGTAAGCTATTGTCATCCTGTGTATAATTATTGTAAATTTTCTGACCTGTGGTTGAACTTCACTTTTTCCTTGTGAACTCACTTTTGTTCATATATTAACTGAACTTCCGTTCTCATTAATGTGAAGAAAGAGAGACAACATCAACAACAACCAAGCCTCAATCTAAAACAGTTTATTAAAAATTACACCTACTTCATGTTTGGTATGTTGTAATGTAATGTAATGAAGAACATAATCGTTCCACTCCTTGCTTTGGTTTCTAAAATTCAATGTTATTGTGACGAGAGTATTCATTGATATAATCAGTTAGAAAATGAAATTAAAGCTGATCTTTTCTTGAACTTACCGCCTTTAAATATTTTGAACAATAATGACATTTTTTTTTTAATGTGATAACACTCTAAAGAGGGGTGGCATAATCAATTTTATTTTTATTTTCAAGAAATTGTTTGAGAAATGTGATTATAATTGTTTTAGTTTATTTTTATTTTCAAGAAATGGTTTAATAATTGTTTTAGTTTATTTTTTTTTAAATTGCAACTGTCATTACACTACCTACATGTAATCACCATTATGACTTGTAATTTGATGAGCATTACAATTCCAATCATCATTTCATTCCATGACATGTTAAAAGAGTAACCAAACAGTGTAATCAACATTGTAATGTGATCATAGTAAATTTCTTCCTTGATTATGTTCTACCATAAGATATTGTTGATGTAATTCAAGTTTCTCTTACACCCTCTGGTTTCTTCGTCTGGACCTTGTTTTGTTATAAGTTTCCTCTTAAAATAGATAACCCTCCTGTAATTCATAATCATGATGTGGATTACATTGATTAGATTTAGGAAGCAATGTGAATTTATATTTAGTTGACACAGAAAACAGATTGGTTTTCCAATAAACTTCTCTTGTTAGTTAAGCTCGGAAACAATATGTAATGCAGTGGTGGAAAGCGTGGATGGGAAGACATTAGTGTGAAAAACAATTATGCATGTTTGCTCCTTTCATGTGCTGATTACATTAGTCAATTGTTAAAAGGTTTGACAAAGACATGATTTCTTTACAAGCGAATTTTATTTTCTGACACAAATTTTCTTGAGAATGTTTTGAAAGACATGCGATTTGAAAAGTAGCATTGGTTAAGATATTCTGTATAATATATTTCAAGAATTTAAGATATTTGAAGTTCATACACTTCTCCTACAATTTGGCCAGGATGCTAGAGTAACGATGCTTGGTGTGATCCCAAGTATAGTCCGGTCATGGAAAAGTGCAAACTCTACATCGGGCTATGATTGGTCTGCTATTCGGTAAGTGTAAGGTCTAGACTTTTACTTTAGTTCTGTTTGCTCTCACTCTGTAAAGTGCAGTAGATATGCAAGGGTTTATTTGTGTTTTCCTGTTTGATTGAAGATTGTATATTGTGGTTATTTTTCCGTGTTACTGATTCAAGATATATTTATTATGGTATTGTCAATTATGGTAGTTGCTTTGCCTCCACTGGTGAAGCATCAAGTGTAGATGAATACCTATGGTTGATGGGACAAGCTCAGTACAAACCTATTATTGAATATTGCGGTGGCACTGAGATTGGTGGTGGATTCATTTCTGGGTCCTTGTTGCAGCCTCAATCACTGGCTGCTTTTAGCACGCCAGCAATGGGATGCAGTTTGTTTATTCTTGGTGACGATGGTCATCCTACAGTGAGCATTACTGCACCTTACATTAATTTTAGAAAATATTAGTCCTTAACAATTATAACAAGAGCAGTATATGAAGTTCCGTTTTGTACTCAAATTTTGAAATCTGTGCAAATCAAAAATACTATCCATGAGTGGTTATGCATATCTTTTCAGAACATTATCTAGTTGCACCCTAATGAAGAGCATTGATTGTTTTCCTACTAAGCATATGCTGTTAGTATGAAATTACAGAATCTTTTAGCTGATTCTTGTAGTTTGGAATCCTTCCTAACCAGGGCACTTCTAAATTTGTGTCGTGTCATGCTTAAGAAAGAAAAACCTCTTTTTCTTTCTTGATTACAAAGAAAAACCTCTGACTAGCATGTTATCTGGCTCATCTGTGTTTTGACAAGAAAGTTCTAATGAACTTATAAATTCACTACTTGTTGGAGTTTTCTGATATTCCAATGAACAATTTCACAACTTATTGTTCCTGTTTCTTCAAGCACAGCCGCAAAATGTTCCGGGGATGGGTGAACTGGCACTTGGGCCTCTCATGTTTGGAGCTTCAAGCACACTGCTGAATGCTGACCATTACAATGTGTATTTTAAAGGAATGCCCCTTTGGAATGGTAAAGTAAGTGCTCCTCTGTATCTCTCTACTAATTTGGTGTTGCAGCCACTTGATTTGTGGGCTTTTGATTTCATTAATGCAGGTTCTTCGAAGACATGGGGATGTTTTTGAGCGTACTTCTAGAGGCTATTATCATGCACATGGCCGTGCAGATGATACAATGAATCTTGGGGGTATCAAGGTGTGCATTTAATCGTTTGATTGAATAAAGTCTTTGTAAAGCAATTGTGTGTTTACCAGGAACATAAAACAAGCTAATCTCTCATCTCCTATTCGTCATATTAATCTGTCCCCTAACTTTCCTTTGATTCATAAGTCATCTGTTGCAAGCAAATTTCTCTGTTAAGAAATCATTCCTTGGATAGTTTAACTTCATTTCTTTCATCTGTTTTTCATGGCCAGCTATTCCGTTCTGAAGTATTACTAGTATACTGACTGAGTTTTATCTCCCGAGTCAGATGCAAGCCTCGAGATTGCATGTTTGAGCATAATAAACAGTTTTCCAGTCAAGACAATCATATTTGAATTGCTTAATTTTTGTCCCAGACTAAGTAGCAATTCAGTAGTATCAGTTACCTTAGCAGTGAGTCAAGCAGGACATGGCTGGTTGATGAACAAATTCATTTCAGAGTGGCAGGGGTTAAAATTGTTGTTAGGATGAACCTAATATTGCTGAAAAAGGGACCCTTTTGGTCATCCAAGTAGTATAGCTTCTGCTGTTTTTTATTTAATTTTCCTCAAGACATGGTCTTCCTTCGTGCCCAACAAGGGTTGTGTATGAAACTACGATTGAAGTTGATTTGGATGTTTACAGACTGATTTGAAGAATTACAGTGTTTATCAATTATACATTATGATCCTTACATTCATTTGTTTTGTTTTTGATTTTTTTTCTTCAATAAAATGATTCTGTCTATGCAGGTTAGCTCTGTTGAGATTGAACGCATCTGTAATGCTGTTGATAGCAATGTCCTGGAGACAGCTGCCATTGGGGTGCCACCACCTCAAGGTGGGCCTGAGCAACTGGTAATTGCCGTTGTATTCAAGGATTCAGATGATTCTACTGTTGACTTGGATAAGTTGAGGATTTCTTTCAATTCAGCAGTGCAAAAGAAACTAAATCCTCTGTTCAGGGTAATTAATAATAATTTCTGCTTGGCGTATCTCTCTTAACTTCCAAAATCAAGCACATGGAATTGACTTGTGTTCATCGTTCTGAAATGTGCAGGTTTCTCATGCTGTGCCCCTTTCTTCTCTTCCAAGGACTGCTACAAACAAGGTCATGAGAAGGGTTTTGCGGGAGCAACTTTCTCAGCAGGACCAAAACTCAAAACTATAAGAGATTCCTGCTCAGTAGGAAAATGATGTGAAAACTTTCAAGGTGCAATGCTCAAACCATGCTAAAACTGCTGTGTTGTGGATGGAAAAAATGGTGAACAATCGCACCATGCTAAAACTTTTAAACATATCTGGCTAGAGATAAATGCTGAATAATTGAATTATGGGTCTAATGTATATTAAAATGAATGGTACCGAATTAGTTTATAGTAGGTTTATTTTGTCTCCATCTTTTCCCCTATCATCCCATTTTGATTGGCAATTGAAGATCTGTCTAAGTAACAGAAATTGAACTAAAACAAAAAATCCCTAGATTTATTAGAAAATCAAGGCTTGCATTTGATACCGAGATGGTTGTTTATATAGGAAAGAACGGTTTTCTTACACAAATGGTTACCAATTCTTAGGGTATAAAGATATAAATGCAAATAACATTTTAGTCTAAAGCTGCAGTAGTTTAGAGATGGAAAGTTAGGGGACAAGAATATGTCACTCAAGTGGTGATACCGAAATTGAATAGAATGTCAAAAAGCAAATTCCAAGGCTTTTCAAGTCATATTCTTCAAAAGATACATAATACATGGCTTAAATAACCATTATAAGCTCGAGAATAACCCTTGAAGTCTATACATGGAGCTCACATGACCTAGTTGAGATCATAATATTTATTTTTTAATAGAAAACTAGATAAATAAAATCTAACACGTGTTTTTGACTTGTTGGAAACAAAATCTGACATGTAGAAAACTTAAAAGCTAAAACAGTCATAACTTTTTGCATGTTACTCCTATACATATATGGTTGAATAATTTAAAAAGATAACATTCTAAAATTTTAAGATAACATAAGATAAATTTATTTTCCAATGCAATAAATACATGCAAATTCAGGCTCAAAGTTAGCCCATGAGTAGTAGACAACATTAAGAACCTCATTTATTTACACATTAAACCCAAATTCAAATAACCCAACAACAATAAGACAATTAAGTGGCCATTTGGTATTATCAAATTGGTTTGAATGCCAATTCCATTGGGTTTTGAATTCATTATGTAGAAGAAATTTATACAATAATGACTTGAAATTCAGTGTCTAAATGCTATACAAGGTAAGTATCAATTGTCTAATTATTTCCTATATACAATCTAGTCACAACGGAAAACAATTCCTAAAATAGAGCAAATCAAAACCCACAAATCTATCCAGTAACATCCCCCCTCAAATTGATGCTGGAAAATCAAGAAACATCAATTTGTCAACTAAAAATTGATGCTGGTGTTAAGAGATAGTCTTAGTGAAGATATTCGCAGTTTGAAGTTCGGTGGAGATGTGAGGAAGTGTAATCACATGTTTGTTAAAGGATTCACGTATGGAATGACAGTCGACTTCAATATGTTTCGTACGCTCATGAAAGACAGGATTAACAACGATCTAAATAGTATTGATATTATCAGCATGAAAAGGAGTGGAATGAAGCTGAGGAAAATCAAGTTCACCCAATAACCCATGAAGTCATGTGAACTTAGAGCAGGTGAAAGACACAACACTATGTTTAGATTTTGTGGAGGACTTAGAAACTCTGTGTTGCTTCTTACTCTTCCAAGAAATGAGTGCTTTGCAAAAAACATGCATCATCCAGTAACAAACAGATGAGTATCTGCACAATTGACCCATGCATCATTATTATATCCTTCCAATAGTAAAGAAGATTCCTTAGGAAAGAACAACCTGTGTGGAGAGATACCTTTTAGATATCAGATAATGTAGCGAACAAAGGTAAGGTTGTGGTGTTGAGGGGTCTGCATAAATTAACTAACATAATGTACAACAAAAGAAATGTTAGGACGAGTAATAGTTAAGTAGTTCAAACTCCTAACTAGTTGTTGATACAAGGATGAGTCTGATAGAAGCTCACCTTCCTCCCGAAGAAGCTTAAAATTGACCTTCAATGAAGTAAGAACATAATTACCTAATTAGAGAGCACTAATTAAATTACTTCCTCTATGTACTTGTGCTGATGTAACAATGTATCAGTCAGAGTAATCTAGACCTCAAGACCAAGAAAGTATCGCAAGGGACCAAGATCTTTCACGTGAAAAGAGGTACGAAGATGCTGTTATAAGTGCTTAAGTAACTCAGTATCCGAACTATAAACACAATATCGTAAATATATACTAGAAGTAAAATAATTCCTGCAGACGTCCTGCAAATAAACAAAGAGGAATCAAATTGACTCTGAATAAAGTGAAAAGCAAGCAAAATAGAATAAAATTTATCATACCATGCATGCAGAGCTTGTTTCAATCCATACAAAGATTAACGTAGTCGACAAACCTCTGAAGAGGGTTAGTAAACATGCCAAGAGGTTGAGACATAAATTTCTTCCTTCAAATCTTCATGGAGAAAGGCATTCTTCATGTCCATCTGTCGAAGAGGCCACCCTATGACAAAACAAGTGCCAATATAGTCTATACAATAATCATTTTAGCAACAGGTACAAAAGTCTCTTTATAATCAACATTATACTCCTGTTGGTTCCCAACAGCCACGAGACGGGCCTTATATCGGTCTAGTAAGCCATTAGACCTAAACTTGATCTAGTATACCTATTTACAACTAATAGGTTTGACACCAAAGGGACAAGTCACAACATCCCATGTGTGATGGCCTACTACCAACAAGCTTGGGTGGCGACATGAGTATAAGAGTGATGAACAAAAACAATATCAGAAATGACAGTAAAAGAGGTATGAGAAAAACATACCTATCTCGTGGATATGGAACCTGAGTGGAGCGTCAAGGTAACAAAAATGTAGAATCAAATGATGAAGTAGTGTCTGGAAGAGGCACTGAAGAAGGATGTCGCTGATATACTATACCTGGTTTAAATCACTTGAGAAAAATGACATCATCAAAAGCTGGCAGAGGAGCAATAAGAGGATAAAAAATAACCTGAGATCTAAATAAATATTGATTTTCAAAGAATATCACATTCTAAGAGATCCGGAATTTATTTGCATGAGTATCATAACAAACAAATCCTTTTTGAGCACATAAAAACACATATAACATACTAGAGAACAAGCTTGTAATGTTCAATGGGTGAGAAATGGACAAAACAAACACACCTAAAAGTATGAAGGGATTTATACTCAGGAGGTATGCCAAATAATCGAAGATAGGGGGGATCATAGTTTAGAGTGACTGAAGGCAAACAATTAATCAAATAAACAACCATAGATAATGCTTTTACCAATAATTTAGAAGGTGCAGAAGACCTAATTAGCAAAGTATGAACATCTAAGAGATGACTATTCTTATGCTCAATGACTCCATTTTGTTAAGGGGTATAAGGGCAAGAATGTTGAGAAATAATCCCTTTTTGTTGTAAATAATTCTAAAAAGAATGAGACATGTATCTCCCCTGAGTCAAAGCATAAGATTTTGATACAAGTACTGAATTGTGTCTCAAAAAGCGCAACAAATCTTTGAAAATCAGAGAACTCATCATCTTCGGATCGAAGAAAATAGATTCAAGTAAATTGACTGTAATCATCGATAAATGTCACAAAATAAAAATATTGCGCATGAGAAATAATAGGACTGACATCCCAAACATCAATATGCTCAATCTCAAAACAAGTGGAAGCACGACTACCATGCACAAGAAAAGATAAAGTCTCACTTTTACCAAAATGACAAGTACCACAAT
The DNA here is from genome assembly GCA_032356905.1 of Salix exigua. Taxonomy (NCBI): domain Eukaryota; kingdom Viridiplantae; phylum Streptophyta; class Magnoliopsida; order Malpighiales; family Salicaceae; genus Salix; species Salix exigua. Next base: position 2,186,270 of record CM063602.1, on the reverse strand, counting down.
CAAAGGATGCGAAAAAAAGAATTTTTATTGCCTAAAAACCATGTTTCAAAAGATGAGTTAAGACAACAAAATTAAGATGACCTAATTTATTATGCCATACTTTCATTGTTATTGGTAGTAGTAAGACAAAAGAAACCATGTTAGGAATAGAAAATTGTAGTGGAAAAAGACATTCCACTTTAGTCCTCTTTACGATCACCATCCCCAACACCTGATTTTGCACAAGACAACCACCATGAGAGAAACGAACATCACAGTTATTATCCACCAATTGTCCATTAGAAATCAAACTCGTAGATAATTTAAGAGAGAAAAAAACATTTTGAAATGAAGGACTCAAATTACCAACAATAATAATAAAAATTGTACCTCCATCAACAATTTGAATACTTTGCGTGCCATCATATTCATGAACATCATGGAAAATCGTCATACTATCAGTCATATGATTAGAAGCACTTGAATCAATAATCCAAGAAGTTGAGGTAAGAGTTGTACCTTGTAGGCCTAAAACTATAAAAGTCGACACAATCGTTTGTTGGACCATAGTCAAAGCATATAGCGGGAAGCACAAGACAATACAAGGCCTGAAAAAGTAGCTAGAAAAGCTTGAGATTGGCAATTCTGAGGCCTCACGTGATAATCTTTGATGAAATGGCCTAGTTCCTTAAAATAGTTACAAACTTTTTTTGGACAGTGGTGAGCAATGTGACCAAGCTCCTTGAACTGAAACATTACAACTTGTGCGTCCCTCTTCCTTGTGTAACTTAGGTTACATTCAAAGCCTCAAAAAAACTTTCTTAGAAGTCATGCCCATTTGAGTGGATAATTATTGTTCCTCACAATAGATCTCCCAAATAGATATCCAAGGAAGGAACCGAATCACAGTTCAATAAACTAGCTACAACATGTTCAAATTCGGGGCGAAGTTTCATCAAAATTGATCGTGTTGACTCTCAGCGTGAATTGCTTGAAAAGCCATGAGGGCCGGATGGGAACCTTAACATGGACAATAGTAGAGTATTCGCTTGAAACATTAATAAACCAAAATAAAATTGCTCGAAGATCAAGTTACCTTGAATGTAACTGCTAATTTCCAACTTGAATTGGAATTTCCAAGCGCAGTGATCTTGATGATAAATACGGTGTAGATAGATAGGCCCATATAGTTTGGCCCATAGTGAAATACCAAAGAGTGGTAACAAAGATGAGGCTTAATCGTTCATAATAGCCCAAAAATCACTTTAGCAACCTTGACCTTCTATTGGGCAAATTCCTTTTCATTAGTAGGAACTTGGATAAAACTATCAATATAAGCAAAAAAATTGGGATTCCCACATAGAAAAATTCTTCCTAGTAAATTGAATAATATCAATGTCCATAGACATGATACCCAAGTAGTTAAAATTTTAAGCTGACCAATTTAATTTTACCGGCCTAATAAATTAGACCAAGATAAAAGGCCCATGAAATGCTGTCGGCCCAGATGACTTAGGCCTATATTTATTGAAGCCTAAATTAATTAAATCCAAGGCCCACATTTAACATTCATGGAGAAACAATAATCAACCCAAATTTAACACCCACAAAGAAACAATAATCAACCCAAAAATGGTGAATTATTATATCAGCAAAAAAAATTAAGAGCTTATAAAATACTGGGAGCACAATAAACCGTAGTCTAACCACCTTAGAGAGAGCTGATGTGCTCACGATAACCCATCCACCACCTTGCAACCACCATAGAGCCTCTTAGTGACCATAGAGAGAGCCAGTGTGCTTATGACATTCCAGAAATAGAGCAACAAACACCACAAAGAGAGATGAACACCACTCAACCACCACAAGAACACCGTTGGACACCACTATGAAGTAGATCGACTACCATATAGGAAGCCGATGCCACAGAAAATGCTGAACACCACCACAAAGACTATCAATTGTCACAGAGAAATACCAAAGACCACCAACAATACATCGACAACCACACAAAACAAGAATCCCACGAAGTTGGTGACCACAAACAGTGCCGATGTACCAAGAACAAGAAAAAATATTCACACGGGTGATTAAAACCACAAAAAAGTATAGCAGAATAAGGGCTCTGATACCATATCAAATTGGACTGAATGCCCATTTCACTTGGTTTTAAATTCATTATATAAAAGAAATTTACATAATAATGACATGATTTTCAATGCCTAAATGCTATATAAGGTAAGTATCAATTGCCTAATTATTTCCTATATACAATCTAGTCATAATGAAAAATAATTTCTAAAATAGAGCAAATCAAATCCCACAAATCCATCCCATAACAAGTACTGTGTTTGTGGGTAAGGTTTGAGGGAAAACATGTAAAATTTTGTTTGATTATTTTACAATTGCAGGTTAAGTTTGCTATGGGACCCACCAAAAATTACTTTTGGATCATAATTTTCCAAAAATAGAACCAAAATACTTTGCCTACTTTTCATTTCATAGAAAACATCTCCCACCAACAGAAAACTCACCTACAATTACCAATGAAAATTTATGCCAAATAACCCTTAACATCAACATTTATCATTATTGTTTGAACAAGCAAATCTATGACATTTGGCTGCTCTGATTGATAAAATTCAAAAATTGATCGTGTTGCTCCAATTGATCTATTATTGTGTGCTGTTGCTTCACATATAGATCTTTAATCAAAGAGGACTTGTAAGTATTCAACCAATTCCATCCTTATCTCCTTTTGAGTTGAGAGTCACAAAAAAACCAGTTGCCCAATTCAAAGAATTCATTTTCCACGAAGAAACTGTACTTAAAAGAAAGAAAGAAGAGAATGGTGATCCTCTTGGTGGTGACCACCTCAAATCTAGTATCCATAGGCCTGACCTTAGCTCTTCTAGCCATGCCCGGTTGGCACACTAGCCTCTCAATGGAAGTTAGCAATTCTCGCCCTTATTTTTTCTTTCTTTATTTTCTTTCAACAAAATTGATTAAAATTTGAACAAGAAACAAGCTAACATGAATTCTATGGTGTGTTTGTTAGGATGTCGTGAGTTTTTTAAACAAGGAAGTGTGGCTAATAAGATTGGATAACTTTCTTGTTAGGAAGGATTACTTGGATAAACATGGAAGATTAGGTTCTTTTTACTGGTGGGAAGCCAAGATGAGCAACACCTCCAAATCCTTTCTAATAGCATTGTGAAGCTTTCTGCATTTGCCTACTTTTCATGTGACTATTTTTGTTGGCTATGATTAATTGTTTGATTGCTAAGAAAACAAAAGGAAACTATACAAAAGAGAGAGATTTGTAGTTGGTTGGTTTTTGAATAAAAGAATTAAGTTGGGTATTGCAACTAATTTGAAGTAATAATTCAACTTATTGTTTATGTAACTTGTTGGAGAAAATAAAATCAACTTTTTTTTTTAGATCATGTGTTTTGTTGCGTCATCCTAATGATTCCATTAATAAAAATGACTTGTATTTGTGCTGATAACAAGTTATGCTATGTATAGTTATTTGGTTGTTTTAAATATATTTTAATTTAATAGATGTTGTTGTTGTTCTTAAGTTTAATGAGGTGTTTGAGTGTTCGGTTCTAATATTTGCCTTCATTTAGATTGTAATTTAACAGATTATTTGTTGAATGCTAATTTATCTTTTACATATATCATCTTGAACCATTGCGATGTTTTAAAAGATATCATTTATCGTAAACATATAATATAATGTTGAATGCTATTATTTACCATAAACATGTAATAATTAAGAGGAATGCCATGGAATCTTAATTAATTTATAAAAAAACAGAAAAGGAATGGCATGGAATCTTAAATAATTAAGAGCTAAAAAATATACATATGAACAATTGAGACATCACAATGAACAAATATTCACTTCAATAATTACAATTAAATTTCAACCTTATTTTGTAAGTGATTCATAGCACATACACAAATATACATACATACATACATATATATATATATATATATATATATATATATATATATATATATATATATATATATATATATATATATTGTATAATTGTATATTTATGTCCTACAAGATCATTTTACAACTAAATCTCAATGTCAAAAATAGATTAACCAAACACATCATATTGCTTGTTTATGCAACCTCAAATTCAATCAGAGATTTAACCAAATACTTAACTTTATTAAAAAAATATCACCAAAAAAAGTTTTTTTTGAAACTGTTTTTTTCAAAAACACAACTATACAAGCAACTACAATACCAAATATAAAAGGCATTCCTATGTCATGCTATCATAGTTGAAAGCACTTATCCATGTATTATAATCATTATAGTGAAGAGTTAAGTCATTCTCGTTAGGTGTCTAAAATGTCCAGATATATAGGTAGCTCAATCTTGTAGGCATTCACCAATCCATTTCAGAACATTAAAACATAGTGCTTGACCGCTATTTATGATCGGCTTGTTTTAACTCACAAGTGCATGAGTGTGCGATGTAGCAATTAACTCGGTAAGATCGAGGTCATATCCACAGAGAGCTAGATTTATAAATTAAGCTAGGTAACAACAAAAAATATTTTAGGAGAGTAATGAATTGATTTGTTTTCTAAGATAAAAGAGAGTAATTAGATTTAAATGATAAGAAAAGGTAAGTCTTGGTTCCAAATCAATTTTGATGGTGATGTATTGGTGAATCCTTCAACATATATAAGATAACTCAACCTAATATCAACGATGGTGATATTAGATCGGAAGATATTACGATGAAGATCTAAAACATGAAGATGATTATTGCTTAAGAATAAACAAGTGTTTTCATATTAAGTAAGACATTGAATCAAGCAATCTCTATACCAAAACTAAGTTTTGTTCATAAAAATTCAAGATTATAACATTACTTAGATGATTTCTAAAATTTCTTTGCAATAACAAAACATTCATGAAGAAAAAGTGAAGATAGACATTAAGATTCATTCATATCTTAAAGAACTCACCTCAATCACCATCATCCTTGATTTGGATCCAAGAAAGAGATTAGCCAACCATAATTATATATAAAAACACTTTAATAAACATGAAATAACCTGAATCAAATTGGAATAATAAGTTTTACAACTAAAATAAAACTGAAATCTAAAACAAGAAGAACAAAACACAATCTCGGAAAATATTGCAAGACAGATTTGAAGCTAACTTGGAATGCAATTTAACCCTATTTCTGAGCGTTGTTTGGAGAAGGCTATTAGACACATATTTATAGCCCTTTCTGTTAGCTTTCCAGAACATTAAAAACCATATAATGTGGATCTCTGAGTCAAAAGATATGACCGACACGGCGAAAGGTGTTCTGGAAAACTCATTATGTTGGCAACTTGGAGCATATTCTTGTGCCTGATTTGATGCCAACTTTGTACTGCACTTTACTCCACTTTAGAAGCGTTTTCTGGAGACAGATATTAGACACATAGTTGTAGGCCGTTCTGTTAGCTTTCCAGAACATCAACAACCATACAATTTGGATCTCGGAGTCAAAAGTTATGACTGAAACTCCGAAAGGTGTTCTGAAAAACTTATTATTTCGGCAACTTGTAGAAGATTTTTGTGTCCGATTTTCTTCCTCATTTTTAGCTGAATCTTTCTTATTTTTGACCCAAGATAAAGTAACAATCTTTCCTCTAGCTTTCCATAGATTTCTCCTCCAATTCTTTCTTCCAAATTTCGACATTTAAATTTCCTGAAATAATTCATTTAAGCTCAAAAAAAACTTGTCGAAACATTAAGAGAAATTTACTAAAAAGCACATCAATTATTATAAAATCCCAAATAAAACTAATAAATACATATGTAAAATAAGAGATTTAACAATACTTTTGATGCACAATCACACAGCATCAACTCATAAGAAAAACAACTTAGAACCAATAATTACAGGACTTGATAGTGAACACTTTACTAAGAGATGATCAAGTAAATACAATGTTGTTCCCTATGCCTAGACCAACAAATAACTAAGATGTTGAATCTCTAACAACTTACCATAAATGAATTAAGCAAAGACGTGGTTGCATCCAATCTTGTAAAGAAATGTCAAAGAAATTAATGTTGTTTTTAAGTCTATCTAATTCTCATTTCTTTGTTTTTACATTTTTAATAATTACAACATATGATGCTAAGATATTTCTTTTTTGATGTATGAACTTATTTTTATCCATGTAATATTTAAATGAGGTAATGTAATTCATTTATTTGTGTACTTATTTTTTTCTCATTTTTTATTAGCACTAACTAATTTACAGGAATAACCAAAATGACTAATTCCTTAAAATACAAAATAATTATTTTGAAAACTTTTGTCCTAATTTTAATGATAATTTAATTTCAAATGATGAAGAAGAATATGGTGAGCAATATGTATAAGAAATTACCAAGTTAGTTGGACATTCTAAGTTGCTTGTAAAAACAAACTAAAAAGAGTTGAAGTTGATAAATGTAGGAATTGAAGATAATGAAAAACAATTAAATTTATTAGGATTTTGATTTTTAAAGATGAAATAAATAAATTGGTTGCCTTATTAAAAGAATATATAGATGTATTTGCATGATCTAATACAGCTACCATTAATTCTAAATTGTAAGCTAATGAAATAAAAGATAACAAGAATGATGTCAACACATTTTGATCAAAATGAAGAAAAAAAATGCATAAGCAATGAGAAACTAAGTTCTTGGAATTGGTTGATTACCTTTAATTGGTATTGAATACTTTATCAATTTCAAATAAGCATGGGAAAGTCGAAATGTGTATGGATTTTAGAGATCTAAATAGGGCTCACCGTTAGGATGATTTCCCCTACCATATTACATGCTTTTGGATAATGCTGCAAAGAATTATATATCTATTCCTTTATAAATTGATTTTCAAGGTATAATCAGGTTATGATGATGGAAAAGGTAAAGATCAAAAAAATTCATTACACTTTACAAAACTTTTTATTACAAAGTTATGTCTTTTATATTGACGAATACAACATTGTTTCATAACATGATGCATACATAAATTGAAGTGTATGATTGCAAAGTTGAAATAAATAAAAATCAAGTCTGCCACCACCAGTAGCCTCTCCCACCAACACATACCTAGGTGGGTGGATGCTGGACGTCATGTGAAAACCGATGTTGGATTTGGAAATCATGTTTTTGAACTTTTCTTGTGCCCCAGAGGCTTAAAAAAATTGATGCTAAGGTTGCTGGAAATCCAGCAAAACTGATGTTGGAACCCGAACCAGAATAACAAGGATGCTGCTGTATTTTGATTTCAACTTCTCCGACTTCAAACTAAAACCGTCTTCCGATTAGATGTGTTGGTGGGAGAGACCATCTGGTGATGACTTTGAAATACTCAAAATAGATAAAACATACTATTTTATTTCAAAAATTACACTGAACAATCGTCAAAAACTCTCTTTCTCTCATGTTTTTCTCTCTAATATCTCTCATTACCTTTTTCTCCTTAACTAAGCTTTCTATTTATACACAAAATGAAAACTTGATATTTTTTATTTTAAGATAAGATATTTTGGCAAGTTGGAGGCGACTTGCAGGAGGGGTGGTGGTCATGCATAGTGGCTGTCAGGGGCTTTAATTGATGGAAGTCGGTGGTTGCAATGTTTGACTTTACAGATTGAGTTTATCCTAACAAGATGGAGCTATTGATGAAGGCTTGGTGAGGTTTAATAGATTTTGGAGGTCGACAGGATTAATCTGTCTGCAGTGAAGAGGATTTTGAACAAGTGGAGACTAGCTCGTATAAGTTGGTTATCACAGGATGCAAATTCTTGCTGGCTGATCATGTACGTACGTATATGCAAATTCTTCACGGAGGAAATCGTATGGGTAGAAGAAAACCAAAACAACAATTGATAGCTATACTAATGAAGAGCAATATTATTTCAGTAAAATATATATGTGAAACACGATTTTGATTATTGGAGTCCCAGGAGAGACACATAAATGACATAACAAGGTCAGCTCCGATAAACAATAGCCGTACTGGAAACACGAATAATCTCCGAGTGACCATCTTAATTACTCGTAGAATTGAAAGCTCAAGGATAACCTCTGAATCTGTGGTGGCTGTCGTCGTTTTTGTTGTTACTTCTTGCACAGCAAGCAATGGAATAGAAAAGAAGAGTGAAGGCAATGAAACAGGAGTTGGCTACGGCCAATTGTCCCCATTCCTTCCTGCTCGTGACAACATACGCAGCCTTACAAGACTCGCAGTTGAAGCAAAGGGTATCCTGGTGGTTGCTCCATGCTGTGCAGTCCCCGCTGTATTTCACGGCTGCTCTCGTCTTCGGACGGTTCCAGAACGTCGCGTTGTTTGACACAAATCCGCAGGAAACTGGTGGCTGGCAACATCCAGACTGGAAGGGATCAAGCAAAAAGGAAAGCAGAAAGGCAATATTTTATCAGTAAATCATGCATGACAGATAATAACGCGTGATTGAATGCCCAGAGAGTTATTACAGTGGATGCCTTAAACTTTTGTTATTACAATCTGCAATATTGCAGTGAGTGATAATTACGTAAATGGTTTATGTTCTTCGATGGAATAAATGGTATCTGAACCAAATTATGATGAGAAAACGTCTCCACTAATTCAGAAAAATCCATTACCCAGAGAAATGATTTTCAGCATGTGTGCGCGCGCATGTGTGTGTGTGTGTGTGTGGGTGTGGGTGTATAGATGTGCGTGGATCACAAAACTAGGATCTGTCAAAAGTATCTCAGGCAGCTGGACAACATCAAACCTTATCTAGTATTTGCATTTATTGTTTGACAGGGAGAATTCAGAAAAATGTGGAAATTAAGTTGTCCATAAGGAAAATCCAGCATCCACCCTAGAGAGATGTTAGAATTTCAAATGACCGACATCAAACCTAGAAAAGAACCTGTATATCAGAGAGCTTCTTGTGATTATTATCCTGGCATATCTTTGTTTGAACAGCACAACTCTTCATATCATTCCAATGCTTTTCGTCAGCAAGATTATCCTCAACCAATTATGAAAATCCATGATTTTGGTTTTCGAGAAGGCCTTGCCAATGCTCTCATTTGTGACCAAAATGGAGAAAACCGTGAAACCAATTAGGCACAAAAGCAACAAGAACAAGAGAATCAAGTAAAGCCTCAACGCAAAGTTGACCCGGCAACTTGAGCCTATCAATCCAAGCAATGATATTGCAGTAATGGCTACACCCACTACAATCAATGGGTTTTGCAAAACTTTATCACAACCTGTGGCACCGGCTCTTGCAAAGATCATATATAGACCTAAACCCATGATCACCAGAGCTGCTAGTAAGGCAACGCAGTTGAAGATGGCCAAGATGGTGTTGCTTACACGAACCATTTTTATGATTATATAATTCCTTCCTTCTTTTGAAAGCGAAGGTCAATATTGTGCGTGTGATTTTTCTCTGCACACACACGCACACACAGAGGGAGGGAGCGAGAGAGAGAGAGGAACCCTAAACTGGAATGTTTTTGTTTGTTCTGGCTGGTTTGAGAGGGAGAAAGATACGGGGAAAAAACATAAACAACCAAGAAAATGGACTTTTTCATGTAAATGGTTGACTGTTTCAGGTTTATTTTTATATTTATTTATAAAAAGAGAGAGGATTAGCTTGTGGTTTTGGTTATGTAAAGCTGTGTGATATGAGTTATTGGTTGGCAGTTTGCTTAAAATGCCGTGCATGCTGTAATTGGAGATTTTGTAATAAAATTTAAAACCTTGATTAGGAAACTATATTTGGTTAAACAAGAAACATCTTGAAATCGGGGTGAAGAAATCCATTGAGTTTAAGAGCTTTGTAATAATTTTTTACTTAATTATATATTAACAAAAGTAGAAACTTAGTATAAATCAAATGCATGTCATAATAGTTCAAAATCACAATAATTTTATAAAAAAAAAAACTAAAATAGTTTATGAAAATAAATTTAAAATTAAACATGTACGTTGGTTGTTAAGACTTTCAAGTTGATGTACCCAATTATCCCCTGATTATATCTTAAAAGTAGACACCAGACTATTCTATTGGGTCATTTTAATAGTCTTATTAATATATTTTCTTGCATTTGCTATACATGGAAAAACTAGTTGAGTGCTTGTGCTGAATAGTTTCTTATTTGGTAGTGTTGTGATTAAGGTTATTTTTAAAATATTTTTGTTTAGAAATATATTAAAATATATATATTTATTTAAAATTATTTTTGATATTATAGATCTATAAATACCCCCAAATTAAATAAAATTAAAATTTTAAAATAATTTTATTTTCAAATTTAAAAAATATTTTTAAAACTTAATGCGACACAAATTGTAGACTAAGACACGAATTCAAGAGATAGGGAAAAAGAAAAACTTGCAAAATTAAAAAATATACTAAAAGACATCAGGATATCACTATAGCACCAGACTCATGCGCACTATGGAGTGGATATTCATCGCTTGTGCTTCGCGTGCGTACATGCACCTTTTTTCCCGATGAATGAATAGTGTATTAACGAATTCACCCCTTGAAAATGAAAAACAAATGCCGCTCTGGATCGAGGGCTTCACGGTAATTGCTCATTCCGATCGCCTGGTCCGGTCCGCGCATTTCGATTTTTTAATTATTTTTCAAAATTGGTTAAAGATGAATATAGGCCCTAATAATACAAACTTGATGACTTTGGCATAGGTGTGGACAGGTAATTGACCATAATTTTTTATTGATTTCTTTTAATTTCATCCTTCAATATTAAGCTAATTGAAAATTATAATACATAATTAATTTCAATTTGCATTTCTATGAGTTTATATCAATCCTATGACTTAGGTAATAAGTTTGATAGGTTAACTCAAGTTGTTTTTCTAAATCTATTTTTAATACATATTTTCAATTTTGTTCTTCAATATTGGGTTGATTAAAAATTATACTTCATATTTATTTTGATTTTCTTTCTTTGAGATTATTATAGTCTCATAACCTAGGGTGTTGATGTGACATGCTAACCAAAGTTGACCCAAATCAATGCAATATATTGTTATCTTAATATTCAAAAATATATCTTGAATGTTTTTAGTCAATTTATATTTTATGGATTGTATGTGCTACTTTGGACTCCTAAAGTCTATCGCGATGACAGCTTTTTCATGCTTCGCGCCTCGCTATTCCCGAGTTTGGAGAGACAATAATGCACTATGAAAAGGAGGTGTGTTTTATAGTTGTAAAATTTACGACTTTAAATATCGGAGTCACCACCTAGTATTAAGGTCACCAAGAACCTATTGGTCTATGAGAGTTTGGGTAAGGGGACTTGTTGTGCTATGGGAAGACGCATCATCCCTAGTGCACCCTACCTCGGTAAGTCTGCATTGTTATTTGATTGTTTTTTCCAAGTTAAAACATATTTTTACACTTCATTTTCAAAAAACCATTTTGTTGTCTCATGGGTGTATTTTATAATATAATTTTACACCACAGCTTAAAAACATTTTTCTTATCTACGAATGTACTTTATATTGTAATTTTACTATGTGGTTAAAAACTTTTTCTTATCTACAAATGTATTATACAATGAAATATTACACCATAGTAAAAATCTTTTTTATCTGTGAGTGTACTTTACAATGTAATTTTAGACCTCAATAATTAAAACAAAATAAATATTATTATTTTTTGATATTTTGGTCAAATTCCAACGGATAATCATAAATTAGCTACAATATCCAATTTTTGTTTTAAAATATGAGAAAGATGCAACATATTTTTCTTACAAAAATATGATGGAAAAACCTTGAATTTGGCCGTATGCTTGAAAACAACACCTTCTTATGTTTTTGAAATTTTTGCATTTTTATATTTTTTCATTTTTAAAATAAAATAAAACAAAAATAAATAAATAAAATCTGTGAGTGACTATCTAGCCCATCTAGCCTTGATGAGCCTGGACTAACAACCCATTCTGCATGGGTCGGTCCTCCAATCCAGGGTGTTGGCAACCCACCTACCTTATGCATTTGGGCCGGCACAAAGCCCCGCCCACTCACCTAAACCTGGCCTCGCATGACCAGAGGGATGTAAATTACATCCCACCGCATGCAGCGAGCCGAAGAAGATGATGAATAATGCGATTTTTCAAGTGTGATGAAAGATGTACTTGTTAATACCTTTGGGTAGAGGAGGTCGAGGTGATTATCCCATTGATAGTGGTGTCATCAACGGTGGCTTGCGCTGGTTGGAGGAGGCGCCAAAATTCCACGAGTCCACGCCATCGCTAATGCCACCATTTATGTTGCCTCGTCGGAGAGTGTGGCTAGGTTCGTTGGTGTGGAGGGAAGGTCACGACGATGATGAGAGAGGTGTTACGTGGTCGGTCAACCATTTTTGGTGGAGAGAATGCTCGACTAAGCTGGTTTTAGAGAGAGAAATGACTTGCATACCGAGAGAGAAAGAGAGAGAGCTGGTTGCCGAGAGAGATGAGAGATGATGGTGTGATTTTGTGTGATATTTCCTTATCTTTGCTAAAATTCTTTGCAAATTATCCTCTCTCCCCTGCATATTTTCCTTGTTTTTTTGCACCTCTGTTACGTAACAATTCTGCTATTCCCCTATTACGTAGATTTTTTCCCTCCCCCTACATGCTATGATCGTGGCATTATTTAAAAGTGGACACAAAAATAATAAAAAAGTATTATAGGGGTACTATAGCAGTGACAAATCTATTTAGATTTTTTTCTATTTTCTTTAGACTTGGCGCATTTATCACCAATCTTTTTGTTTTTATCTTCATTCTTTTTTAAAACAAAGTATTATAGCGAATTCACTTGTTTTATCACCTTTATTTTGAATGATCTAGTTACTTAATTAGCAACTCACAAGTCTATTTGTTGAGGTGGTATTATAGAAAAAGTTGGGTAAAACATGGAATTATTTCATATCTGATATATGATCAATCCATATCATAAATTTGCTTATCACTATACCTTTGTCAAAAATTGTTACAACTTCACAATATAAAATATTCACCATCGTCTTTTGAACAACAAATCTACTTCCATCATATCCCTTACAGCCATTATTCTATAGGCAATACAGTCCAGATAAGAAATATGAATATCATGATGGGGGTCATTGGTTGCTCAACAAGAAAATTGTAATAATCTTGAATGAAGATTGTTGTGTTTTTATTTCTAGCTATAACAAAAGAAAACCATCGTGTCATATCATAAGATAGGGAGTACCATGAAGTTACCATTAATATGGACGCGAAGATCCTTATAAAAGTTAAATCGAGAGTCAAATTTCCATCCATAATAATGATTAAATTGATAGATAAGTTCATGGAAGTCCAAGAAGAGTCAAGCAGGTTTAAATATCTTATCAAGATATATAATAAAATAAAATCAATAATAGTTCGGGCATAGATAGGTCGAATCTTCCAATTCAATAACATAGGTTAAGTATATAATATTTTCTTTTATGACGAGGATCCACTTAATTTCGGCAAATTACACGCATCCTGTATTGACTACATATCACCTGCATTTCTAGTCTGCTTTACGCTTAATTAGTTTAGACAAAATTATGCTGAGATTATCGATGGTCTGAAAGTTCAACAGCAAATCAGAATGTTCTTCATGATGGAGTGGTGGGCATTGCTATCCACCTGATTCACAAAGGTCACACTCTGTAGTAGTCGACGGAATTATCCGATTGAATGTTCTTCCTGGTGCAGCAGCTAATGCAATAGATTATGTTCACAAGCACAATCTGGACGCACATTAGTTCAGAAAAAGCTCTCCATTGCGACCTAATGCCGGCCAGAACTCCGACCTTGCATGACTTGCAGCCGTAGCAGAGCTTGTCCTGCTCATTGCTCCACGTCGTGCAATCACTATCAGGCACTTCCGGCCCAGATTCCGGCATGACCCAGAATGTTGCGTTCTTGAATTCGAATCCGCAGTATACTGGAGGCTTGCAGCAACCAGACTGAGAAAAAAAAAAAAAAAAAAACATCACCCTCCTCGTATAGTTTGATTAAAGAAACATTGTTTCACTATGCCTTCTGTTCTCGTCACCTCCAAAAGGGGTATTTCGGCCAGTTCTATAAGGTGGAGAGGGCAAATTTCAAGTTCAAAGCTTGCCCCGGGTAACTAAATATGGAGAGAAAAAAACTTTATATGGATATATTATCTGGATGTAGAGAAAATTTTGCCATCCCAAACAATCATTCTCATATTACTCATATTGAATTAACATCATAGCACTATGCCTATTCAAAATCAAAATAGGAGTGTTAGAGAATAATACAAATCATATTATAAGGCTTCACTTACAAGCTCAAGCTTTTAGGTGAGATGGTTTCTTAATATGGTATCAGAGCCTTGTTGACCCAGCGGTCACGAGTTCGAATCTCACCACCCCCATTCTATTTGATAAAAATTAAGCACAAGGTGATGTGAGTTTGTGCAAGTTTCAAGCCCAAAAAGCTTTCACTTGAAGGGGTGTGTTAGAGAATAATATAAATCATATTATGAGGCCTCACCTATAAGCTTAAGTTTTTAGGTGAGATGGTTCCTTAACAAAGCCAATTCTAATATATAGCAAGCAAGGCAGCTAGCTCAATTCTGGTTTTAACTAGCTCAATCGAATGAATTCTGATGTTTAAATCACAAAATATCAATATCTGGATGTAATTTATGCATCCAATTAAATTCTAGAAAACGTTGGCCGGAGCAATCAAATTTAAGAGTTAGAAACTGAGAGACGAAGAAGCCAGACCTCTATGGGAAGTAACTTCTTCTTGTAAAAGTCCTGTGCCAAGTGATCGGCATTGGTATCAAGACTGCTGCAAGCATGAGTATAAACCATGCAGCTTTGAATATTATTCCAATTCCTCCCATTTGCAAACTGCTCCTTCATCCACTGTGAGTAATCCCCATCTTTGGTGACAAGGAGCACGAGAAACGTGAAAGCAATGAGCCCGACGATCCACAAGAATGCGATAAGAGAATATATTCCAAGAAGAAATGTGACCTTGCACAGTGTCCCAATTAACCCTACCAATGATACAACAGAGAAGAGAATTCCCACCACCATTAATGGGGTTTTGAGGATTCTTTGGCAGTCAGAGGCCCCATTAATGTGGAAATGGAGCAAGTAGATGATGGAAACAAGGGAAAAAAGTAGGCTGAATATGTTTAAAATTATGAACAGACAATTACATACACGAAACATGGCGTTAGATCTTGTAGTTTTTCATTCAGATAATATTATTTTGTTGATTTCAACGGGTGGTATCACATCAGTTTTGGCCGTCCCTTGAAAATTGCTCCAGCTTGACCTCTGAATGTAGACTCAAAATCCCATGCTGGCCGGAGAAAAACAGCTCTCTGGCTAAGATTACGTGTTTCCGTTCACTAATTTTAGCTACGTAGCTGCATTTTGTTATGCAACTTTCTTAAGATAGTTAGGAAACGACCTCCAAAAAGAGCTTGCAAGTAAATGAGTTTTTCCTGTAATAAGAATTACTTTAAAAGAAATGGAGAAAATAATGTTCAACTATATATAGACAAGTTATCTTTTAGTCCCTCTTTTTTTTTTAATTACACCCCTGTAGGAACAAATCGATAGTTAGCTAAAGCACATTTATTATGGAAGAGCAATATTTAAAGATAGGAGATTAAAATGAAAAACGTGGATGGTTTTTCTAAACTTGGATCTCAACATAAAATTTTGTCCTCCAACTTCTCAAATTATAAATTTGCAGTCCCTGATAATTTATAAAATTCAATTTTGATCTCAAACTTTTTTTTGTCTCACTAGTTTCAGTCCATGTACACTTTTTTTTAAGAAAAAAATGTTCAACGTATGACGAAACTCAATAAATATTTATTATTAATAAAAGCTTAATTTATCTGTAATATTCATATAATATTAGATAGATGAATCTAATATTTTATTTATGAATCTAAATTAAAGATAAAGTTTATGAGATAAAAAAAATTAAAAAGTTTTATAATTATAGGATTCCTATTGCATCAAATATTGTTCCTAAAACATTTTTGGTCAATTCTCTTTTAAATACTAGACATTTATTAGAGCCATAAAGAGTGATACATATTATGTTTTTTTATTTATAAAAGGAAACAATTATTATAGGTTGAGGTATAAGGGATACTGAGAACTAAATGTAAGTATTTATCATAAGATATATGCTAAACTAACTCACATGAGAATTCCATATGAAGATATCACTTATGTCTATGCAAAGGCTCATGTAACAGTTCTGTAAGTGATTTGTAGGTTTAAAAACACTAAATTATCTTATATAAAAAGTGTTATGTTTTTATAATGTTACATGCTATTTTGGTAAAGGTAGCAAATGGATAGAGATTAAATATAACATAAACTATATGAATATATCTAAGTGATCAGGAAAGAATTTATCACCGTAAATGAATTAGGAAAAATATTCCACATGTTCTCAAATAATATTGATTGTTAAATGCTTGCACGCGGTGGATTGAGATTTGAAAACAGTTTAAAATCTTATTCAAAGAATCAATGAATATAAGGTTGTGAACAAATATGATTTGACATGGTAGATATACTCCGTGCTAAAATATCTAAATAGGAACATTATTGATGAAAGGTTAATAATTACACTAAGAAACATGTTACTGAAATATTAAGCCAAACCACTTATAATTGTTCTAGAAGATCATGACATGTTGCTAATCAATGCACTTGATATTCAAATATAAATTAACCACTTATTAAAATGATAATAAATCAAATTATATGAATTATTTAATTGTATTTATATAAAATTTTAATTTTATATGTAGGTCAATATATTAGGAACTTAATGGGTCACACACATTATAATTCATTACTCTAAAATTAAACTAGGATACTTGATTAAGTGTGTGACTTCACTGAAAGTAATTTTAGAAGGTAAGAACTAGAATGTTTTCAATTCATGGATTATAATCATAGTCCTAGAATAATCAAGTAGAGACTTGATTGATTAAATTTTTAAAATTATCCCTAAATAATATTTGGATATTATTCAAAGGGGAATAATTTTTGTTATTTTTAGGGTATTTAGTATTCCCAATGAATATAAAATTATGCCTCTTATTTGTTTAGAGAGGTTTTCTGTTAGACAGAAAATTGTGTCATAAAATGCGAGTTAGCACTTTATATTTAGCAATCTATATCTCTGAAAAATAGAAATTTAGAAGATTTCTTACTAGTAATTTATGTGGATTACCATTGGAGGTAGAAAGTGGACTATTTGTGGTTTACAATAACCTAACCTTGGTAGAATTATTCAAAGCTGGGGAAGATTTGATCTTCAAGTAATAGATTCTTAAAATAATACATGATCCTAGAAACTCTTGAATATATTTTTTTCAGTGCATGTGTGATATTTAGAAACCCAACATGACCCCCGATCCTAGGAATTGGACTTGGCTTAGTTTCATTTTCAACCATTCATGTAGTTGAACTGCTTAAACCAAATGGCTGAATGGATCCACTTGTAACTAAAATGACTTGATCATGAGATTTCATTATTTTTTTATTTTTATAGAAAATAAATTTGTTTTATTTTCTTAAAAATTCCCAAACAAAAGTAATATGCATAAAAAATAAAACTAGATCAATCGATTAATTAGTGTGTAGGTTAACTTATACAACTCATGAATCAAGTTTTAAAACAGGTCATAAACTTTGCCAAGTTCTATTTTTATTGTATAATTTAAAAATATTTTAATGCTAGACAACACACCACTTCTCAAGCATGTCATCACCATTCACTTCCATCGCTCTTTACCAGATATTTCCACATCTTATTCATTTTTTTTAAAAAAACATAAGAGGGAAAACCAAAAACTTCCTTCAAAATCCAAAGAAAACACATAAAGACCTCTAAATAAAAAAGAAAAGAAAATGGTCAAATTATCATAGCCAGCCACCAACTTCCTCAACAGACTAGCCTCATCACTAAATAATTCTTAATATCTACAGACCAACCCAGATCAATTAGAAACTTGGTGAATTTGGCTTCACCATTTGCGATCAAGATTGCTAAATCATGCAAGGTGAAGTCAACAAAAGCGAGCCAGATTATTGATAGTTATATAATTCAACAGTTGAGGTTGATCTTATAAATGATGATCACCTTTACCGATCTTGTACCAAATATTAGTCTATATGTCATGTGGCTAATTAGTTGGTTACACATGATAATGACTTTGTTCTTATAAATATATTTCATTTATTAATAAAGGCTTATTTATCTTTAATATTAACCAAAAACATTTATTGAATCCAAAGTAAAGATAAGGTCCTTAGAACAAAAAAACTTTACAAAAAATTATAAAATTTCTATTAAATCAAAACATTGTTTCTAAATGTTCTTGGTCAATGTTGTATTAAGATTACACATTAATTAGAGTTGTTCGAGACTAGTATATATTATGTCTTATTCTTTACAAAAGAAGAAGTTGTTTTTATAGGTTAAGGTATGAGGGATATCTAAAAGTAATATGTAGATGTCTGTCAAATAATAAGTGTACTAAACTAATCCATATGAGAATTTCATATGAAAAGAACTTTTGTCTATGGCAAAACTCATATAACAATTGTATAAGTAATTCGTAGACTTGAGATTGCTAAGTTATCTTATATAGAGAGTGTTATATTTTGAGTTTGCTACACATTATCCTAATCAATGGTAACAAATATGCAAATATAAGGTATAATATAAACTATATGAAGATATTCAAGTAATCAATATAAAATTCATCACTCTAGGTGAATTAAGAAAATGTTTTATATGCTCTCAAATAGTATTGATTATAAGTCCTTGACCAAGGTGGAATAAGTCTTGAAAAAGTTTCAGATCTTATTTAAATAATCAATGAGTATGGTTTTGAGAACAAACATGATTTGGTAACGTAGACAAACTTCATGCTATTATGTCTAAATCATAATATTATTGATGAAATGATAACAATTACTTTGAAAAACTCGTCACAAAAATGTCAAGTTAGATCACTTATGACTTTTCTAATATCTTAAGG
Source organism: Salix exigua (assembly GCA_032356905.1). NCBI lineage: Eukaryota > Viridiplantae > Streptophyta > Magnoliopsida > Malpighiales > Salicaceae > Salix > Salix exigua. Next base: position 2,167,134 of record CM063602.1, on the reverse strand, counting down.
ATCATGATAGGTTGCTAGATATTGTGCTTGATTTTTTAATATAAATCAATTAATTATTGAATTGGTAATGAATTAATTTATTTAATCCTATTTTATTTAGGATTGAGATTTATATTTAGGTTAACTTATTAGAGAACCTAATAGGTCATACACATAAGAACCATTGATCAAAAATTAAAATGTGATAATTAATCAAGTGTGACTTAATTGTAAATAAACATTAAAAATGATGGACTAGAATGTAATTAAAATAGAGGATTGAAATTTTAGACCTAGAAACAATTAAGTAAGGAATTGACTAGTAAATTACTAAAATTAGCCTAAAATAATATATGTGGTATTATTTCAGGGGTAAATTGATTTGTCATTTATAGAATTTTAAAGTTTCCTATTAATAGAGAACTATGTTTTTGGTTATAGTAGGTGAACACCTAAAACACACACACACACACACAAACAGAGCTAACACTTTAAAGTATAAAATCTCTATCTTCTAAAAATATTTATTAGTTTTTTATTAGTGATTTGTTTTAGGGTTAGAGGTCGGACACTTGAATGACTTGTGGTTTACAACAACCTAGCTTCAAAACAAATATTCAAAGCAAAAACAATAATCTAATTTATAGATAATCCTTACATAAACCTTAAACAACTCTAGTTTTGTATAACAGGATAATCTAAACTCTTGAAAAAAATCTAGTTTTTAATACATGTATATGTTTTATAAATCTCAACACCAAGTGGGGCTTCCAGTGAGATCTATAACGTTTTGGAACTTAGTACCTATTTGACAATGCGGTTGAGATTATTTTTCAATTTGTTTTTGTTCAGAAAAATATTAAAATATTTTTTAAAAATAATTTTTTTACATCGGCATATCAAAATGATCTAAAACCACTATAAAACCTAATTTAAATTAAAAATAAAATAAAAATTGCAATTTTTTCAATAATACTTTGAAACGCAATGTGCTCTTAAAGATAGAGATAAAAGATTTTATGGTGGAAAGGTGTGATTATTTCTGTTCAAATTATTAATCATGTTTTTGGTTCTAAATTTGGTGTTGTAAAAATACTTTTGTTTTTTGGGAAAGGTAAATATGATTTATTGCCTGTGATTATTATTTATAGGGAAGAATGAACTTCTAAGCTGCATAATGTTGTGCTCTGATATTGGAGCCGGTGCGATAGGATTGCCATTGTATAAATTAACACATCCAAGAAATATTAGGAACGAAGGAACTTGTTATTCCTGTTCCAGCTTGTAATGTCCTACATGGAGGCAGGCATGCTGGAAATAATCTGGCTATGCAAAGCTGGAGATGAGGGGTATTTGCTCCCAGTGTAGGCAAAGGGAACTCAAAATAATGACGCAGATCAAGATAGGAATGGACGTTGCTGCTTCAAAGTTTCTGAAAGATGGAAAATATGATTTGAACTTTAAAAACAAGTTAAACAATGGAGCTCGTGTGCTTTCAACCCTAAGCTTTGGTGATCTCTACAGGGAATTCCCTTTTGTGTCTATTGAAGATCCCTTTGATCTGGATGACTGGAGTTCATGGGCTTCGATACAGTCTTCAGTTGATATCCAGTTTGTTGGAGATAATTTGCTGGTCACGAATCCAAAGATAATCGCAGAAGAAATTCAGAAAAAGGCTTGCAATGGCTTACTAATTAATGAAGGCAGGCCTAAAACTATGTTTTTCTCTGCTCTCAGATAATGAAACGTGAAGTAAAACTCGTCCATACTGACTGTGTTATTAAATTAGCTAATCTAGATTTATCGATTTGCAGGTCAACCAGATAGGTACAGTGACTGAATCCATTAGGGCAGCACTCGACTGATCAAAACCTGCAGGTTGGGGTGTGATGGTCAGACACCCAAGGGTGAAACCGGGGATAACTTCCTCAGGCAAATAAACTGATGAACTGCATTTTCCTTGATCTTATGGAATTGACTGCAGCTCCTTGCAGAGATGAGAGGTTGGCCAGGTATAATCAGGTAAAAACTGCAGCTTCTTATAGTTTTATGTTCGTTTCCATCGATCATTAAGTTGTAGCATCCATATATTCAATTGTAATGCCTTTTCTAACTCTATAATCTAGATAACACTTAGACCTCTCACACACATGCAGACGTCCGAATTGGAATCGGGAGGAGGGCTGAGAAGGCAGCTAGTTGGATCAAGTTGATTACAATTTTTCTGATATTTGGCTTGATTGGGTGAAATAATACACCCTACTTTGTAAAACATTACTGACGGACTGAAATTTTAACGTTAGAACATCCACGAATGGATACAACAAAGAACAATCTTGTCCACAAGTGGGCCTATAATGCTAATAAGCTCAGAAGCTATCTATTTTCTTATCCTTGTCCCAAGAATATTGTGCGTCTCTAAAACCTTTCCTAGATCAGAAATATTGTCTATTTTCTGTTGGTTTTTGCAGCAACAACAAAAAAATCCGTTTATTTCATTTGTTCAAATCTATGTTCATCACATTATTGGCGGGTTTTGAATTTGCTTGCAGCTTCTGCGCATTGAAGAGGAACTTGGAAATGTGCTCTATGCTGGTGTAGCTTTCGGATCCCCTTAAAAAAACTTGAAATGTTATTTGGATCGAATTAGTTGTCATGAAATTCCAGATCTACAAGTCGTGTGGGCCTGTAAAATAAACGGAAGTTTTCTAAGAGAACTAGTCAACTTAGATTCCAATAATTAAATTCGCATCTTGATTGCAACAATTGTGTCCCGGAAAATAAAAGTCTTGCTGATGTGTGTTAGAAAGCTGAGATGGCTGATGAAGGGCTACGTCATGCTTGGCTTCAGTTGTGGATGAGAAGATGAGAGAGTAGGGGGCATGAGGATATAGAAAACATGCATGCAATGCTGAGGATGTTCAAGGAAATTAACCTAAATAAAATTCATGCGAAGAAAATAACAAATAAAGGTTATATAAAGCAATTTTCTAAATTAGGAAGAAAATATTATTTGAGCCCAGGAATCCAGAATACATAATGATGAAAGTCAGATGCAATGCACCGATAACTTAATTTACATCACCATGGACCAGTTAAAATCTAATTAAGCCATCAGCATAAATCGTTGCACTGGATTCTCAGAAAGCTGATCAGAAACTAGAGTGATGACAGAAGCTTAGGGGCCAAATTTGGAGTATTTGGAATGGGATTGATGGATACTCCTGATGGCACAGCAACTAAGGGAGTATAAGATGATGAGAAAAAGGGTGACAAAGATGAGGACGATGGCCAAAATTCTCCATTCTTTCTTAATGTTGGCAAGAAATCCACCTTTACATGAATTGCAGTCGTAGCAATACTTGTTTTGGTTATTGCTCCATGTCGTACAATCAGAGTCTTGCACATCTGGACCAGATCCCGGCGCTATCCAGAACGTTGCGTTCTTATATTCGAATCCACAGTTTGTCGGGGGCTTGCAGCAACCAGACTACAAACCAAAGACAGCATTCATTGATTAACTATATTGAAATTAAGTCCGAACAAATTGTGTTTTGCAGGCAACAACCTCGACGATGAGTGGCGTGATATCCTTACCAATACAGTCAAATCAAGATGCAAGAATATATTGTTGTTTTAGACGCAGGTGGATGTTTCTGCCGAAATCAAAATAAAAAATCTTCTTTTTTTCCTAACAAGGAAGGCAAATTGGATGGCTGGTAGCGAAAAAGAAGAAGAGCAAAAATACAAACAAAACAATAATTCTAATTAGCAAGAGTTGAATCGTTGTCCTTTCATGAATGATCTCGTATTTAGATGTAAAATACCAATCAGTAATTAATTAAAAAAAAAAACAAACAAGTTGCCAGTTGAGAAAATACCTGTACAGGAGACAATTTGGCCTTGTAAAAATCCGCAACCTGTTGATCAACACCAGAATGAATATCATGGCAAACATGAGCATCGATCAAACAACTCCTGATCTGATCCCAATTCTTCTGATTCACAAAGTGATTTTTCAACCAATTTGAGTAATCTCCAAGCCTGTACTCCCTGTACCCTATCTTTGAGAAAACCTTGCCAGCACCCTTATTTGTGACAACGAATGTGAAAATAGTGAAACAAATAAGCCCAACAATCAACAAAAAGTTGAAGCAAGAATAAATCTTGATCCAGAAAGTTTTCTCACAGCATGATCCAATTAGCCCTAGCAATGACACCACAAAGAAAGAGACTCCTAGTATAAATAAAGGGAGTTGTAGGGCTTTTTGACACGAGGAAGAAGAGTGATGCGTCATCAGATACGCAGAAGCACCGATAGAGACAAGGCCTAAGATCAAGATCAACGAGTTTATAATTGTGAATACACCATTGCTAATGCGAGCCATTGTCATGTGGTTAATTTGTTGTGAGTGGCTGTTATTAACCCTTTTTTCCCGGTATATAACCTGGAAGGCGATGATGTAACAAAAGAGAAGAGTGCTGCTATGCTTGTAGACTCGTCTTTGCTTGTATAGATAGGCGAAGAGAAGGAGCGAGGCAGGAAATTAATTAAGTACGTATGGGATTTGGATAAATGCAATTTGTTTGTTTTTTCTACGTGAAAATCGGTACCTTTTTAGATAATACTTTCTTGGGAAAGCAAGCTAGGAATCTTACAAGTGTTACCTTGATGTGTTGCATAGGTCTTGGAGTCCTAACTTCCAAGTGGTTAGAGTTTAAGGTGATTTTGAATTTCGAATTGATTCCAGTTGTTTGAGGGTTACTTGAAACCGACATTTTAAGTTAACTTCTTAGCTTAATCTTAGTACATGACAGCGTATACGTATTTTGTTTTTGTTTTTGTTTTTAAATACTACAGTAAGAAAAACTAAAATAAAATAGTTAATTTGATGAGCTGTGCAAATCATACATACATTACACATCTAAGAAATAGATTCACAAATTATTCAAATTCAAGTCTTTGAGAGTTGCAATAAAGAGTAGATAGGGTTGATGAGATGAGACTATTATTAGTTACCAAAAGTGAAGCTTTATCACAAACCAAAAAAAAAAAAAAAAACTTTCTTTTGTTCAAGGCTAGATCTTACACTACAACAAAAGGGTGCCAATAGCAACGGAATTAAATTTCGTTGTTAAATTTGCATCCGGAAATTGTTTAGCAACAAAATCCGGAAATTGTTTAGCAACAGATATTCTGTTGCTAAACGAATTGAAAAAATTAAAAAAAGGAAAATAGGATTGCAACGGATGTTCCGTTGCAAGTTTTGTTGACATATAATGTCATACTTTGTATACTTTATATATTTTGATGATAACAATAAAAAGAAAATGGGCTAATAATATGCTTGGATGAGATTAAGCTATAAACAGGTTTTATACAAAGAATACATCAACAAGCATAACGGAGTACACGAAGAAATCACTCCAAGAAGTCCAAGATGCAAGCAAGTGAAGACTTAGAATAAGTGTTCATTTTAGTGCTTTATGTAAATCTCAATTTCTATCTTGATAGCACAAATTAAAATGAACTCACACACTTCACAGTGCATGCATTAAAAGGATTTGATGATTAAAAGGTTTAAGTCATAATCAATCGGTTCAAGAAATTCAGAAAAGATAATTTGTCAAAATAGATTTCTGCATGAACCGGTCGACCGCTTGAGGTATCCGTTGTGAACCGGTCGACCGCTTGGAAGACAAATTATTTTATCCGTTGTGAACCGGTCGACCGCTTGGAAGACAAATTATTTTATCCGTTGTGAACCGGTCGACCGCTTGGTTTTGTCCGTTGTGAACCGGTCGACCGCTTGATATGACAGTTGCACTCAAACAGCTATAAACGGCTAGTTTCAAACGGCCATAAACGGCTAGTTTCCAACGGCTATAAACGGCTAGTTTCTCTTTGAAACTTATAAATAGGCCTCTTAATTGCAAAACGAAATTGACATAACTTTCATATCTTATATTGAGGCAATTAGAGTGCAAAAACACCTTCATATCATCAATCCTCATTAATACTCATATTTGTGTTTAAATCTTCATATCTTAACACAAAGAGTATTTCTCATTCTCACTACACTTAAACACCTTCAAATATCCTAAGTGCTATTAAGTGAGAGAAAGAGATCATAGATCTTCATTTGTAATATCCACACTATTAAGAGTGTATTGTTGTTTTACAAAAACAACCATTGTGAAACTCTTGAGAGTTGAGTATAAAACTCTTGGTATTGGTGAGGGAACATCACCAAGGAAAAATCTTGAAGAGGGGACATCTTCAAGTGGAAAAGGAAAATCTTGAAGAGGGGACATCTTCAAGTAGAAAAGGAAAATCTTGAAGAGGGCATATCTTCAAGTGGTGTAAAGTCTTGGTGTGGATTCATCAAGCGGAAATTGTAATCTTGTTACTTGGATTAGTAAAAGAGTACAATACTCAAGTACGGGTTGGTACTTGAGTCGTGGACGTAGGCTTGCCGAACCACGTTAAAAATCGAGTTAGCAATCTCTTTCCCTTATCTCTTTACTTTAAAGTAATTAATTTTTAAGATTGCATTATTTATTGTATTTGCATCAATTCCGCCTTTAGGTGCATAGTTGCCTTAATCCGTGAATTTCAACAAGTTTAATGTGCAATGGTTTTTATTTTGCATTTGCAATTGCTTAGCCGTTGCATTTTCAATATTTGCAAAGGCTAATCCGTTTCATTTGAAACGGATTAGCCGTTGCATTTGCAATGAAAAATCTGTTGCATCTGCAACGGATAATCCGTTGAAAATTAAAGATGAAATTCGCGCGCCCAGTGAAAAATTTAGGCATGAAACGCGCGGTTGTAACCCATTGTCTTCCTCTTCTTCTCTCCCGCTTGTCTCCTCATTTACTCACATTTAAGTACTTAATTATTGATCATCATCAACCGAATGAACACCACCTACCTTCTCTCCATCTCTTCTTCCCGATCACCACCTCGTCGGCGATGAGCTTCAGCCACCTAGCAGGCCCATCACCACCACAACGAAGGTACGGTCAGCATTTCAAATTTTAAATTTGTTCAGTTTCTAAATTTGTTTAGGGTTTAGGGAGTTTTGGGGGAGCTTTGTCATGGGTTTGCTTTGAATTTCCATCCATGCTCATGGGTTTTGACCAATTAAGTGTTTTTGCCGAGAAATTGCATTTTTCATAAGTGCAACCTTCTCGTCTTCATGCCTTCTTATCAGTTTCGTTCTCTCTGCTTTGAATTCTTCTATCTCTTTATCCTGTATTTTTATGAACCTGCTGATGTCCTTCACCCTATTTCCATATAATTTTCAAATACATTATAAGCTGAACATATTCTGCATTCAATGTTTTTCTAACCACTTCCATTAAAATGAACAACCCTATTATTATTAGGATTTTCTTAACATGCATGAATTACACCGTCCAAGAGCTATGTTTTCCTTCAAATTAATGTGTCCTTCAATTTACCAAGGAGCACAGTGTACATGACCCAATTTGTTCATCATGGTTGAGATGGCCAAATTGCGACCAGGCAGCAAAATAACAATTGTATCATAAGAGTTTCCTAGTTTGATGTTGAAAATTGACAAAGACCTAGTAAATCAGGAGATGAAAGTTTTGATAAATACAAGACATAAGGAGAAGAGGGGCAAAGTAGTGAACCATAAATAATGTAGAATAAGGTTTTTTTATTTTGAATTCTAAACTTTAAAGATGAGTTTTGAGTAGTCAGGTGTCGACTATAAAGTTGAGTGCTTCATATGTATTTAACTTAATTTTTTGGGTAATGTGTTGGGATTCAAATCATTTATCTGCTATGAGTTTGTCTATAATTAAACTATGCTGCCCTCCTCCTGCATGTAGAAAATAACAAACAGGTACTTATTGTCTAAGATGTGTTAATGTTGGCTACTACAAGCTCCATTGTCTTTGGTGGTTTGAAATGAAGATCATTGTTATATTAAGGTGACTTCTGTGGGGAGAACTTTTGGCCTTTTCAAGCCACTTGATAAGTCAGGTGGATAATAAGATACATAGAATTTTGTTGCGCTTCATTTTTCAACTACTTTTGAGGTTTAAGTCCACTAGTTCTTTTTGCTTGTTCGTAGACTAGTTAATGTTGAGTGCTTTTTGAATATTGTAGTTGAAACCAATACAAGAAAGAGAGCTTAATCATGGAGCACTTCTATTCTAATAATTGTTTTTTCTGCATTTCTTAATTCTTGTATGCCATGTGAGAACCATGGATTTTCCTGTTTTATGAAAAAGATCATTACAGGAAAGAGAATTCATGTCTTAGCATATTCTCATCGTTTCATGTTGGTGCATTGAAGCAATATTTTCATCAAAGAAAATTTCCTATTACAAAGCATTTGAATATCTACTAAAACCGTTGTTTCCTGGTCTGTTCTTGACTGGTTTTCTTAATTTTATTCATGGAGTGCTTCAGTTTTAATAAATGTTCTTTCTATATTTCTTTATTCATGCATGCCATGTGAGAACCATGGATTTTCCTGTTTCATGAAAAAAATTATCATTCAAGAAACCGTTCTTCACTTAACTGGGGAAAGTTAATATATTAACTTAAGATATTTAATATTCTTTTGTTCATATTTCTTATTATTGTCATATTGATTAGTTTTTATCAACAATACTTATTGACGACAGTACAATTGTTGTAGGATGTCTAGACGTGGATCTATATTACAATATTCCAGGAGTGATAGGTTTGCTTCCAGATCGAATAGAACTCCATCTGCTACGAATAAAAACGCATCAGCTTCTCACCAACCTGAGCCTGATCAATTACATGATTATTATACACACAAAGTTGAAAGTACATTTCCTCATCAAGAGGATCATGTGAGGTTAAATACATATAAATCTTTCGGGTTTCAAGATTTGTTAGCAACACAAGGTGTCCCGCGATATGATACAAACATGTTTACAGGATTTAATGTACATCAAGGTTATGTGGGAGGAGGTGGTATTGGTGATGAGCATGCCATTAGCAATAAAGTTGATGAAGGTGATAGTGATGGGAGAGAATTCTATGAGTCAAGAAAAGGTTGTAACATGAGATGTTCAGAGGATCCGGATTGCCTCAATTCAATCCATGGTTCAAATTGTTCTCGAAGCAGTATATGCATTAAACGAAAGAGTTTTGACACGGCAATCGATCAATTGTCAGCAAAAAAAAGAACTGATTTTGTATGGAACATCTGAGTAAGTATAATATTTTTATTAGTTAGTTATCATTTATGTCATTATTGTTGCATAAAAGTTTGTTACTTTAATATTTCAGGTTCAATAACGCTTCATGTGGCCGAGAAATCGGAATAATTTTGAGAACTAATTTCAAAGGGCCATGGCACTCTTGGGATAAAGTTGATGTTATGTGTAAAAATGAACTGTTTGAGTTCTAGGTAAGTTTTTTTGTTAAGCTAGAAAAATGGCTTCTGTTCGACATGCATGTTGCTTAAGCTGGGTTTAAGAAAATAGGTTGGTGTGTTTGTAGTTTCAATGTTCGTTGAAAAAGTTTCAACAGAAGTTATCTAGAAATGATCTTGCATTCACATTTAAGACATACATTGCAGATTCTTAATTTATGAGAATGAAGTCTATATTCCCTTCAAAATTACCTTTTTTATCTTTTGGATTATTAGGTCCAACTAAGAGTTCTAAGGCTGGAATCATAATTTCTAGGGGAAAAATGTAGAAGGAAATATAATTTGTCTAAAGAATTAATAAATCATCGAATCAACAACTCTTCATATCAAACACTTCTAAGAATATCAATGCCATTAAAATTGTATTAATATGCAACACATTTCCACCATAAATCCTAAAAACATCATAATCATGGCCATTAGAATTGAACTCAATATGCATGAAGTTTCCTTCATGAATCCTAAAATCATATTAGCCATTAAACTTTACCCACATGCATTCAGTTTAGTTTAGGCAAGAAGCACAAAAAATGTAAAATATATTCAAACAAATTACACCTTGATCAAAATCTCTTGAATGAAACTTAAGTGGGATTTTGATCCAACTTGATATAACTAGATGTTTTGCAAATAACAGATTTATAAGAATATTTATTCTAGGAAAGTCAAGAGACTTGTTGTTTTTTGATATATGGATTCCACAAACGATCCAAATCTTCAAAACAGAATCGATTGAAGAAAACAGATGGGAAAATAAGTTCCCATTCTGTTGGCTCAGTTTCATTTACATCATATCGAGCTAATATGGTACAAAATGTTGTTGTTCAACACTTTTAATTTAATTTGTTTAATATTTTTGTTGCTTACTTTTTTTTTCATGTGTGTAGCAAGAACAAGCCGGGGGGAAAGAACTTCCGTGGGATGAGGTCTTTTCTGCTTTGCATCAAAAATAAAATGAGACCGACACATTTGTAGATAACCGGTCTAAAACACTGGTGGTAACTACTTATATTTATATATACATATATATATATATATATATATATATGAAATATCATTCATATTCAAATTAATATATTTTGACATGGACTTGTCTGTTTGCAGGAAAATATATAGAAATGAGATGGTTGTAAGATATGAACCTGATCAGGACAATCATCCCTCTTTTGATGGAACAACTTGGTGTGAGGCTTCAGGGGGAGTAAGCAAAGGTCGAGTATATGGTGCACCCCGTATGCCTAAATCTAAAGTTGATGTGAGTTCTTCATCACATACCTACTCAGTAAATTCATCATATCCAAGCACAGCTACTAAAAGGTATCGAGAGCAATTGCAAGAAAATCGTGAAATTATTAATGATATGAGAAATGAAATTTCTTCCATTAAAGATTGTCTTAAGCTCTTGGTAGGACATATGGGTCTAAGTATGCCAACACCTATGGCTCTGTCGATATCATCACCTACAATGGCTCCGATGGGTCACGTGTCTTCACCAGTATATCGACCTCGACCTCGACCTCAACCTCAAATACCATATAATGATCCATCTTCCTCTCATCCACAACATCGTAGATCATTTCCTCCTTAAACACTTTAAAATATGTATTTTTAAGTTCCATGTTTATTTACTTAGTCATGTAAATATAATTGAATCTGTAGTGTATTAAGGTTCCACGTTTATTTACTTAGTCATGTAAATGTAATCAAATTTGTAGTGTATTAAGAATTTTAATTTATAATAATTTGTATTTCCACCATATTTATGTTATTTTCGATATTAATAATATTTCAATATTTGCTAATACTTTTAAAATATTTAGTTGTAGTTAATTAAAATTTAAATATATTAAAAATGGATTTTAAATATATTAAAATTTCATTTATATTCCTGTCGTTGCAATTGCAACGGCCTTGCAATTACAATGGCTTCTCCGTTGCAATTGCAACAGACCAGCTGTTGCAAACTGTATATTTGCAATGGCAGAAATTGCAACGGATTATCCATTTCACTTGCAACGGATAATCCATTGCAAGCTAAATTTGAAATGACATTTTTCTAACGGATTGTGTCCGTTGCAAATGTCGTTGCTAATTAATATTAGCAACGACTTTCTTTGTTATTTGCAACGGATCACTCCGTTGCAAATAGGCCTGTTTTTTTGTAGTGTTAGAATATTTTGTTGAAGTTACTGTAAATAATTGCAAACAATAATGATGATGCGCAATTGACTCAAACCATGTTTGTGCTACAACATTCTTAATTGTTGTATGTCCATCTAATATCAAACACAATTTGGTATGACCACTTGTGACATCTTGGTTAAGCAAATATAAGAACCATGTCTAGTTTTTGTTCATCTATTTTTTACTAGATCATAACATAATGGAAAAACCTCATTATTCAAGTCATAATAAACTCCAATCAACATTTTTTCCTTATACTTCCCATAAAAATAAGTGTTGTCAGAACTTATTAGTAGACGATAATATTGAAACCCCTGAAGTGCACTTAAAATGCTTAGAGTACTCTTCTAAATGTTGCTCTATTACCATTAATAATTTGTGATATCACTCCAATTGCACCTTGATATGATTCATTACAAACTAATAAAATTCTAGACAACTTTTAGAAGGACTTCTCTTGTTAACCAAATATCTACTCCAATACCAAATATTTACTCCAATACTTTCTATTTAGATACCTGTATTTTTTTTGTTTGAGAAAACATACAAAAAATAATGATTATGGATATTATCTTGAATGGTTACAATTTTAACATTTCTATCAACTTTGATAATGATTAAAATCACATTATCGATAAAACATGAGTTAATATGATAGTGTGGTTTCATAACCATTGAGTTGATACATGTGTGTGGTGCTTTTTCAATTTTGATATCTTAAATAAATTAGGATTCTTGTGATATCCCCGACACAAATACCATTGGCATTTTGATTTATGTATATATTGTAAATTGCACAAGTTGTGGTTAAACATTGGACTTTGTACAATAATGAATTCTGTATATGACATCGTCTAAATATATTAATTAAATCAAACTTGATTTAAAAGGTCTTTCTAACTTTTAACTCAATAGTTAAGCTTGCATTTCTATGGCTCAAGCCTAATCATTATATATCAGACAAGTATACTTACTAATATCCTCAAATTTAGGAATCAGGGGTCTAAATAATTGGATTACTGGCTCAACTAACTCATATTCCTCGGTTGCATCATTAACATGATGATCATCTTCCTCATCAATTAATCCAGAATATTCATAATAATATGGAATAGTTGTCATGATCCATCAAGATTCCATATCCATAATTCATTATGTTGATGATAGGTTCATTGCATCCCCATAAATCCTAGACAAACTATCTATATGTGATGCTTGTTTGAACATTTGAATGTAACTTGGGATCCAAGTGAACTCTATACTAGGTGAGAGTTTTCGTTTATGTCTCTACTATTCAAGTAAAGCTCTCAAATTCTCAACCTTTTGTTTGGTGGCAAACCCAATCATTAAATTTAAAGTATCAGAATTAGAAATTGACACATCGACATAACAATTTGGATGTACCCTTGTATCCTGTAAGTAAATTCAACTCTAATTTTAGAGAAAAAAAAAACAATTCACTCAATGTCTCATGTATTTCTTTGTTTAGTTTGGAATGTGACATATGTAATTTTACTAAACTCAAAACCTAATTGTTTTCTTATTCATTTCCTAAGTTATCAAAATATTGTGCTTCTCTAAAAGCTATCCTAGATTTAGTAATTAACAAAATACTAAATATACTCAACCAATCTTAGATTAGTAATTAATAAAATACTAAATATACTTGGTGTTTCACTATAGATTATGGTTTTTGGTATTGAGCTTGGTGATTTGTTTTGTGATCCATTCTTTCAAGTTTTTTTAGTCTCTAAAAACATTAGCTTGTTTCTCTATAAAAGGTTAATTTTTGTATCATTGGGTTCCATTCGATGAGGAAATTTTTAAACCTATATCTGGCCTAGAAAGTATATCAGGGTAAAGATATTTTTCCCCATATTAATATGTATTTTTGAATTGTTTTTTAGGGTTTTTTGTGTTGATTAATTTGTTTTGGAAGTTTCTAGGAATTTTTATTAGATCTTTTAGGTGAAGATGGGTTGAAAAATGTATTTTGTAGGAAAAACATAATACACTGAAATTTTTTAGCACCACTTTGGTGGCCAGGTTCAATATAGTAAACAAAACATCATATATTTATCCTTTTCTTTTCTATTTTAAATAAAAGGACAGACAATGCATCTTCCATCATTTAATTTTTTAAAAACAATTAGACCCAAGTGTTGAGGCTTATTCTACCAAGCCCACTAACTAGGCTTAGTTGTCAACAAGCTACATGAGCTGGGCTTCTAAAGCCTACGTACATGATTTTTTTTCTTTTTTTTAGTTTAAGCTTATTTAATTTGAAATTATATATATACATATATTTATTTATTAATTTCTTAAATTAATTTAAAATATATTAAGTTATTATTGTTTGAAAAACCATTAGAATTTATAGTTTGTTTTCAAATAAGATTGTAGTCATCTTCTTTTAAAAAATAAATATATGGTGGTTTTTCCATGAGAACCTGTCTTTATTATCATGTAATTAAATAATATAAAGTTTTAAGAAACAAAGTTATTGAACCGTCCATGACATATGGTGCATATTTGAATTTTGCACCCAAATTAATTTGATATATCGCTTCTTCATTATTTAATTATCTTGTGGCTTCTACATATTGCAAAGGAACTTGGAAATATGCATTGTGTTGGTGAACCTTTTAGATCCTATCAAAAAATTATGGAAAACTATTGGATCAAATTCAGTATCATAAAATTCCAGAGCTACAAGTCCAATGGATTTATTTATCTAGGGAAATGTTTTAGAGAACTAAACAACTTAAATTCCAATAAATGAAAAAAATGCATGATCAACTAGGTATTATAGAATTCTTTATCTTGACTTAAGCGATTATACCTTTGAATAAGTTTTGATGATATGTTTTAGAAAGTACAACTCTTTCATGTGTAATATTATTAGGCGATTCCAATACACATATACAATTAAGTTGAGTATACTATAGCACCCAGGAAATTGTCAAAGACTGGCTGAGGAAGATCAAATATACCAGATTGAAAAATCTTACGATGTATTTTTTATTTAAGAATGCCTTATTTATAAGACAAATTCAACTACAAGAGGAAAATTCGAAATTTGATGTTTTAGAACTTAATTGGAATATCTCAAGGTTAAAGTGAATTTATTGAGGGCTTAATTGCAAGAAACATTGATTTTTGAAGTCAATTTAGCTATAATTGAGAGAAATCAAAGTTTAGGGGGTTGAATTACAATTTTAAGTGTTATTTTGGTCAAAAATGGCCTAGTTACATAAATATTGAAGCTTAATAGGCAATTAGAGACTTGGTTGCAGAAATCTAAACTAAAGGCTAAACTAAAAAAAGATGTGTTACCAAATCAATGGTCAAATTGAATAGAACTGAAAGTTTGCTAGTCAACTAAGGGTTAGAATGAATACATCCAAAACCAAGAACTAAAATAGAAAAGAAGATGAACTCTAGGGTTGACAGTTGAATTTTACAAGTATACATTTGCATAAAATTAAAAATTGGAAAGCGATTAAGGGTGCAATTAAAAGCAATTAAGAAACCACATACTCTATTGAACTTTCTTGATATGAAAATTAAAACCCTAAATAACATGTCATTCAAACTTAACGAAGAGAAAGTGAATGACACATCTTTCATCACCAAGGCATCTTTATTTTGATAGTTTTGACTAATCAAATTGGAAACTTTAAACGAATGGATGTGGAGCTACAGACCTCCGAATTGAGTACAATTAATTAAAATGAAAGGTGTGCTTTTCAGGGTGTTCTTAATTCAAGTCTTTTTCATCTAACAAATTTAATCACTTGGTTCAGATAATTGATGTGTTGAGTTCTTTATCATAATATGATTTTAGATTTTGTAGGTTACTCTATTTTGCATGTAAATTCACTGGCTCGTACCCTTTGGTTCACATCAAACAATACACCCTTTGTTTTTAAGATAGTGAAGACCTGTTTTGTCTCTTCATTTTCTAGAGATCCTGGGACCCTTCAAAGTTTTGTTCCAACGAAAAGGATGGTAGTTTTGGCCTCGACCAAAGAACCATACTACAACTCAAATGTTCATAATATACCAGCGGTACCCTCCGAGCAAAAGTTTATTATTTATATTTTTATTTCAAAATAGCTTTTAATACATTCTGTAATGTTCAGACGATTTTTTCTTTATTGGATGTACTGAATATCACAAAAGCAACAGGATGCTGGTAAAACATGACCAATAATCGGTTCAAAGACAGTATTGGGCAAGATGTCATGCTTGAAAACGCCATCTACCACCTAATCATATCCATTGCCGAGGTTCCGCTCATCAATATTTAAGATACTGTGCAATGATTGGTTCAAGCACCTAGTTTGCATCACTTTAAAAAGAGAACAGAAACATATCCTCGTCCATGGAATTATGAGAATTATCCGTTCAGCTCAAATTTTAGCATTTCAATCGCCTCTTCAGTTAGGACATTGCACTTGGACTCAACAATTACATGATCCTGGATCGAGATATAAAACAAAAATTTGAAGAGAATTACAGGTCACGTATTCATCAAACATGATAATAGTTAAACCTGAACAGCGGGTCCTGTGTAATCTCCTTGTCGCATATAAAGATCATCAGGTGTATCTATCTCAGCAAGCCATGCATGTTCATCTATTTTTTCATCATCTATCTCAGCTCCATTTCCTCTAGCTGCAAATGTGTTAAAAAGCTATTCAGCTTTGTTGCATGGTTAAGCAGGTACTACTCAATATGAATGTCCATGCTTCAACTTATATAAACAGCAACAATAGTAGAAGAACAAGGAACAAAAAGAAAAGGCATGGATGATAGTAATGCTAATAATGAAGAGAAATAAAGGTTACTTACAGAAGGTGGTAAAGGGATAGTCATGGTAATAAGTACATTTTCTGCCAGCATTTTCTCTGTATGGAGGTGTAAGAATGTCAAGCACGGCACAAGGGCTGACTGCAGTGAAACAATGCAGATTCCCACCATGTTTTGGGTACAATACAGACGTCTCACATGGAGCTGTCAAAATTTTATCTACTGTCAACGTTGCCAACCTTGCTGCCAAAGATACCATCCATTAGTCTGCACCTATTTACATCCAATTCTAACACTGAAACCCATAACACAGACCATATAGCCACTGGCACCTTTTATTACTCTTTTTATACCAAACTAAAGCAAAACAAACCAAACAACAGCATACAGCACGGCTACCATCATATTTTAGTGAAAGCAACTGCAGGGACAGTAGTCCACAATTTTAGTTCAGTCAGTTGCATAATCTAAAGCCATGATCATGCAATTTTAAAAGGCATGTATTTGGAGGGGAGTTCATAATTGGTTTGAATTTCGAAGTATAATCCAGCAGATGAACTTCAATTCCAAACACAGCTAAGTGATGGCATATAATTTAACTGATAAAGGTGATGCTTCAAAGAACAAACTAGAATATTCTAGCAAACAGGCCGACTGTCTTAGCAGTGACCTCATCATTGGGTTTCTTCAACAAATTTGTACCAAAAAAATTCTTTGTACACACATATGCTCATGGATGCATACACACATTGATTCATATCTACATACATTCATACATATTTACATATCTTCATGCATACAAATACACATATAATAAGGCATTTTCGATAATGTAAGCAGGACCTAAAGTAAGATTTATAAGAAAAAGTACTCCATTAACTGTTGATGATTTGGAATTGAAGCCCGTTTAAGCACACAAACTATTTCAATTCTTGATGGTTAGTAGAGGAAAGCTATGGAATAATCAAGAAAAAAAAATGTAAGTTTGTGGGTTCTAAGACTGGCAGGGGAGATGATAAAAAGTTTCTCAAAAGGCAAACCTGTAGGATAACCAGGCCCCTTGTTTTTTGAGTAACACGTTGGCTCAACCCAATCATAAGCTTTGACATGCAATGAACCATATAGAACTTTGCTGAAAACAGTCATGCTAGGATGGTCATGGAGTGGAATAACGGAAGAAGTAGGAAAGCAGAATATACACATCTGCGTACAAAGAATCAACATATAAAAACTTTAAACGTTGATCTGTACTTCCTGCCTGCGTTCAGATTTAAAATTCAGAATATATAATTAAAATAAAAGGCAGGCTCAAACAATATTAAGGAGAACATTAGCATTAATATTTTGATTGTCGGCAAGCACAAACACATGCAAAGAAGCAATTATAAGAAGTGAAATGTTCCTAAATTAATTGAATTATAGTTATCAAGTTTTGCCAAAAAATTGATATATATATATATATATATGAAATGAAAAAGAAAAAGAAATCAGCTATCCCAGGAAGAACAAATTCTGATTGAGAAAGGACGGTAAAGCTCACTGTAAAACTATCACATTCATATACATCTACATATGTTATTGGTTGAGCCCATCGTGCAACGCTACTCAACCGATTAAGTCCAAGCAAGCCATGCCCTCGATCATCTCGATTTTCCTCTTTAAGCCCCACATCATCAGGGCCAATTGTGTCTGCACATCAGGCGAGGAAATTTGTAATAATCTAAATAATGAATCACCATTCGTTCCTCTGATTATAATGGAAATTTGGGAATCAATATACTGACGTGACAACCAGCAAAAAAAATGTATTGGATCCTCCAATTCTATTGCCATTGAATGTCATTTATCTTCATCTTTATATCAAGAAAACACAGACTAGTTAGATTTTTCTAATTCCAAATGAAGATTAAGGGATGACTAATAAAGAAGAAAATAATACTGTACAAGATTTCACCTTTTAACGTTCAGTTTCAAAACAAATTCACAAAACCCACTTGAGAATTCAACCAAACAACACTAATCAAGAGAGAGAGAAAATACATCAAAGATAAAAAGGAAGAAAAAGAGAAATACCCAAAAGAGAGCAGAGTTTCTGGATGGCACTGGAAGAAGAAGGTGCTCCCGAGGGTGTAAATGTCTTTTTGCAGAGTTCATATAAAGCTTGAACTTTAGAAGATGAACTATGCTGCCCTACCATGTTTATGTGGTTTCTGAAACAGAGAATAAAAGGGAGTGAGCAATTTCTGTGTTCTATCACAAGCTTTCTTGCCTTATCCGTTGCGTTTCGGAATTTTGAGAGCATTTTTGGTCGTCAGATTTTCCTTTTTTTTAACTGGAGAGTGACGGCTTCCTTTTTTTTTTTTTTTGTATGGAACGGATATAGGCATGGAATTCATAGAGATCAAATATGAATGATGTTTGATATAGCTATTACTGTTATGATTTAGGTTGAAAAAAAATAGTTTTATGGAAAAAAAATAGTTTTATGGTTTATAACTGAAATTTAAATGTTTAGTTAAAATTGTGGTTGATGTTGAATTTAATGAAAAACAGTTTTGTGTATTTGGTTACCATGTTTTTCATATTGCTATCAACTTATGAAATTATTTTAAAATATACATATACACACACATATATAAATATTTTGTTGGAATAATTTTGTAGATTTATTAATAATTATAATAATAAAATATTTGAAATAATTCAAGTAAATTAGACATATTTTTCTAAAATTAGTGATAAAAATTATTAACAGGATTAGAAAAAAATTACCGATAAAATATAATCTCACTCATACAACAATACAATTGATTCATCGGTTCCCACAAAGGAATTAAAATTCAAACTTTGATAACAATTCAATTCAAATTCAAATACAAACTTTAATAACAATTCAAATATAAATCCTTCGGTTAATTTTGTTTAGTATGTACATGTATCCTCTTCAGCCAATCGTACTTTTCTTCAAGACTTCCCATAGTAGCCCACATTTCTCTCCTCCCATATTGGAGCATAATTTTTGCTGCAAAGTCATGGAGATCATGGTCACATAGTAGTCCACATTTCTCTCCTCCCATATTGGAGCATAATTTTTGTTGCGAAGTCATGGAGATCATGGTCAACGCCGATTTCAGGAATAGAATGGATCTCAGCCATCACTTTATGAATGCTACACCTTTGTTTATCCATATGCAAAGAAGTCGAATCACTTCTCGTCGACATACTATCAACTAGGTAGTCCCACTTTGACTATCCAACTCTAATTATCCAACACTAATTGCTGCAAAATGTGGACACTGAACTTGTTGCAATGGAAATAAAAGGAAGCTCACTAGGACTTTATTCTGAAGTACGCAATGATTTTATTTAGTAATCAAAATGTTCAAAACCAAGTTTGATTGCACACAATATATGGTAATACTAAAAGCAAAAACAGAATACAGGTGGAGCTTTTATCAATACATGATTGTAGAAGTGATGTTAATTGCAAGGATACATGGACACATATTGTGTAGTGATTGCAAAACTTGATATGATTATTTTACTAAAGCTTGCAACTGTATTTCCATTGTTTCAACATGAATGGAGATAGAATCACAACAAATATACAAGAGTCTCTAGTAAGCATTGCATATTCCATTATAAAAAGAATTTTATACTTAACCAATGAATTCTCAAATAAAGATATGAAAATATGCTAGTATACTTGGTGTCCATAAGCTGAAATCAGCTGAATTTAAATCATTTCCAGTTTGTAAAATGAAGTTCCACTTCTTGGGACTCAGAAGCG
Source organism: Salix exigua (assembly GCA_032356905.1). Lineage (NCBI taxonomy): Eukaryota > Viridiplantae > Streptophyta > Magnoliopsida > Malpighiales > Salicaceae > Salix > Salix exigua. The sequence continues at coordinate 2,146,917 of CM063602.1, read as the reverse complement.
CAAGAACTCAGCTAAGACTACAAACCATGGCAATTCCACAATTTCATAGTGATAAGAATTCAAAAATACACTTTGCAAGTAGAAAGCAACCAATCTCTTGGTCAATAGTCGATTGCAACTTTTTTTCACTAGCTTGTTTAAAAACTAATAGTGAACAATGGTTATTCTCAAACAATGAACTTTGGTTGATAGTCAATGATGCTCCATAAAATATGACTAGAGAATGCCTTAATTTATATAGAGAGAGATTATTAAAAAAAAGTAGACATTTGGTTTGCTTAACACCTGGAGGGAGAGGGAGAGAGAGAGAGAGTTTGTATATAGGATGATCATATGAACCTTAACACATGAAAAACATTAATGTCAATGTTGTTCAATGTTACCACTATGGTTAAATAAAACACAACAACACTATGGAAAAAATATAAATGCTAATGAGTTTTGATTCAATCTAGTTGTCTATAATTCATATTAAGCCAAATTAAAGTTATTAGCTATCATTTTTCTTTTAGTTTCAAATCCAAACATCTTGTTATTTAGGTATGAGATGAAAACTATCTTTTATATGATTTGGCCTTAATAGGAGTCTTATGTCCAAAAGGTGAGAAATCATATGCCTCTATACAAATTGTCACAAGTCAATTTAAAGACCTCATAGTAGATACTCTTAACTAATGTTCCATCAATGAATAAAAAGAAGAAGAAAATGAAATTTCATGCCAAATAAGAACATGGTCACTTTTTTTACTAAATAAAATGTTATATTAAAGAGTTCGAAGAAAAAAAATGAAATTTCTTACCTAATAAGTAAATCATCCATTTTTTTCTTTGTTGGGTATTCAGATACCTTGGATACTTTAGGGCTAAGAACCTAACAAAAACTATTGATATGTCCAATATATATTTTTCTTCACACAATTAATTTATAAAAAAATTCTTGGATAGCCATATCTTTACTAATTAAAGTAAAGATATAATGTTTCTTAACAATAATATATTATATACATATAATATTAGACAACACCATTGCTCCTATAAACCTTTTGTAAACACAAGGTTTTTTCATAAATTTATTGATTATACTATCGAAATTGAATATTCATACTCCCCAAAGCTTCATTGTCATTTTAATTCATATTAGTCTTTCTCTTAAAGACTCACTTAGATTTATTGGGTTTTTATCTTTTTAGTTGGATCAACGAAGTCTCAAACTTTGTTAGTACATAAAACTTATAGTTTTAAATCATTTCTTGGAATACATTTCATATATTTATTTCAAATAATTGGTAGGCTTAGCAGTTATGATCAACTTATCATTCATAGTTTTCATGAGAGGTTTTTATCTCATTGATGAATGATATATACTATTAAATTTATAGAGATTTTGTGTTTTCTAATGTTCAAGCAAAACATCCAATGTGTGAACGTTGGGAATATATTTCATCTAGATGTAGTGTTGTAAAAGATGTAGACAATCTCATTTTTTTAGATAATCCTAGAGATATTTGATCAAATATTAATCATCTTGATCCAATTGAAGTTTTTTAATAAAAATTTATTTATGATTTTTTTAATCTTTCAAATGATTCAACTTATACACATACACACACACACACACACAAACAATTGTTGGTCTATATACATCTATATGTATCAAAACTAATAGTTATTGTTAACTTCACTTTTTCTATTAAAAGGTGTTTTGGTCATTTTAATCAATAAACAAGACTCACAAGTATCACATGATTTATAATAAAAAATCAAAATATCCTTATTTATATAGCTTAGCGATTATTGTTTCATTGAATATATGACTCGGTCTACAATGTCACAAGTAAGATGGATATGGATTATCTAATTTATTCCTTTTGATGTTTATATTGAATATGGGTATCTCTAGATCAAGTGCATATAAATTATTTATATAATTATTTAATTCATAATCAACATTATTATAAAAAGAACAACATGTTTTTTAATAATAAATTTAAATCCATTCTAATCTAAATAAAAAATGGATACGATATTTCTAATAAGTACTTGAATAAAATAACAATTATCAAGTTCTAATAACATCCTACAAGGTAGAGTTAAGTTAATTGTTAAGTTCCTATATTTAATGTAACAACTCTTACTCCATTGCATAAACGTTGTCCACTTCACTTATAAACAATTTTCTACCTTTTTTAGTTCTTAGTCATTATTACAAATATGAAAACCACATCTAGTATCTAATACTTAAAAACTATTATATGAAATAGCAAGATAATTCTTATTCATATCACACGAGTGTTTATAGTTGGAGATTTTATTATTATGCTTGGGAATAAATATTTATAGGTCTCATCCCTTTATCATCAAACAACTCTTTGAGATGCTTAATTATATTATAGGCATTTATTTTAATACTCTATTTAAAGTTCAGTTGACATATTGACTAACATCATAGATGTAGCCTACTCGTCATCATCAATATAACAATAACATTTTTCCTTAACCTTAATAACAATATCCTCATAAGGGACATGGGGAATATGACTTTCAAGCATATATAACCTTTTTTTTCTTGAGAAAAATCTCACATTTCGATGTCAATCCAAGAATTTAATTCATTCAATTTGTTAGCGTCAAGTATACTTCATACAAATATGTTACTACTCATTTTATCCATCAACGTATTAATAGAAAGATACAGAGTGTTAGTTCATGCATACATATTTAATTCTAAATTTCGATAAATTCTTCAATTCTAATTTGGCCTTCCATTATTTTCTTATATATTAGTAGCCCTTCCTATTAATTCAAGAAATCTCACTTAGATATTCCTAGTGAGTTAGGGTCCCATTTAATTTATCTAACCTTGAATGACTGAATAAATTAAATTAGATAGATAACATAATTATTTATCACATATCTATGTAACTCTTACATTAGTTAGATGACACCTCTTTATCTAAACATAACATATCCTTCGGCCCTAAAATTATCTAAAGATAATTAGATATAAGTTGGAGTATAATTATAGTTATATCCTAAAAAAATCTCTAAAAACATTATGCAGGCAAAATCATAATTATTCCTTATTTTTTTTATTCTTACAATAGCCTTACTCTGTAACTACTATTACTAGTGTGAGCTACCCATGTTTGTGCAACACTCAACAATGACAACACTGTCATCGTATATCATTGAGTATCATAGTATCAACATTGCTTAGCGTTGTCATGGCTTTCTATTGAGCATTGTCATGGCTTTTTGTTAGGGCAATTGGTTGTACACATAGCTAGATGCATCAATCATGCTAACACTGATTGTAGTGGTTGTTGTACCCACTTCAAACCAACTTTTAAAATTCAATGCTAGATTCCAACCAAAATACTATATTCCAGCCATATTCAAATAATTCAATCAAATTTTGCTAGAATAGTAGCATATCTATTTTTAAAATTTGATTTCAAAAATAATGAGAGAGAGAAAAATTATCTTTTTGAAAAAAAATACTTTTTTCACACATAAAATAAATTTTAAATTAATACTAATGACAATTAAAACATGCAATTAAACAGAGATAAAGTATAAACAATAAAATAAAATTATATGTAAGTGCCTAGGATCGCAATATACATATCTAAATTTATTTAAGAATTTATTACCTGAACATGGCTGGAATAGTAAAAAACAAACAACTAGTGAAAACCTTATTTATAAGAGAGAGATTGATATATCTTGAGTGTTAGATCTTTATTTTATGACTTATGTAGTTTTTTAACAAAATAAAAGGCTTAACTTTATATTTATAAGGAACCCTAAAAACCCTATAAATAGCAGATACTTATTGTCTTAGCTAAAACGTTTATACTATAAAATTTTTGTTTCTAATTTATGTAAGGATTTATTTTTGGGTCTTAGAAAAATACACATTTTTGTTTAGTTATCTTCTTCCAAATATTGTTTTGAACCATAAAACCTTAAAATATGTAACCCTAGTCACATCCTTTCATCTTTTTTTGAATGTAGCCACATCACCAATATAGTTTTACAACATCACCCTGATCATTTAAGATGTTATCCCCCTTAAGGTTTGAGCATCATTAAGTTTGTTTTAGAAGGTCTATAAGTTTTATGTGTGTTTGTGCTCCTTATATGCCTTTTATGATTTTGTCATTGGAGTTTTTTTTATAAAGCATTCTTTTTATCTCATATTGTCTTATTGCTAACTATTAATCCTGGTTCTTATCCATGCCCTTTAAATAACTAGATTTACTTAGCTTTAATCCTACAACTTGTATCATTCTAAGCCTCTATGCAGAGTCAATCTTGTATCTCCTATAAATATGCTTACTTTTTTAGGATTTTAAGGGATATGTATTTGGATTTTGTAGAGGTAACAATTGAAGTTATTAGTAAAAAATCAAGAAATGAAAGATTTTTTAGGGGTTTGCGAATGAGAAGTAAGCATATTAAAAGGCTTTAAGAAAGTAATTTCTATACAAAATTATGAGAATCGAGAGATAGAAACATAGGTCTAGGGGTCTCTAAGATTTTGGTTTAGTAATTTATACGGTATTAGTATAGTTGTTAACTTAAAGGATGTCTAAGCCTCAAAATTTTGGTTCCATGTCCATCCAACTATCAACTCATGGTTTAGGATAATTCCTTTTTTTATTTAATTTAATGCTTGTATTTTAGGTTATGAAAATCTATATAGTCATTTGTGTGCGTGTGTGATTATGGTACACACTTAAGTTGTTGTGATTTATGTTATGGATTTTCTCAATACATGTATTTGCTTTAAGTATGTCTTATTTATTTCAATCTTTATAAGCTAGTTTGTAAACTTAGAGGCTCAATCTTGGTGAACTATGTTGCAAATATATGGCCTAAAACTTGATGAATATACTTGGTCTGCTCGCCTTTTGTGAGCTAGATGAATATTGTAAGGCTTATATTATGTATATATTGATGAATAAGGGGCAATTTTGTTTAATTATTATTTGAACATGAGCACATCCTTGTTTGTTTCCCCTTTTATGGTAAGTATTATTACATTGGTTATATTATATATAGTTTTTTTTTATGGTTTTGTATCCTTCTACTATTTAGACTATATGGATAATCTTTTGATTGTATGAATGTATTCACATTTTCATATTCTTGCTTTATAGTCATATAAGTCAACGAAAGTAAATCTTATAAAAAAAAGTCTATGTATTTCCCAAGTCTTGTATTCTACAAATTGTTTTCTTTTGTATTTTAAATTTGCATTTGGCTAAGACCCAAAGAGAACTCCTATATTGTATCTTGATATGTTCTTTGTCATTCCCCACATTGTCAAAATTCAACCCTCGTTCTTTTTTTTTTTTTTTTGGAAAACACAATAGTAAAACTGACCCTTTTAGGTTTTCAAATAACAAAAATAACAAAAACTATTCATAAATGTATTTTGGGCCTTGGAATAAGTTTGCAAGGCTCATTGGGTTTTGGTCCATGTTAAACAACCTAATAGATTGGCATTATAAAATATCAAAACAATCAACCTTTGTTTTTAAAAAATCATGCCCATAATATTTTACTATTCACACTTAGTATTTATGGTAAATGGACTTAACATAGGTCATTAATTCAGATATTAAAAGGAGTATCGCATCTTTATAATTTGGAAAAAAAAATATTAAGGATTTCAAAGTCCAATCTTCACCAAATAATTAGGCGTATTGGTTTTTTTAATAAGTTCTCAAGAATGTATGCAAAATGATAATAGAATTTGAAAGTCATCCACCTATTATGAATATACATATATGAGTTATAACATTGGTGTGTGTAAGCATTGATGAGGGGTAACAAACAAAAATTAAATCATAAGAAGGTGATTGCTAAATAACACAATTTAAACATAAACACATTCTCAAAACTTTGCCCATAAAGGACCTACATGTCATTAGATTCTATTCCAAGTAAATGGACCCATGATGGTCACTTCAAAGGTAAGTCTTGTACGATCTTTATTCATTAAACAAATATTACAAATGAATCTTGGATATTATAGGATAAATGAATCTTAATAAGACATTATCCATTGACCCTTTTTAGGATTTTAGTTGGGTTTAATAATATTTTTTTTTTAAATAAAATAAAACCTCGAATGGGTTATTATTTTCTTGCATATCTTTCCAATGATTTTGCATAATATCAAGCTATAAATTTACACTATAAATTACATACTCTGTATTAAAGATACATAGTTTTCTCCAAAACTTCAAAAACAAATCCCAAAAGTTTCAAGGGCCATTTCAAAAGGTTTGTAATGTTATCGCATGTTTTTTTATCGATTTTTTATATTGTAATATACAAACTTGGAACAAGAATATTTGATTTTCTCCAAAATTTCAAAATTCACATTTCAAATACAAAAAAATGTTTTATTTCCATGCATACAACCAATTCCTACAAATTTTGTGAGCACATTTTCAAAAAAACCTAGCATATTGCATATTGCCTCTTTTCTTAAAAATGCAAAATGTGATATTGTAACCAGTTTATAATTATTCGTCAAGGTTCGGCCAAAATGTCGAAAATCTTTCACCAATCATTTTGTTTATTCTTTTTATTACTATTTAGTTGTAGATTTTAATATTTGAGGATGCAAAGCTACATTGTAGAGAACTCCTTTAAGTATTAAAACCCTTGTGATTTTTTACTGTTTTTTCAACATGGTCCTTAGTTTTTGATATTTTCAAAATTAAAATTTAAACTTCCAATTTCTTCAAATTCACCCCTATTTTAAACCAAAATAGTGGTGAATTTGGTTTTGAATTTCTTCAATTTAACTCTTAATTGACCTCTAAACTTTGATTTTCATGCAATTTCACCCCTGATTTAATCTCATTAACTTGTAAAAGCTAAATTTGATCCTCCAAAACTCCACTCTTCTTAATTAAGCCCAAATTAGGTTTTTAATTTTATTTTTTTCTCAAATTAAGTCCCTAATAAAAATAATTTGACCAGTTAAAAGTCTAATTAGGTTTTTCATTTAATTAATTCTTTTAATTCTGGACTATATTAAAGAAAATTATGATTGAATTAAATTAGTTTATTAAAAGTTTAATGAAGTCCTCAAACTTGATTTTTATACAATCCAAATGATATTCATGTAAATTATACATAAATCTGCATTATGCTTCATATTTAGGGCCTGTTTGGTATTGCGGTTGCTGTTGCGGTTGAGGTTGAAAAAACGGAGTTTCAAAAAAAGCGTTTTTTACTGTGGTTCAAAAAAAGTAGTTAAGTGTTTGGTTAAAACTGTGGTTGAGTTGAAGGTTGAAGAAAAAGCAGTTTTGGTGTTTGGTTTTCAAACTTTACAAACTGCTTTTAACTTGTAAAATTACTTAAAAGGGCATGGAAATATACACACATTTATACATACATCCATACATCCATCCATATATAACTTCTACAAATAAATTTAAAAATAAATAACAATTTATATTAATGTGAATACTTCAAATAAAATAGAAACATAATTTCATTCTATCTTCCCGTAGCTCTATTTTTTAAGAAAGTATAAAAAAAAGTAAGCTAGTTAACGCTTGAGAATGTTGACGAATTTGAAGGTTCGGAATTGCAGCACATGCCTCTCTATCTTCCCGTAGCTCTATTGAAGAGATGAGTCAAATGTGCCTTTTGCAAAACTTAGCGATTCTCACGGAGTTTGAGTGTTGTTGATGAAGTTATTTTAGAATTTATATTTTGTTTTAAAATATATTAAATTAATTTTTTTTTTAATTTTTAAAAAAATTATTTTTGATATTAATATATTAAAATGATCTAAAAATATAAATTTTTTATTTAAAATATTTTTATTTTTTGGCATAAAACACTCCAAAACAACTGGTCCATTGCCACTGTAGCCATTAGAAGTCACGGGCTCAAGGGAATAAAGCCTCTAACGGAGCAGAACACTCGGTCCCACATCTAGCACCACCAACCAGTCATGCGCCACGTGTCGATAACCCAATGGCATCATCTCTTGTTCACAGAGTCCTTTTTCTTGTACTTTGTAGCCTGTACACAAAAGATAAGATGTGGGACTAGACCCCGTTTTAGAATGGCCAAGGTGCTTTTGAAGAAACGCTGGTTGAGTGTTAAATAAGGTGGGTCCCATGTCTAAAAAAATGGTGTTTGGTTTTTACCAAACACCAAAATCTCATCCCGTTTGGCAAACATGGAACGCACCACGTTGCCAAACGGGTGCTTAGATTCTTCAAGGATGAGATTGAGTTTTCAATTTCATTAAATATCCAATTTGGCTTCGTCTCTTATTTATACTTTTAAATCCATCTTTAGTCTATCCTCACTAACCAAGCTGTCTTTTTTAATATTAAAAATAAAAAAAAGATTTAAATTTAATACTCATCATGATAGGTAATTAATCTCACCACCATAAAAAAAAAAAAACTTTCGGAAACACATTACCCTGCGAGCGCGCGTGAGCGAGATTAATTTACGAGACTTACGCCGTCCTTCTATTATTTTGAAATTTGGATTGGGCCTTACCAATTAAGCTTGTCCTTTGTGGCGGGAAATGAAAATCACCATCCACTTCCACTCCCCAAAATCTATTTCTATATGCATTCACACAGGAAACTTGAATAATTGTTTTTTAGAAAAAAAGAATTAGGAAGATGGAAGGCAGTGAAAGCGAGGCAGTATTCGAATCTCTAAATCTTAGCCCCCGGCTTTTCATCAACGAAACCCTAAACACCGTCGACGATTTGCTGGACGATGCTTTCCATTTCTATAACCAGTCAGTACCATTTCCGTTACTCTCTCTTTTCTCTAATCATGTTATTATTTTATTTTTATTTTTATTTGCCACCCCACAGGGAAGCTTCAACCCTTTTTAAAACTGACGGCACTGATAGATCCCGATTTTTAAGCGAGGTAATTTTAATTTCTTTTTTTTTTGTTCTTAATTTGAGGTTAATTATTAGCCTGATGTTTTTTGAATTTCATAAAAGGGAATTGCTTACATCCGCAATATGATACAATCGGACTTGGATACGCGATTGGGTATGTGGGAGAAGTACTGTCTTCACCATGTTTTTGCGGTTCCCAAAGGCTTCTCTTTACCTCAAACTGTATGGTCTCTCTTGCAGCTTTTCATCTTTTGTCTTGGTTTCTTCTTGTGTTGTTTTTTTTCACTTCATGTTTACCTGGAGATCTATTTGGATCTAAAATTTGTTGTAATGCTATTTCTAGAAGGAATCACCAACTGAAACTTTCACCTGTCAAGATTTGCTTTTTGATCCTGATCTGGATGCACAGCTGGATATCTTGAGGAACAGGCTTGCTATGGTAAGAAGAAGTTGTAGAGCAAAAACTTCCATCTGTGTGTGGTTTTCTGTTGTCTTTGTTATGTAAATATATATTCTACAGGTAGGAAAGGAGTCTGCTGGGCTGAATCATGAGCTCCAAGCCTTGGAAAGGCAATCCGCTTCAAGTGATCACTGTTCAGAACTTGTCAGCCAGGCCCTGCAATTATATGGCCAACCCTCTATGCAAGACATGTTTCAAGGTAACTGTTGAAGCCTTAAATATGTGGGTGATTGCATTTTTAAAATACTTCGATATTTTCTGAAACCAAGTTTTTGTTTGAGGTGGACCCTTCCAATTTTCTGTTACTTGTGGTTTTGTTTGCTCATAGCAATAATTATTGTTGGCAACAATCTCCACTGTTGTCAATTTTGTTTCCCATTTCTGTGTCACCTCCATGTATGCCTAAGGTACTGTTGCTTCCAAAGTTTTACATTAACCAAAGCCCTTAATTATCACAATGATATCCAAATATAATGGGCGGTGCTTCGTGTTCTAGGAGGTTTAGTGCTGTGCGTTGCACACACTTTCTAACTTTCTACTTCTGTTTTATTTTCCCCTTGATTTCTTTTCAGTAAATTTTGTTTTACCAGCTTGAATTCTTTTTTAAAAATCTATTTGAAACCAACACAGAATTGGTTGCAGAGCTATGCAGTGGGGGTTGTGCGTGTAAATCCACTAATGAAGAACTTCGTATATGGATGCAAGAATTTATGACAACTCTTGGTTGATCATATAATTATTTTTAAACTCAGCTCATTTAGGTGTATATATCCCTGAATTTCCTCATAGGACAATTTTATTAGTTCCGTAATTTACTGTTGACAATTGCTTCTCACAGATATGTTGTCAACCATGTCCGAACTTCATGAAAAAATGGAGAAGTTGAGGACCAGAAAGGTTGAAAACTTAGAATGCATTAGAGCAAAGAGGATTAAAGATCCGAACAGAGATTTATTGGCATCAAATTACAGGAAAGGTAAATTTAACTAGCAAAAATTTTGTTTAGTGCCTTGAAAGCTAGTATGATTGCATTATGATTAAAACTGTGTTTCCTCATACTTTTATTTTCTAGGTCTCCCAAATGCAACAGTTGAAGATATTCAAGAATTTATGGCTGATTTAAAGCGTATGTGATCCGAGCTTCATATGATGTCAATCAGTCTTGCAACTGGGCTGTGTACCGGTGATGATAACATGATCCGATACTCAAAAATATGTTCCTAATATAGTCACCCGTAGTTATGTCTCTTCCCATGTATCTGCGCGGCTGGCTTGGAAATGTGCTTTAATTAGCTTTGGACAAAACGGGATCAAGGAGACCTTATGTTAAGTCTCTGAATGGAATTTGGTAGCGGAAGTGTTAGCCAGAGACTGTAATGCCTTCAACCAAACCCCTACCCCCCTGCAATAACTTCTTCGAACCAGTTTGTGGTCTGTCAGTAATTCAATGATATGGAAATCCCAATTCGTACAATTAAATTTAATAGATTGTGTTTTGTTGGAACAATTCCTTGTTTAGTTTTCCACTTTAGACTTTTTTATTAAAGCAAAAGGCCAATCCCATTGTTTAGAGCTTGTGTTATCATTAACAAGACAATTTAGCCGCTATATTATAGGGTTGCAGTCAAGTAAGGGCGGGTACATCTGTTACGAGTATATTGGTGGTGAACTATCTACTTGATCCCTTTTTATTTGTTTTCTCAATTAGAGGAATTAGAAGTATTTATTGATTTATTATATATAATAATGATTACATTCATGCGCATGCATACATAAATTTTATCTTTGAATAATGTGAAATTGTAAAAGATGAATTGATAATAAAAAGATTTATTTATGCTATGATGTTGAATTAATAAACATGATAATTTTCATTGCTATTAATAAAAGTAGATTTGATGTCATTCTATCTTTCAACTATTGAGGAAATGAAGAAAAATCATTATTAGTTTATAATTACCATGGACAAAAACCTTAAATATAGCACATTGTTGTCAAAATTGTGATTTGACTTGTAAAATGATTTTAAAATAACAAAACTTGGTAAAATTGATTAGAAAAATTGGACCCTGTTAAAATGGAAGCAGGCTTGTTATAATCGATCAAGATGGTAAAATTGGACTAGATAGTAAAGGTTGGGTTGGGGGCTGATAGAGTCAATAAGACCTACCTATTATTATTACCATTACTATTTACTATTACATGCAACTACTTCGAAGTGAAGTAAGAGCAATTGGAGACAAAGAAAGACATGTTGAGTATTATTTGATGAGAACTTGTTGTTGCTAAATATTATTTAATTTCCTTTTACTTAGTATTGTATTTGAAAATATTTTATTTATGATTATATGATTTTTCTATCGACAAGTTTTTTGTTGCAATTTTATGATTTTTATATGAAAATATTTTACGTATGATTTTATGATTTTACAATTCGAGTTGAAAAGCCAATTCCGTGTGGTGTCAAAATCACAATTTTATCAATCTTGATATAGCATTCATTTGTGCCAATTATTTATATGTTTTTAATTTGATCAATTTACCCTTGATTTTTCTAATTTTATTCTATTAACCTTTCAATCAAATGGTTTTGTTATTTTTTTGTTGAGATAGAATATATAGGTATTAGCTAGGTAACTCGTGGTATTGTAGAAGTTGGATAAGTCTTCTTGACATAACAAAAGATGTTTAGATAATGATAACTCAGAGTTAACATGAGATAAAACTTGAATATAACCTACTCAACATGGAATATAAGATTGAAATGACCTATCATTTAGTTCTTTGACACCTAGAACCTACAAAGGTTATTTCCTCTCTCACATACTCAACATGGAATATAAGATTGAAATGACCTATCATAAAAAAAAGCAACAAATCACAAAAATTCAAGACTCAATAATATAGGTAATGTCTGACATTGTAGCAACAATTGTTTTTTTTTAAAGTGTCATATTTGAAAATTCACTAAAGTAATATTAATTATTTTTTATATTAGGACATCAAAACAATTAAGAAACATAAAAAAATAAGTAAAAAATCATTTCTCTTAAAGTGCGATCATGTCAGAATAACAAATAGTACTTAATGTCAAATACATAAATCAATTACAAAAAAAAAACTAAAAAAATATGAGTCAACTCACTAACTTGTGATCCTTGTCATGAGATTAAGATAAAAAAAAAATTCTTTAAAAATAACCTAGAAAAAGGACTGAAGTTATATCAATTATTTTTAAAAAAAATGAGAAACAACTAAGTATATCGGGTTAGCACAACAAACCAATGACCTATAATAACTACATTTAAAAAAAAACCATAAAGTTCAAGGCAAAATAATCTAATATCAAAGAGTACAATTTAAAAAAAACACAATTAAAAATATTGAATCAACTCGATTTAACTTTATTGACTTGTTACTTACGACATGAGATTGAGATAATTTTTTTAAGAAAATAAAACATAGAAAAAAACATATTGTAATTATTACAAAAGTCATAAAAAAAGTCAATTTAGGTTAACTTCAATAAATTAATACCTAGAATAACTCCAGAGAAAGGAAAGAATAAACAACAAAGTTCAAGGCTCAATAAGCTAATGTCAAAGGATGGAATTGAAAAGAAAAAGATGAGGATCGGCCCAACACCAAACATAATCATACAAAAAACTCATTGGTAGTGCTAGGTAGGCCTATTACAAGAGCTAGGGCAAAACGACTTAAAGAAGCATTGAATGAGCTAGTTCAGAGCACATAGAGTAAGATATACCTAGAGGGAAAACGAACATCTATGGAGCTTAAAGGCAACCTTTAATTCATCTAATCCAAGTCTAAGGAGGGTCTCATTCAAGTTTTGAAAAGATGTGTTAAGCCCTCTAACAACCTTTATTAGGGCTTTTTTCCCTAATATGACACAGACTCCGAGTCCATATTATTTCTTAAAGAAGAGTAGTTTTAGCATTCAAAAGAAGTTTTCTAGTCTAGAAAAGAAACCTAAAAGTAATATCCAAGACCAAATAAATCTTCTTTATCTTATTTTTATATAGTTGCAACTTAAACTTTTTATTTTAAATTTGTATTTTGTGTTTTAGGGTTAATAAACATCAATTGTGTGTAGATACTTAGGGATTTGGGTTTGATTGTAAGTGGACTTTATACAAGTCTACATATTTGAGTATTTTAAGATTTATCTTAGGTTAAAAACACACATGTAACTTAAGTTTTAAATGAGGTTTTTTTGCTCAATGATATTCAGATTACGACTGTAAGTTTGTGAGCTTATGAGGGTGAGAATTATTTTTTCCTTGGTTCTATAAAGGATTGAAAATGACTTATCTAAGTTCAACAGACTTGTCATCAATTCAAACTTCTCATTCGCAAATTTTTATTCATTGGGTGAGGGTTCTAATCCAATAGTATTGTTACCCAAGTACAAGTTATCTTGGTGTCACACTTTATCAGACCTAATTTACTTGAATTTCCAGGAATTAGTGTCAATACATGTGGGTTCATTGACCACGTGTTCAAGATATTCACATCAATAAATTAATTTCAAAAAAAGGAATGCCAAAAAAACCTTGAGTAAATCTATGTTAACAATATTAGTCTGTACCTATGGATATCAGATTGGGATAACTTCATGGAAAAAAAGTTTAACAAGTAATAAAGCTCAGGGACAATATCCAATGATAAAATTATAAAAAATACCTAAAACCTACTTGTGTTAAATCAAGATAATCTTTGGTATTAGTGACCTGAGTCGAAAGATCAATCATGATACAAAAACTAAATCAAATAACATAATCAAGGATTAAATTAGAAAATCAAATAAATTACAAAATGGATAAAATGTCAATAAAAAAATGAGGAGTAAAGTGAAAAAAAATTAATGAAAAAAATTTTTATGTGATGAAATTGAAACAAAAAACAAATCAAGAAAATGATAACAAAAAAAAGCATCCATCAAAAGAACGACAACCAAATTAGAGTAAGAAATTCAATGAAATAATATATAGAGGTATGAAAAAAAAAAAACTTCATAACACAAAAAAAACAAAGCAAATAAAAATAAAAAGAATGAGAATAAAAATTCAAGTAAACAACTACATGACAAATTTGATTTTTAGAAATGCCGATGTGAAATCAAGGTGGGGAAAGAGAAAATAAGGAGGAAAAGAAAATTTATTTATCGACGATCAACTACATCTTTGCTGTTAAGACATTCCAAAAAACTATGTAGAGGTTATAGCTCCACTTTCAATGCCATCGTTGAATATGACATTTGAACATCGAGAGACGTTGTACACATAATCTCAACATTTTGCTCCTTATATCAATTGACAATAATGAAAAAAACTATAAGGAAAAGACCTAAATAGCCTTACTTGTTAGTTTTATTTTTGAGAAATGTAAGGTTGAAGAGGTCATTTAGTTATGCATTTAGATGTTAAAAAAACCGAAAAGCCCTATATCCAACTCTTTTTTTAACTCCTAAGGGTGTGGTAGTTATACTACATTATTTATGCAAAATCTTAAAGTACTTGTTTACCCCCCCCCCCCCTGAATTAGCCCCATATATATTATTTAAAAAAACTACACAACATCCTAAATATTTTCTCTTGGGTTTATGATTTCTTTCTCTTTAAAATCTAAACTAAACCTAATCACAAAATCACATTTTTTGTTGTTGTAGTCTATTATATAGAAAACAAGTTGTCTTTTCTCATCATTAACTATTGGGATCCCAAAAGGTTTTCTAAGAAACCCTAAAAAATATCCAAAATAAAAATTAGATTTACTATTAGTGGAAACATACTAGTTTGGAGAGATTTCAATTGGAAAAGCCAATTAGAGATGTTAAACAAAAAAACTGTGAAAGTAGATTTATATGAAAAGAAAATTTTGGGCTTAATCAAAGTGGGCATTTCTTCTTCAATTATGATTGAGGTCACCTCTGAAAGCAATTATTTGGCTCCAAAACATAAATTAGCAGCTAACAGGTTTTTCAAGGCAATTAACTTTGGTATTTTTATGGGTAAATAAGATTTTCCTACCAAATCTCACCTTGTTTGAGTAGCCCGCCATTATTGAGTGCATACCATATGTTTCATCCATAGTATTACTATTATCAATATCAAGGAATGAAATCAAAATTTGGCCTTCTAACTCAGTTTTCTTTGTGTTTTGCTCTTAATTTATAGCGTTTTGTCTTTTTAGAGTTGGAGTTTCATTTTTAATGATTGTAAGTATAAATTTGTTGGAATTGAAAAGGCAAAATGAAATTGGAAAGGATATTTAAGGGTGTGATTATCTCGTCAATAGATAACCAATTAAGAGATGTAAGCTCTAAAGAATGTCTTTTCTTTACTATTTATTTATATATGTTTCTATTTTTTACTTGTTTTAGTTTTTATGGCTACTAGTTGAAAGAATTGGTGATTAGCATATGATCATTCTTTTATATTTAGACAAGAAAATTTTTAGTTGACTTTGTTGATTTTGATTTCTTTTAAGTCATTTTGAGAACGAGATTTTTGTTCTTGATAGTATCATAATCTCCAAATGTGTAGCAAACAAAGGAAAATGAAAGGATTTATTATAAGGATTGATGGAATGGGTTGTATGATTTGGTTCCAAAATAAGATTTACAATTTGAATGGAAAAACCCTAATAATGATTGTTCTTAATCATGTGTGGTTACTCTTAGATGTAAAACACTTGTGGTTTCTAGTTTCATGTTCTTAACAATTTTTAATGCTACTTACAATGTAGAATTGTCAAGGAAAGATGAAGTGATCTATTTGATCTATCACTCTGCTTATTTCTATTTTGATGTGTAAGAATTTAAAAAATTTATAGTAGATTTTTTTGTTAATTTGATGTATCAAAATTTATTTAGTCGTTAAATAAAATATAATGACAAATTTATAACTACTTGGATCTTTCTTATGAGTTTTTTTACACCATGTAAAGTGTTATAACCATGGTAGTCAAACTCGCGAGTCAACTCGCAAACTCGTACGAGTTTGCGAGTTGGCTCAGCAAACCTGGTTGGACCGGAAGAAAAACCGAAACCGGTCAAACTCGGTCAAAATTGGGTTGACTCGTGAAATCGGACCGGATCGGTCCGATTTCACGATCCCAGCTGCTCGGCCTTCGCAGCTTCGCTTCGCTCTTCGTTCATTTCAATTTTCATTTGTTCATTTCAATTTTCACAGAGACACAGACGGTCCCCCAAAATCCATCCAGAGTTATGTTCTCTTTCTTCTGCAATAAAAAGAAGAAGAAAAGGATACAACAATTACTAGGTCTTGCTATTATACAAAGAGAAAAACAAGTGGAGGAGAGAAAGAGAGAGGATTGTGTACAGGAGCGAGAGGAAGAGAGGCGGTGGAAGAATCGTAGTTGGCCATCGATGGAGATCTAGATCTGGATCTAGATTTTGAGGATGTTAGCTTGTAGGACCTGTTGCTAAGTATTCCCAACCATAAAAAGAAAAGCCAAATAGTGCAGCTCCTACTCCTAAAATAAAAGGCCAAGGGAATAGAGCGATTGTTCCAATTAGAGAAGCCTGCAAGAAAAGGCTCTGATTGTTTTAATTTAGCAACGAGAGGGGAGTGGAGATGAGATGTTGGCTGAGTGAGTGAGTGAATGGAGTGAGTGGCCGTGTATCGTTTAGGACAAAATAAAAGGTAAACAAAACTTGATTTTTGGAATGAAGGTCGTGTTTGGCCCCCCTCTCTCTACTATTTTAAATTAAAAAAAACAAAAAATCAGTATTTTTTAAATGCTAATTTAATGATATAATTATTATGTATTTTTAATTTTTTTTAAATCATGTATAAATCTTTAACTAATAAAATTTTATGGTTATAATTATATTATATTATATTCGAAAATATTTTACTTACGATTTTACGATTTTTCTGCTTACACGATTTTAGCTCTGATTTTACGATTTTTGTACGGAAAAATTCAAGTACGATTTTACGATCCGATTTTTCGAAGCCCCTTCCGATTCGTGTCAAAATCTCGATTTTCACTACCTTGGTTATAACCTTATATATTTAAGATGTTTTCAATAATTTCAAAACAATAACGAGAGTATAAAATTAAGTAAATTACATTATGGTTAAAGTAATTTTACCAAAATGTTATTCCATTGTATGGATAATTAGACTGACAAGTAATAACTAAACCCTGCCACTAGTAACAATCATGACATTGATGTTACCATTAGATACATTGTTATCACCATATAAAATCTCTCTATAGAGCATACTAGATTATAGATTTGTTATGGGTTAATCCGAGGTTTTTTTTCAATTTAAAAAAAATATTAAAATGTTGTCAATGTTTTAATTTTTTTCCAGTGAAAAAAATATTCATTTAGGGATTGGTTTGATATGATTTAGTTGTTTTATAGGTTCAAAAACAATTTGAACAACTTGTAAAAATATAATTTAACTAAAACAAATAAATGACATCTTGTTTTTTAATATTAAAATAATAAATATATTAGATTGAATTGGGTGGACATGACTTAATATATCAAATTTATAACCTTCGGTGATGACAACCTTGATTATGAGACTATGATAACCCAAGAGAAACACATTATTCATGGGTCATGGTGCATAAATAACCTAATACTAAGTCATGAAACCTAATTCTTGTTTAACCCAATATTAAAGGATAAAATTTAAAAAAAAAATCATAAAAAAAACTTCAATCCAACTGAGTTAATAATTCATCAAACTTGTGATTTGTATCATGAGTGAGATAACACTAAGAAAAGAAACCTAATATTGGATGATAAGAATAAGAAAAACATTTATTGGAAACAAATCAAAGAAGAAGAAATCATTTGTGCAAATAATATCAAAGTGGGGTTTTCAATATGGATTGTTATAGTGAAAACCCTATAATTTTTTGATGTATAATATAAATAGACAAATGATATGCATGTACTATGCTGCGAGTCAAATTAATTTTTTTAATAGAAAATATCTAAACATTGTTAAAAAAAATAATCAAGAACTCAAAATCCAACACAAATTGATCAATGTCTTTTAAATATTAAAACAACATTGGACAAATTTGTTTTTTTAATTATTGAGATAACGACGTAATGAATCATGACCTGGTTCACACATAATGGCCAGATATGTGAACCAAGTCATGATAATAAGACAACTCTATAAAAAAACAAATCAAAATAAATCATAAAATTTAATTTTTAATTAACTGATATTTAATCATAAAATTGGCAAACAAAAACATTAAAAGCAAGACAAAATAAATACTTGAGCAAGGTAAGGTTAACATGCTACACTCAATTCAAATCATATTAATGAGATTATTTTTTATTTATTTACACAACAATTATGCTCATGTAACTTCTTATAAAATTGTTTAAATATTTTTACCCACCCCTGACGTCGTATAATTTAATCAAAAGCACACTAGCTTGTTAAGTTTTATAAATGACACTTTGCAGCCTGAATAATAGAAGTCTAAAAAATCACAGTTTCCTGAATCAAACGAAAACTTTAAATATGATGAAATAACCAAAGTACCCCTATGTGTGCGTGTGCGTGAAATAGAGAGACGCAATGACAAATCACCAATGCCTCACTTTGCATGGCTTAACAGAGTGAAGCTCTTTCAAATTGCATGGCTTAACACAGTGAATCTCTTAACATAGTAAGCAAATAAAAATGAAACATGAGAGATAATCGAGCATTCGCAAGTGGTGTTACAGCCCACAGATAAGATGAAAAATGGATATCATTTCTTTCTGAGCCTTCTTAGGTGCACAAATAGTAGAAAGCTATGACCTGCACCCAAGTCTGGATCTCACAACTCTTTCTCGGTAACAAGCTAGGTTAACAACACCAAACCTATACACTATATACTATATAGAGGTGAAAATGAAACGGTACATGTGATGATGAGAGTAGGATCTGCTTTGCGTATGAAAATCATTTTCTGGGGTTCATACTGCTGAACAGAAGTAGACCTAAGCCCCCAATTGCTAAAGTTAAAATAAGTGGAAAGGTGATGGAATTAATGTCGACTGTACCATTTATCCTATCTGTTCTATCTTGGCGAGACCTCTCTCCTCGGTGTTCATGCAGAAGATTGGTTAGATTATCTATTTGGTGCATGATTTGACGCTGTCCCCGTGCAATTAGAAGAACCTGTTCAGGCCATGGCTTCACCAATCAAACAAAACAGTTTTCAAAAGAAAATAGAACAGGAAGTTAAATGTGTGATGGCAATCGAAGCAGATTCAGATGGGAGAGCAATGCTGAGGTTGACTCGCCCCATTTCTGAACATGCTACTGTTGATCGATTGTAATTAAGTCACTTTGACAGCATATTCCCAAACCCTTATAAACCTGTTTCCCATTGCTTCAACTGCTATTCCAATTCTCAAGCATGAAGAGGGAGAGCTAAAGATGCTAAATACACTTCTAATCCAAGGAATTTTGTCTATCAATTTCTTTAGCAAAGAGTGTTGTTAACATGGTAATTACAAAATCAAAAACAGAATTAGTTTTAATCTCAAAAACTGCCAGACGGTCTAATTTATATCCAGTTAAATCCATATAACTCTCTTCACTACTTCCTTGATGTAGTTTTCCAACCACAGAAGGATAGTTCCTCTTCACTGCTCCCAGCAAAAAAACAAATTACACGTTTATTGTTCTATTTTATACGGTTTATAAAACTTGATTCCAAAAGTAAACAATTCAAACACTACTATTCTAGACCATCTTGTTCAAAAGAAAATAATGTCACTTTGCTAAGTTGTTCCGCTATTTCTAGCAAGTGAAAAAATTTACGCCTATTTTCTTTATTGTTTCAACAAATTTCAAGAACTTGAACCCAAAAGTAAAACAAAATTACCTTCTATCATATTTTGTTAAGAGAAGACTGGGAAATATCTACGTAGTTCTATTGAAAAAGGTTGTTCTATATTAGTGAATATATCATGCAGCAATTAGCCTTGCACACATCCACCATATTATGGTTAAGCTCATGATTTTTTTCTCTTTTCCATGCCAAAAATTCTTAAGAGTTAAAGTTGCGGTACCTCTTCCATTAGTGGAGACTCCCTAGCTAACTGGGAAGAAGATGAAGAACTTGGCAGTAGCGAGCCATTGCCCAAGCCAGTAACAAATACAGAAGTTGGTCCAGATCCATTGCAGGCTTCGCCCTGCAAAGCAACATTTTGTTGGCTAGCAGATATTTTCCTGGTGGAAAACTTGGAATTGAGCTCCTCAATACGAGATGTAAACTCATCCATCCTCTCATTCAGTGTGGAAATCTGCTCAGAGAGTTGAGTAATGACACCCTGAAACATTACAGAAGATGAAATTATGATATTTTCAAAAAATAAAAGTTACATTCAGAAGAAATGTAGGTAGTGAAAACAGAAAAACCATGAGAAAAATAAAAGGAAAAAAAAAACCGCAACCATTCTAGTAAAAAAAATCAAAAGAAACAAGATTGCATTCTTAGTAAGTTGGATCTGAGCAGTGCAAGAATTGTTTACCGCGAAGCATAACAAACCCAAACAAGATGAAGAACAAAGGACTATAACTAGGGAACATACTACCTATAAGAAATTTGATAAGAACTTGAAATAAATAATCATCTTCTTATGTTGTAAATAATGAATAACAGAATGTTCGACACTGATATTTTCTCAATTATATCAACAACTAGATAACTGTTAGGAATGCCAAGGAAATAGACCACTATAATGCCCTTTAACTAGATGCTTCTGATGCCGGGAATATACTCACCTGGTTGGCAACTGCAGCAGGTGACTCGACAGTTTTTCCATCAAATCTTCTATTATTAACAGCAAGTCTTGTCAGCTTGGACAGATTCTTCTCCCGTTGATTTGAATATGAGAGTGATAAACTTCTGTACAGTTAGTATTGTCAGATGAACCATGTTAGTTTCTTAGATTGCTAATGCCTAATTAAAGCATTGCAGATATGGCTTCCATTTCCACAATTTTGAAGTGAGTCTTGATTATTCTGTGAGTGAGATTGTGTGTGAAATAAACAGTTGAATTTCCAAACATGTAGAGTTCAATTGAAAGTCGAGTGATATTTCATCCTCAAACAATCATCCAACAAAGGAACAAGATTAATACCCAAATAGACGCCTACCTATTTGATATTCCTATCTTTCCTTTTGGTTTATTTATTTATTTTGTTCCTTTCTTGCTTAGGAGGGAAGATAAATCAAACCATGTGCCAGAACTAGAGAATACCGTCCCAGATACTTATTTCTCCTGTCTGCAGAAGCTCTGGAAAGGGCTTCTTTAGGGCTTGAAACCAAATCATCATCGATGCTGAGCTTTGTCTTCAGATCATCTGGCAATGCCTGCAGGTTGATCAGATAAGGATTATGTGCAATTCAGGAAAATAAATACAGCTGAGAGAATCATACCATGACATCATTCACAAGCTTCTCTAGCTGAATCTGTTCTATGTATGTGCGAGGAACGTATGAGCCATCCAAGCCTAGCTGCTCCGCAACATATTTAATGTATAAACGCTCTCTACCTTGCACCTTCCCATGAAGAACATGGATTTAATAAGATCCAAGCTTTGCAAAATTTAGCCAATAAGCTAATAATAATGGAAAGTATACTAGAAAGGTAAAACCTCCATCTCTAAAGAAACATAACCAATGAGTTGTTATTGTCAATCCAATGCACAAAATGTACAGCTGTTTATTGCAAAAGAAAACGTTCCATTTTATGTAATGAGTAAGCATTGGTATTCTTGTATTTAAATAACTGAAAGGAGATGAGGAAGACAAAGAAAAGGTATACAAATTGTCTCATCATATATTTTCTCCTTGATGAATTACCTGTCGATAAATTATTAGAAAAATTGAGAACATGAAGAGTTGAAGTCGAGCAGAGTAAAAGTGCATTGAATGAAACCTTTCTCGCGAACAGAACATAGAGAACCATCTATTGTACGAACTTTATCTTTATCTAAGAAAAGAAAATCCGATAAAAAATATTAGAAAAATCTAGTCATGTGACCTTGTACTCCTGAATCTATAACTCATGGAACAGAATCAGCTATGGTGGAAGTATTTGTTGTTGTGACATTCATACTTGTAAGAGCAAAGTTGGATGAGAAATTGGAGGGAGATTCAAGCTTGGTCATCAAATGTCTAGAGGTTCACAACTCCTTAGAAAGAGTGGAAGAATTTGAGTCTCCATCTGAAGCTGCAATTTCAGACACTACCGCCATGTGAGCTTGTTATTGGCTATGTCCAACCCTTTTTCCTCCACCTCCCCTAGTAGGATTTCTATAAAGTTTCCAGCAGGTTTCTCTATTGTGTTTAGTATGCCCATAATAATCACATTTCAATTGCTCTGTATCTGATACTCCTTGATCACTAAACCAAGTTTGTCCTCTATTATCCCATTGAGAATTATGGTTGATCTTTGTGGAATTAGTAACATAACATTCTACTTGTTCTTTTTATTTTAAACATGTGAGTATGTTTGTCTTAATGAAGGACAAGGATCCTTATCTTACCAAGAACTTGAACCCTAACTTGATCATACTCCATATTGAGTCCATCAAGGAAGTTGTAAACTCGTTCTTTATCCACTAAATTTTTGAAATTTAACCGCATCATTTGTACAATCAAACTTGAAAATCTCGATAGAAATTCAACTTTTTCCATAAAGTATATGAGCTATAATCATCCCGCCCTGTTAAGTTTCATGTATCTTTTAAGCAACTCAACAACTCGTGCATCATTGCCAAGTTGAGAGGATGTCTGATTAGCAAACTCCAATTATTTATGCAAGATCAAAGAGTAGATAACCACAAGTAATAGAGGGATTGGTGGGGACACTAGACCCACACCACAAACTACACGAATATATGGTCGAAGACGACATAGGATGGCCCGGCCTGTTACGCTTTGATCAGAAGACTAAGCCCATTTAGGCCCATCTCGTTGTCTTTTATTTATTTGGAATTATTGATGTAAACATTTTTATTTGATGGGCTGAGCCCAATAACTATATGTTTTAGGGTTGTACTATTTATATGTCCTTATATCATTTTGGAAGGGACTTTTTGATGAATAATGAAACTATGCAGACTTTGCAAATCCTTCAATCCCCTTTTCTTTCTTAAGCTTCTTCCTGTCTCTAATCTTTTGCTTCTTTCTTCTCTAGCTTCTTTCTCTAAAGCTTCGTTCTTTTTTTTTTTATTGCTTATTTTCTATTATCCTTTGTTCCGCATCAGGGATCCGTGGAGTTAATGTGCCAAGACATAACTAATGAGCTTTCCAAATCTCATCTATTAAGTGATGGGTCAATTGCTGCTAGCCTTACTTATTCTTTCATGATTTAATCATACAGTCCTCAAGCTTTGATAAATAATAAGTATGAATGCGACCAAACAAGATAATTGTTTTCGTCTAATTTAACAAGAAGGGAGGAATTATCACCAAAAGCTCTAACTTAACTTTCACTACTCTCATTAGTGGCATTTTTCGAGTTCCCTCTGAACTTACTTTTATCATGTCTAAACCAGTACAACTGAAACAAAATCGATCTCAACTCTACAAGAACCACTTGACTTTTGCTAATCCTTGAAAACAAAGACAAACTCAGCTAAGCATATATTCAAAAACGCCAAATATATTAATCATGATCAAACCATCCCTGAAAAGTGGATACCTTTTAATCAAGCCATCTCTATAGAAATAGGCAAAGTAAATGACATCATTTTTTGTTCAGACCATAGGGCTTTTGTTCGGTAAAAGAGCTTTCAAAAGCAAGAAAAGGGCATCATCTGATGTAGTTAGATCATCTGACATCAACACAATGTTATCACTAATGTCAGCACAAGGTTGACTTTTGTCAGTGATTTTAGTGCTCTGATATCACATTGGTTTTAGATTGAAATAATTGAAAATAAAGAAAAGAGGAGGAGAAGACGAAGAAGAAAGGATGAAGTTACTGAAAAGAGAAAGATGAGGAAAGAGGATAAAAGTATTGAGTATCTTACTGTGTGTTTTAAATGTTGTAAATCAATTATAGGATAGATTATTGTTCTAAATAGAGTAAGTCAGCTGTAGGGCTGTCAGTTGCAAGGCTGATTTATAGGCAATCACTTATATCCTGATTCTAGGAATTTAAATTAATCCTAGACCTGTATATGTATATATTGTACTCATGCATTAAGCTGTGTGAAATATAACAGAAATTTCATTTTCTTACCCTAATATTTCTACACTATGTAGACCCACATACATATGTAGATATATATATCTAGAGAGAGAGAGTATGCAAGCAATTACAAAAATTCCCTGAACAGTAAGGCGATGGAGGTAAGTGTTCAATTGATCAACCTAGCCATTTTAATATTGTCAGTTGGCTTGGATTTGAATTGGGTAGAAAGTTGAAACTCAAATGAATGTTAATAAGCATGGTTAAGCCAAGTTCTAAGATTAGTGATTAGAAAAGAAAACAATTGAGAAAAAAGATACTAACTGAAACAGGGGCAAGATCATGAAAGCAAAACTATAAAATAAGCGAATCACAGCACAAAAAGACAGTGTTCATCAAAAAGTGGTAATATAGAAGTGATGCGTGATTGCAATACAAGGAAAACAGCATGCAGTACCTGAACATAGTGGCGATTAAGTTGTTCTAACCAGTCAGTTTTGATGGAAACCCTATAATCACAGAAGATATGACTGCTTCTTTTCAGGATAGCTGCAATTGTGTACCCCAATGCCATCAAACCTCCAAGAAGACGCACGCTAACCTCAAAGGTTATCCTAGGTGAGATTATAAATGGACTATCTGTAACCCATTCCTGAAACAGGAGCATATAGGTTAGAAACCCAAACTTCTTAGTATCCACAAACTATTCAGCAAAAATCTTAATAATGAAATTAGGCAAGTGGACAAGTTTAACTGATCAATAAAAAGTTTTATCATATACAGGTAAATCTCTTTTCAGAGGTGTATCTGCACTTGTTATTTAGCAGCCACAAAGGCTGTCTAAGCATTGTTGAAACTTTTTCCTCATTCTACTACTTCATAAGTGAAAGTGTTTCTCCATTTTCTTCTAGATGTTTATCAGTCAAACATATGCAGCCGCCTAATCATTGATTGTATGAAGATTATTATTTTTGCTTTAATTGCGAAAGCTATATCATGGAAGACAGAGTATACCTTATTTTTTGTCTATGATTGTACAAATCTGAAATCATACCCTTAGAATTACTTGATTCTAGACCTATGATTGGATATCCTGCACTATTAATTAATTAATTAATTATGGGCAGTAGGACAACTAATTTTACGTGTAGAGGGGGTAAAAACCTATTTCATTATAATAATTTCCAGGTGCAAAAATTGTGTACGAGGGTGCTAATCTGCAATCACTCAAACCTCAAACATGAGATTGTATTTTCCATCCCTGTTTCTCATTCTTAGATACGATTGACATGCTTCAGGATCTTCACCGGGTGGTAGAAGATATATGTCATATGTTTCCTCCTTCGTTTCCTTGTACTCTTCAGAAAGAATGGTCTTAATTTGTTCAACTGTCACTGACCTTGTTGACTGCAGCGAAAGAAAGTAGATGTAGAGTTGAAACAAGAATGTAGCCATGGCTCTTTACATGAGAAACCATTATCAATTTAGCAGGGAGAAGCACGGAGACTTACCTTTAAAATGTAAGTTGGGCTCTGAAACCCCGTGAAAGGATTAAACTTGTTGATGATTTTAATGTGTGCAGTTTGGAGATCCGGCTCAATGAAAGCCTTGTACATGGGATAAACCTGTTGAGCCAACAATAAATAAGTTCAGAGGAATTACCATAAAATCTAAAGAATTTGGATATCATAGAAAACACATCAAGGAAAAATGCCTGATAAAAAGTACACAGTTAGGCTACTAGATAATATATTAGCTTGAATTAGTAAATCACCGTTTCTGAGATTTGATGAATTATTTCTTCAGGCTCTTGGCCAGCACGCTGAATGTCTCGCAAAACCCTTTTCACAAGGTCAAAATGAATACCACCAGTGACAGACACACGAAGATCTAACAAAGGTCGCAGTCTTTCGCTCAAGGCATAGATGCCTTCAATAATCACAATGCGGGAACTAGGGACTTCTACAGTCCTGTTAGGAGCATAGCTGAGAAATTATTACTAGGAACAAATAGATTTCAGAAAAAGTGATGAAGATGAGAAAAAACAGAGAGAGGATGATCTCATGGACATAGCAAGAAAACATGAAGTAGAAGTCCCATTAGCAGTTCTGGCATTCTTGATGGATATCATAAAAAAAACGAGGGCCTCCATGGATGCATCATAATTCATTTCATCCCTGGGCTCCTCTACTTGTATTGGTAAAATAAGTAGAGATTGCTTGACAAAAACTTTCATATATTCAAAAATAGGTTAGAGAGAATCAGAACCTGTAACCTATACGAGAGCTAGTCTTGAAGTCATATATTGGAACCTGAACAGGTTTCCCTGCTTTTAAACCATGTATATTATCGAGCAGTGTATTATAATCCGTCAACCGTGGGTCTGTTTCAAAAAATTACAATCATTAGAATCCTGCAAACCCCCATTCTCTAATAGCCATGTTGATGGATCAGTGATTTAAAACTTCCCTAGACTGATGATCAAAATATGCACATATAGTTTTCTCATTACAATTTGCAAGGATCATAAAAATGTGAACTGCATGAAAACTCAAAACTAACCTTATTATTGGCAAGATATTCACCTCATAGACTACCCACTAAATCCCGTGTACTTGGCGCACAGGTAGTTTAGCGTCATTTATACAAGATAAATAGATTAAATTTTCCGCAAGCTAGATGAGATTAGTGCTATGTTTTCACAGCTCAAACTAAAACTAGAATGATGCTTCCTCTAAGTGTAGGAGACCTAGACCAGGTAATCTTCATTAATGATATCTTCCATGACATCTACCTTGAGATTTTTAAGTTAAAGGATGTCAGGCAATAGAGAATTTGAAAGCACTGTCGGACAGTGCCTGTATTTTGCTGCAAACTTCTATGAAAATTCACTATTGTCAGGAGTCCTAAATGCCATAACCACATGTCACATAGGGGTGATACTGCGAGCCATAATCATGACTGCAATAGTTTGGGTAACACCTTCAACACTTTTCACTGAAAATTAAGTTCTTCTAATTTTTTCTGCTTGCAAAAGCTCAAAACTGAGTTAACACGAAACTAACTACATCAACAGAAATCAATTTCAAGAGCATTTTCATATTCACCATGGTCAAACTAACACTCGAACACCTGCTACTTCGAGCTTAAGGTCCTAAACTTTGCCAATCTTATATTTAGATTCAACAGCTATCCTCTAGAGCCCTTCGCATCCTAATAATCATTCCTGTACTTTCTTTTTCTTATTTTAATCATGACCACTACCAACCACCATCCCCTATCGCTTGGTGGTAGAACCAAATCTGCAAGAGCGAAAAGTTTGACTCATCTATAAACCCTTTTTACAACATTTCTTCTTTTTTGATAACTACAATCCTACTTCTTTGGCTATCGGACCAGCTATGTATAAGCCAAGCAATAACTCTCCAAGAGCACATCTACCAGGGCCCAATCAATTTTAGCAACTGACATATGCTAGCTCTATTGGTCACATACAAGGACTGTGACATTACCCATTTTAACAATGAGAGATTCCACAGAGAGTTTATCCTCTTTCAGTCCTTTTACCATGTTTGAAATTACATGAGTATTGCAACATCTTTGAGTAGAAGCAGAGATCACCTAACAACATTTTCAAACACAGCCATGCATGTCGGTAATCAATACAGAATAGACACTCATTCTATCCCCCTTAAAAATTCAATCCCACCAGAAGAAGTTATTGAAATGAGGCAAAGAGACAGAAATGATTTATACCATCAAAGTTTCCATCAATGATTCGACTTGAATCATTGTAGTTATCCATGGCTATGACAGCAATACTGGGCATAAAGCTGACCACCTTATCAGTGAATACAGTCTTTCCTGCCCCAGAAGGACCTGCTACTCCAACTAATATTAATCCATCATTCTTCTGGGCCAGCAACTGGCATGCCCGGATTACTATAAAGAAACCCTTCTCAAACGACAAAGTTTCTTCAATTGGAACAATCTCATATCGATCAGAGTCTTTTTTAACCGCTTGGACCTGATCTCTCAAGAGACCGGAACGCCGCCTGGGTGAATCAAAACCCGGAGTAGTATCTTGAGCCATGTACTCTGTGTACAGCAACGTTGCAATATTTTAGATTTAAAACATAAATAAATAAAAATATCATCCATCTTAATACCTTTGATTTCAAGGTTCCTAATTTCCACAGAGAAATATCATTGTCAACTACAAATTTCCGAAGCAACCCAAATCCCCTTATTTAGCAAAATCGTTCTTTAAAAGAAATCATTTTCAGAGTCTTGATCATGCTGAGTGACAAGTTTCTTAGGCATGGTTACACTCCGCTTAAATTTGTAATCAAACTCCAAGTACAACTCTAAAGAATAAACATTGCGAGCAATGCACATATATAATCAGTAAAAATAAAACAGAATTCAGTGTGTGTGTGTGTGTACCTCTGTATTGCTTTTGTCTCTCTGTTTCTTTATTCCTTAATTATTGGAAATTAAGAGCTATAAACAGGGAATCGAGAGTTATCGAAGATTAGAGTGATTTCAAGAGGAGGGAGAAAATGGTATGTGGTGGACTTGTTATATTGGCTGGCGATAAGGACAGACTAACAAAGATCGTTAGTTCATTCAATGGGAGAATAGGTTCCAGCAAGTGATTGGACGTAGACGCGAACCATTAAATGAGGACCGTAAGTCCTGCCTGCTGCTGACCACAGATAATCTTCTCTTCTTTGCCTTTCTTTTTTACAAATGATGCATGCGTTTTCAGTTCCCATCTTTTCGTTTAACGTGACAATAGTAATAATAATAGTAACAGGAGAATCTCTCCCGGATTATTATTATACAATAATATAAAAGACCTCTCTTTTACAATAGCGCAATAGACATTGGGATATTTTTTGTGTGTGCGTCGAGCGAGTTTATCTTCTTCTTTTTTTTCTCTTTGATGAATAGTATTTTCATGATTTTAGCCCCTGTAATAAAAGACAAAATAAAGGCTCCGGATGATGGTAAAAACAGTTACAGGTGAAGGTCACTCATGTAATTGCACGCGTACGGACCGGTCCGATCCGTCGCAACCTTTTTTTAAATATATTTAAAATGACTAAATATGGTTCCAGCCCCTGATGAGACAAAAACGGTGACTTCGGTCCAGGGATAGTCCGATAATTGACCCTATTTTTTATTATTTCTTTCGGTTATTATCAGTGCGTGTGGAGCACGTGCCATCCTGTTTTCCGCCCCACGCCCTGTGTAGGTGGCGCATGTGACATCATACGGTGGCCGGAGACGAGCTGCTGACGTCTAGCACGGTGCGTCTATGCGTGTTCTTCCTCCCGTGGTGGCGTGTGCCCCCTAAAAATGTTTGTGGCCGCGTCGGAGATCGCGCAGGAGAGCCCTCTATTTTGTGTTACTTTTCACTTTGGTCCTTGACTTTTGATTTTGTTTTTTGTCCTAATTTTTTATTTAGTTCGATTGGATCCTCCGATTGGAATTGATTGAATGTCAATGTTTCACTTCAGTCCTCCTTCTTTTAATTTTCAGATTGGGTTTAAATTGTTTAATAAATACAGTACAAAAGTTTCGATTTCTTCAATTGGATCCTTTTATTGAAATATATAATATATATTTAATTTTCATTTTGGCCCTTATAGTTTTAATTTTGGATTTTAATCCCTTGATAAATTGATATTTGTGTTTTTTTTCCATGTGTTCTTCTTTTAGTTTTTTATTCGTTTTTTTATTTTTATTTTTATATCAGATGAATTTTTTTTACTTGATAATTTTTATTTTATTTTTTTGTTTGATCTTTTTAATCTTTCATTTATTTTATTTTTTTTCATTATTAACATAATAATAATAATTTAATTTTTTTTTCTTACTTACTCTTTTGTTAATGTTTTTAGGTTTTTTTCTCTCAGGATAATTTGATAATTTTTATTGTTTTAACAGTAATAAAAATGATAAAAAAAATTTGTTTGATCTTTTGTTGAGGTTTTTATGATTTTTTTGCTCTTTCATTTTTTTCTTTCATTATTAACAAATAATAATAATAATAATAATAATAATAATAATAATAATAATAATGGTGATGATGATGATGGTGATGGTGATGGTGATGATGATGTTGATGATGATTTAATTCTTTTTCTTGCTTACTTTTTTGTTGATGTTTTTTAGGGGATTTTTTCTCAGGATGATTTGATAATAATGATATATTTTTATTTTTATTTTTGTTCTTACTTGCTCTTTTGTTAAAAAAATTTTGTTTTTTTCTCAGGATAATTTGATATTTTTTATTGTTTTGACAACAACTGCAATGATAGTTTTAGATTTTAAGACTTCGATGTTACTATTTTTATGATAGGGTGTGGTGATCTGTTTTATTATATTGAATTTTTCATATATAAATATTATATTTTAATTTTATACCAACATATCCTATTAATTTTTTTATCCCAACAATTATAAAAACTTCTTCATCAGCCCGCAACGTGGTGTGATAAATTTTTTAAATTTTCAAATAAAATGATTTTTTTCCAGTCAATAATTTTTATTTTTTTATCATTTATTTTATTTTATTTATTTGCTCTTTTGTTAATATTTTTAAGCTTTTTTTAGCATTTGATTTAATTTTTTTTTCTTCCTATTATTAAAGCAATATTATTATTATTATTATTATTATTAATTTTAGTTTTTGTTCCAACGTGTTTTTTTATTAATATGTTTTTTTGTTTCCCTCTCAGATTTGTTCAATAATGTTTAATTTTTTGACAGTAATAGTAATGATAATTTCAAAAGTTAAAATTTTGATATTATTGTTAGTATAATAGACGATATTGATCCCTTTAAGTATATCAAATTTTATTTGTTTTGCCCACACTACACCTGTAACGTAGTGCGTGCATTCAACTAGTTATTACCTAATATATAATAGTCGTGCTTATTTCACTGTGTATTCCTGCATTGTGCACCAAGACACATTGCACTGTAGACTCATAATTTATCCCGGTGTTTCGCGATCGAAAATTCACTTCCTCCATTGCCAACGACGCGCCTCCAAGTCCTCTGTTTGCTGTCGCGGCGCGTTTCGGTCATAATTGTTATGGTAAACAGCAAGGGATGGTTTTGTGGCGGTTATCCGTTTTCTCTCTCCTACAGGCCCAAATTCAGCTGTGGTCCTTGATGTATATATGAAGTTCATTTCGGTCCCTAAGGTTTGGGTTTTGGTTTTATTACTGATTTTTGTAATTGAATATTTGATTGTTTTTAATTGTGTCATTCAATTAAAACTAATTATATAAAGAATTTTTAATTACAGTCTTTATACTTTTTATTTTAAATTTCTTTTTGGTTCCTTTATTTTTTTTTTCAATACAGATGTTATGATTTCTTTAATTTGGTCCTACAATTGAAATTGATCATATATACAACTTTTTCAGTCCCACTTCTTCTAATTTTTTGATAAAATCACAACAATTATCATCATTATTTCATTATTTATTTTGGCCCCAAGATTTTTTGTTTTTCAATTATATCCTTCAATTGGAATTAATTGTATATGTTATTTTTCATTTAGGTCCTTATTCTTTGAATTTTTTATTTTATATTAATTCTTTTTTTTAAAAAATTCTTGTATAATGTTTATTTTTATTCATATTTATACATTTATGCTTTTAGTTTTTGTCTTTTTGTTTTATTTTGGTTTTATTTTGAATTGGTTCAATCCTGAAATTTTAATTTATGTTGACAATCATTTAGAAATTAATATTTCACATTTTTTCCCTTTATTCCTTTTTTATTTATTCTTTAGATTAGATGATTTTTATGATTTTACTATTTACATAATGATAATGATAATTTTAGTGATTATTTTTTTAATTGTTTTTTTAATTAAAAAATTGCTTTTTTATAATGATTTTTCTAGGCAATTTAATTGTTTTTATTGTTTTGACAGTAATGTTAATAATAATTTTAACTGTTATAGTAATGATAATGACAATAACTTAAGGATAGATTTTCAATTTATATTTTCATCTTGTTGTGGATAGAGTTTTAATTACTTATTTTTGTTATTTAATTATTGGAGGGTTTTTTATATTAATTCATTTAGTATCTTTTCTTTAATTCTTAGACAATGTTTATTTTTTATTAGTATTTATGCATCTACGCTTTTATTTTATTTTTATTTTTCTGTATTAAGATTTTTTTATAATCGGTTCAATCCTAAACTTTTAATTTATATTGGTATTCATTTTAGCATTCGTTTGGCAACGTGGTGCGTTCCATGTTTGCCAAACGGGACGCAATTTTAGTGTTTGGTAGAAACCAAACACAGTTTTTTTTAATGGGTCCCACCTCATTTATATATCAGAACGGCGTTTCAAAAAAAACACCTTGGAGGTGCTTTTGAAACGCCGTTTGGACTAGAACTGGAACCCTGTTTCGGGGTCGAAATTCACCCAAAACCAAGGGGTTTTTTCTCTTCTCTGCACTCTTCTCCTCTCATCTTCTCCCTTTCTCCTCTCATCTCTGCACATTCACCGTCCAAACACTCATCTTCTCCCTTTCTCTTCTCTGCACCCTTCTCCTCATCTTCTCCCTTTCTCTTCTTTGCACTCTTATCCTCCTCATCTTCTCCCTTTCCCCTCATCTTCTCACTTCTGCACATCCCTCTCTCAAAAATCCCTCACAGCTCACGGGTTTCTGCCATTCACCATGGAATCTCTGCCAAAAGCCAACTGGTCCAGGGGCATCTTCTTTGCCATTCACCCTCAAAAAGACGAATATCTGCCAAAAAGCCTCTTCACGGGCATCTTCTCTGCACATCCCTCTCTCCAAAAATCCCACAAAACCTTATCTTCAACCTAAAAATCTTATCTTCTTCTGCACAAAACCTTTTCCACAGCCCCTTCTTAAATCCAACTCTCGTCAACCCCTTCTTCTCTACACATCCCTCTCTCCAAAAAACCTATCTTCTTCAACCCAAAAATCTGCACAAAATTATCCCACAGCCTCGAAGTAAATCCAGTACTCAGTCAGCCTCAGCTCCTTCTCTGCACAAATCCAGGTACTTGCCTCACTTCTCCCCTTCTCTACTTGCATTTTTTCTGTTTAATTGTTGAATTAATATGTATTTGAATTCATGAACTTGTTGAAAATTTTGAGAATTAGTATAACTTGAAAATTTATGTTTAACAAAAATTTTGAAAATTTCTGTTTAACTTGTTGAATGAATATATTTTTGTTTAATTGTTGAAATTGCACTGTATAATGTGTGATTAAATAGTTGAGAAATTGCCGAGAATGTTTTGATGAAATTGGTGAGTTTGTTCTGTGAAATTGTTGGAATTGGTGTGTTTTTTCTCGGTTAAATTGCTGTGAAATGGGTGAAATTGCTGAGAATTATTTTTGTTAATTTTCTGTGAACTTGTTGAAATTGTTGATAAATTTTTCTATGTAAATTTGTTGGAAGTGGTGTGATTTTTTTCTGTGAAATTGTTGAAATTGGTGATAATTAATATTGTTGATTTTCGGTGAACTTGTTGAAAATTTTGAGAAATTTATCCTGTGAAAAAACGTGTAAAGTGGTGTGAATTTTTGCTGTGAAATTGCTCTGAAATTGTTGAAATTACTGAGAATTCTTTGTGTTAATTTACTGTGAACTTGTTGAAATTGTTGAGAAATTTTTCAGTGAAAATTGTTGGAATTGTCGTGAGTAAATATTGTTGAAATTGTTGAAATTGCCGTTAGTTTTGTTCGTTGAAATTGTTGGAATTGCCGTGGTTTTTTTAATGAAATTGCTGTTATTTTTTTTTAACATTGTTGGAATTGCTGTGAGTTTTTTTTTATGAAATTGATGTTATTTTATTCTGTGAAATTGGTGGAATTGCAGTGAGTATGTTGATGAAATTGTTGTGATTTTTTGCTGTGATATAGTTGAAATTTCAATGAGTGTTTCCTGTGAAATTGTTGATGTGATGTTGGTTGTTATCAATGTTAGTTTGTTTTTCTTGTTTTATCATTGATGTTGTTAAAGAAATTAATTAATGTTCTTTGTTTGATCTTTTGTATTACTATGATTGATCAGGTCTGCTTTCTCATTTGAAAGTTGATTGGTTAAGATTAGCGTGGAGCAGTTCCATATGAATTTGTGAATACTCTATGAATGCCCGTTTTTACGAATTTCAGTTATTGAATGCGGTGTTGTGTTATGTAGCACAAATTTACATTTGAATTTTATGGAGACTTTGAAGATTGTGGATATTATTATGAACGTGAAAGCGAAATTATTTGTGCATTGAATTGTGGATTTTTTTTCCAATAAATTAACCTTGTGATTGTTTGACACACACGGACATTGATGCAGGCACACACGAACATGGTTGTGAGAACCGTAATTGCTAGCTTACATCCTCCCGCTAAATTAAAACTTCATTTTCTAGATATTATATATAAATTATTTAATATATTTATTAAATCTGATTTGGAAGGTTAACTTTAAGAAATTATTTTAATACATACAATCCAATAACCTTTTTATATTATCAAATCAATTTGGTAGTCTAACGAGAACCATTCATTTAGTAAATTTAAAATAAATTTAAATTTGGTAATTATTTTAAAATAAATATATAGTAATACAATCCAATAACTTCTTTACATAATCAAATCAATTTGGTAGGCTAAGGAGAACCATTTATTTAGGGTGTGTTTAGTTAATTTAGTAAAATCACTTTGTGGAAGCAATCCTCAATTTTTATTTTTTATGAAATTGACTTGAAAAATTAAAATTCCAACCCATATACTTATCTAGCATAAATGTAAAATTAAATCATAGATAAATTTAAACTTAAGTGTTTTTTTCAAAAAAAATAACTACACAAATTTAGACAGAAATTATTTGATTAATTTTATTTCATTGTTTGATCAGAAGTGCATTTGAAGTATTTGTAATTTTAGTATTTACGGTGTTCTTGTTGTATTACACATTGTGTGTTTTACAAATCTGGAAAGTTGTTGTTGTATGTCATTTATTACTTGAATTTTTTGCATGATAGTAATCGTTCGTTCATATTATGTAGTGTCAGTTTTTAATGTGTATTTGTTGTGTTTTTGCAAAGTTTCACAACACATCATGGCTGATTCTGACCCAGTTACGAAAGCTAGTTGGAGTACAGAACACTTGCATATATTTTGTGATATATGCATTAGGGCAATTGGTATGGGTATGCAACTGAGTTCGTATTTTGATAAAAACATATGGAAGTACGTTGTAACATCATTTAGAGAACAAACGGGTCAAGCGTTACTAAAAGAACAATTTAAAAATAAATGGGATTCTTGTAAAAAAAATGGCGGTTGTGGAATAAGTTGATTGGTGAAACTGGAGTGGGACGATTGCTGAAAGTGATGAGTGGTGGCAAGCACGAATTCAGGTCAATATTTGTTATTCCTTCCTTTTCTAAAATGTTATTATGTTCTGTGAAGACAATGACAAGAGCATTAATTTTGTTATGTAGGAAAATAGAGTTAAAAAATTTAGAACTGCCGGAATTGAGCCTTCATTGAAGTTCAAATTTGATAGAATGTTCTATGGAGTCACCGCTACCGAACAACTTGCATGGGCACCATCATCGGGCATAGTACCTAGCTTTGACGAGGATTTTGAGACAATAAATGTCGGTCTACAAGGTGCTGATTTGGAGGAAGGAAGTGGGGACTCAGATGAGCATGAGGATTTAAATTTTGAAAATTATCAAAATTCTCGAGGCGTTGGGGGGGAGCATATATCTTCTAGTAACAACACCAGGAGTAGTGGTAAACGAAAACAAAGATAGGTTCCGGAGCCAGGATCTAGAAAGAAAAAGTCATCTGGAATTGGTGCTCAGCTAGTATCAATTCAACAACAACTTCTCGACAGTATGTCTACTAGGAGTGATTCAACTTCTGCAAATAAAGACTTGTCAGGCTGTAGTATTCCAGAAGTTATGGCTGAGCTCCAATCAATACCTGGTTCGACAGATGACGATAATTTTCTGTTCCGCGCCATGAAATTTCTACAAGTGCAAAGAAATAGAGAAATGTGGGCTAGCATTAATGATATACAACAAAAATACCGCTGGCTTACAACTACCATCGCACATTCACCTAATTCTTAACTGCAATTCTAGTACTTTGTTTGAATATTTGGTTTTCATATTTGTGTTTGTATTGGATTCTAACGTCATAAGTAATATGTTGATCGCACGTTTTCCTCTTACTACTGTGAAATTATTGTGCTAATTTTTATGAATGTTTGTTTGGAATACTTTAAAAACATAGGATAACGAATATTCTGAACATCATATTGTTTAACCATGGTTGTTTTCAATAAACAAATATCAAAATGTCTATCGTGACTCAAAATTTGTAATGTCAACAGGTTTGGACTTCTTTTCTAGATATGGATGATGCACATTTTAATGCTCTATTAAACGGGGATTTTGAAGGTGAGTATGACAATGTTATGGATCGTGTTATTGATCACATTAACTATGGTGCCGATGAAGGAAACAACAATGTGTACGTTGATGATGGAACTGCTGGGACCAACAACGATGATGACGACGATGAAGATGAGACAACTTTTATACAAAGAAAATATGATGATGAAAAAATAATTTTATACACAGCTGGCGCATTAATCCTATATCATATTACTTATATTCATAAAGAACCATGTATGGTTTCATAAAATACTGGATGCGTTGGTTGAATGACATTTTAAGAGGTCATTGGAAACGCTCTGTTAACATGTTTAGGATGGACAGAGACACTTTGTTGAGCCTATGTTATGAATTGGAAACGCGTTATGGTTTAAACTCTTCACGGAGGATGTGCATACTCGAGAAGGTAGGAATGTTTCTATTTACTCTTGCAGTTGGGGCATCAAATCGACATGTGCAAGAAAGATTTCAGCATTCTGGCGAAACTGTAAGTAGATGTATGAAAGAAGTCCTTAAAGCATTATGTCTGTTTGCTATAGATATCATCAAACCAACCTATCCAGACTTTACCAACACACCAACACAAATTGCGATGAATCGAAGATTTATGCCCCATTTCAAGGTAATTTTTTAAGTTTATATTTAAGGTAGTTTGCACCAAAATTATGTATTTTGTTTGAATATTTTTTATTGTAATACAATTTTTTCATACTTGTAGAACCGTATTGGTGCAATTGATGGGACACATGTTCGTGCAACGATTTCACCGGAACTTCAAATTCCTTTTATTGGTAGGAAAGGTGTCCCAACACAAAACATCATAGTGGCCTGTAGTTTTGACATGCAATTCACATTTGTATGGGCAGGATGGGAAGGTAGTGCGCATGATACACGTATTTTTCTCGAGGCTATAGACAGTACGAGTATCAAATTTCCTAAACCGCCTGAAGGTTGTTAATTTTTATTTCTTACAGATATGATAATTTAAATAAATTACTATTCATCTTTTGTTATTAAATTAATATAAAATTTGCATTTTGTTTCTATTTTCAGGAAAATACTATTTGGTTGATACCGGTTATCCGAATGAGTATGGATATTTAGGTCCATATAGAGGGGAGAGGTATCATTTAGAAGATTTTCGACGTCGGGGTGAACCAAGGACGACGCGAAGTATTTAATCGTGCACATTCATCACTACGTAATGTTGTTTTTAATTTTAATTTTTTATTTGTTTCTATTTTATTGGGGTTGCATTTTTTTATTTAGTCCTTCAATTTTAATTTGTATTGGGATCATTTGAAAATTAATATTTTTTTTTGTTATTTTTTCTATTATTATTTATTCTTCAAGTCAAATGATTTTTTTGAGGCTAGAAATATTTGTTTTTGTTTTGTCATTTATTTTATTTTTTGTTTACTCTTTTGTTATAATTTTTAGTTTTGCAAAAATGTTCAATCAACCATCATCGCCTCGCTGGTGGTAATGTGTTGTCATGCGCAACTCCAGTAGATAGAGGACATGGAGGCAAATCCTTAGAGATGCTAGATCAGCATTTTCGAAGACCGTAGACGCCACAAGCGCCACCGATAGAAAGAGCATGTCAGGAGAAGGTAGGGACGATGTGTCAAAAGTGCACCGAAAAAAACAAAGTAAGGCAAATCAACTAAGCATCCCCGTAATCATTTCTTAACTTTTGTCTTTTGGGGGGTAAAGTAGTGTTTACATAATTTATGAAAATGTACAATGTTCGAAGGACCCCCGCTGACAGTTCAAGGTTTTGTCTTATCTATGAATGTTTTTGTTATTGCATTGTACATACACGGGTGAAAAAATGGTATTATCCCTGGTCCGGTTATTGTTCACGGGCTGAAGGGAAGGGTAAACCAGTATTTCTACTTTGCAAAAATATGCTGCAAATACAAACATACCCCAAACAATTTGGAAATGTCAGCCGATCTTGTGAGCAGATCCAAAATACCCTTGGTATGAAGGCAAGGGCTAAGGTGTACTGAGAAATAAAATCATTAATACACTGTTATAATCCACGGTGTTTTGTGGTGTGTTCACAATATTGTACCAAGGTATTCTAGCTTTTCTTCTAATATATAAAAAATAAATAAAATATCTTACAGCAACTTTTCCCGCAAACCAGCGACTAATCAATGCAAAGCATCACTCCTTCAAACGACACTAACAACAATTCTTAGTTTTTATTTTTTTTATTTTCTTAACCTCAAAAGTAAAACTATATTAAAAAGCTCAAATTTTATTTGTAAATTAAAAAAGTATTCTTACAGATTAATTAAAAAAATTATTTAATATATTTCTATGAAAAAATAGTTTTGATTGTATTTATATTAAATAATTATTATATTACTCATAAATAGTTATATCAATATTTTATATATTAAAATAAAATAATTTTTTTAGAGTATAAATTTAAAAAATATTATATTTATAATATACAAAAACTAAATAACTTTTTATCGTGAAGTCCTCGGAAAGTTTGAATATACTAGCCAATACCCCCGCGCCTCGTCGCGGGCGGTACCAATTTTTTTAACGTATATTTTTTTTAATGTCAAAAATATTAATTATGTTTTTTTTTATTATAATATAAGTTTAGTCAAAATAATAAATATGTGCAACATTACCCTGAAGTGCAAGTTTTCTATAAAATATATGAATTTTAAATTGATATAAATTTTACAAAATATTTCATGGAAAAATATAAAAACAAAAAAACATAATAAGGAAAAAACATATTTATCAACAAAAAATATTTTTTTCTTAAAAAAAAATCAATCACATTTCTAGATAATCCAATTAAAAATATTTCATGAAAAACAAAACATAATAAGGAAAACAAATTATAAAAAAAAATGAATTTGAGGATTAATCATAATTTAAGTTAGCCCAGATAATCCAATTATAAAAACAACAAATTAATATATATATATATATATATATATATATATATATATATAAGTGGTGAAAAAAGAAGAAAAAAATATAACCAGAAAAAAAATTCATTGAAAAAAATGAAAAAAAGAAAAGAAAAAAAACGTAATAAATAAAAAAGCAAGAAACTGAATATTTGTTGGGGAATGGGATTCGAACCGCGCCCTTCTCGGAAGACATGCACGTTTTGGACCAGTTCGGCTACCTCCACATGTCGGTTATAGACTATAGTTCAAGACAATACATATTGATAGTTTTTGTTTTGTGGCAAAATAAAGACATGCGAAGAGTGGGATTCGAACCCGCGCCTTCTCTTATAAATTTGCTATCCTTGGACCAACTCGGCCACACCAACAAATCGCTAATAACTCACGACAACATATATATAAATAGTAAGTGATACTGTGGATTAAAACAATAAAAACACCAAGCGGTTTATATATATAGTAATATTTGTTTCTTCATAAATTTCCGGGCTAAACCCTTAGAATCCAACGTGAGTCCCATAATAAATTCAACGGTCCAGATTTCTCCAATCTCTACTTCCTCCACCATCTCCTTTTTCTCTTACTTTCTTGATTCTTCTTGCATAACACAAACACAAAGGGCGATTCTTTGTTTTTAAAAAGTATTTTTTTAAAGAGTATTATTTTAAAAAGTTGGATTTTTTATTTTTATTATTTTTGTAAGAAAATAAATTATTTTGATATATTATATATAAAATAAGATTTTAAAAATATATATTTTAAAAAAAATGACCTCAACAAAACTATCATCAGTTATAAAAGCAACACAACTTTGTTATGGTAGTGGTGTTTTTTTTTTAGATAGAGGGGAAAAGAGAGAAACCCATTAAATTTCAATATATTGTTTGATATTTTAATGAACTGTGTGGATTATTTTTTGGTATGGAATTTGTGCTGAGTGCTGCATTGTTGGTTTGTTGATTAAGGGTGAAGATCTTCAGTTTGTTTCTTGAGAAAATGGGGTGTAGGCAGACTGTAGGCAGTTCCAATCTTGAATACGAAGGCTCATTTGTAGGCAGACTCTGAATTTGCATCATGCGAGAACAGTTCTGGCTTCTTCATCTGTAGGCTTGAATTGACTAGGATGGGATGGCGGACTTTTTAATTTAATAATGTTATCTAATATACTAAAATAGTTCTGGCTTCTTCATCTGTAGGCTTGAATTGACTAGGATGGGATGGGATGGCGGCATAGATCAGAGACAATTACTGCAGCAGCATCACTATGGATTATAATAATATTGCTCAACTTTTGGTTCGGGTTGATACGACCCAGTTCGCAATGTTTTTGGTTTTTATTTATTGTTTCACACCTCAATATCATTACACACTTATAGCTTAGTGGATAAAGTGCACTCCTAAACAAGAGGACTAGGGGTTCGACTCCTAGCGTGCCTGATTGTGCCCTTTCTTTTTTCTTTTTTTTTTCTTTTTAGCTTATTTTTTTCTTTTTTCTTTCTTTTTTTCTTTTTCCTTTTTTAACTTTTTTTTTTCTTTTTTTTTCTTTTTTTTCTTTTTTTGGTTGTTTTTTATTTTTTTATTTTCACGTCAAATGATTTTTTTAGCTAATAATTTTATTTTATTTTAAATTTGGGTTTGATGTTTTGCTTGTTGACCTTTTTTTTCTTTGATTGAATTTTCCTCTCTATTAATGTAGTAGTAGTAGTAGTAGTAATAATAATAATTTTAGTTTTTTTTCTTGCTTTTTCTTTTGTTAATGTTTTTGATTTTTTTCGGGATAATTTAATAATTTTATTGTTTTAACAATAATAGTAATGATATTTTTAGATGTTAAGGTTTCAATATTCATGTTGTTATAATAGGGTGTGTTGATATATTTCATTATATTAAACCTAGCACGTATAGATATTATACTTTATTTAATTTTTTCATTTGATTGAAAAGAGATAGTATATTTTGTTTTTGTTCCGGCTCTTATAATTTTAAGTTTTTTATTTTAATTCCTTTAGTTTTTTATAGTTCTTAAATATTCCATATTTTTGTCCGTATTTATATATATGTGCATTTAGTTTTGGTTTTTAATTTTTATTATTTTCTCTTTTCTTGAGATAACATTTTTTTTCAAAAACTTCTTTTTAAAATTGTACTTTTTGTTTATGATCATTTGAAAATTGATATTTATTTTTTCTTTTAGTTTTTTATTATTATTTTTTTATTTTCACGTCAAATGATTTTTTTAGCTAATAATGTTTTTTTGTTAAAGTTTTTAGGCTTTTTTTTATTCTTTTATTGAATTTTTTTTCTTGCTTTCTCTTTTATTAATGTTTTCAATTTATTTCTCCTTAGAATAATTTAATAATTGTTATTGTTTTAGCAATAATAGTAATAATATTTTTAGATGTTAAGCCTTCGATGTTGTTGTTGTTGTTGTTGTTGTTATAATAGAGTGTGTTGATGTGTTTCATTATATTAAACCTTGCATGTAGAGATGTTATATTTTATTTTTGAACTAGCAAAATCTATTAATTATTTCAATCTCAATAATTATAAAAAATATTTGTTCGGTCTCCAATGTAGTGCGGGTAATTAACTAGTTTCAAACTATACTAGCTATTGTCTTAATAATGTAATTTTTTATTTTGTATTTTAGTTTTTACGAGCAGTTTACCCGCGCGATGCAGCGAGTTTTTTTTATCTATGTAGAAAATTGATTGTTTTTTTTATGTATTGTATTTTATTATTTTAATATTTAGTTAGCATAATTATATTTAAGAATACTAATATGAATTTTTATCCTTTAAAAATCTAAAGTCATTATTCCTCTCTCTCAATATATTTTTAGGCGATAATATTCAATAAATATAAGATATATTAGAAATAAAAAATAATGTATTTTGTTTTTAAAACATAAACTTAATTTTTTTGTGTGCTATAATTATTTATTTCCGTCTAAAAAGAACAGTCTAATGGAAACGGGAAGTGACTTGTATATTTTTTAATTTAACTTGTAGATAATGCAGGTAAGTTTGTCAACATTTTTTTTGGAGATTTTTTTTTCTAGTAATATTAGATCTAAAATATTAAAAATAAAAATATTGGAAATTCCCCGCAAGCACTTTCAGACGACTGACTGAATCAAATAGGACAGACGGGCGGGAACGACAGAAGTGGAGATGCAAACTGCTACTAAGCACATGCTAATGAATTGAGAGATATATTCATAAACCTACTTAAATAAAAGACCACAAAATTAAATTTTGAAGCCAATATTTTTTTATATAAGATTTATTAATCATATTATTATATTAAATAAATTTAAAAAACATGATATGAATTTCTGTCCTTTAAAAACTTTTAGGTCATTTTTACTCTCTTTTAATATATTTAATATTCAATAAATATTAAAACATATAATTAGTTTTACTTATTTTAATTAGACATAAATATACAAATATACAAATATTTTTTATAAGATTTATGAATTATATTATTACATTAAATGTATGTAAGAATATTGATATTAATTTTTTTTACGGAAAAAATCCTGGGTCATTTTTTCCTCTCTTTATATATTTATAGGCGATAATATTCAATAATTGTTTTTTTATGTTATTCGATTAATTCATTATATTAATATATAAAATGTATTTAAGAATACTGATATTAATTTTTTTATTCAAAAAATGCTAGGTCATATTTTTTTCTCCCTATATATATATTCCTATGCAATAATATTCAATAAATATTAGGACATATAATTAATAATAGAGTAAAAATATTCACGAAACTTTAACAACAAAAAAATAAAATAAAAATAAAAATTAGAATTGCTATTACTGTCAAAACAATAAAAAATTTAAATTATCCGGAGGGAAAAAAATATTAACAGAAGAGTAAGTAATAAAAACAATTAAATTATTATTATTATTATTATTGTGTTAAGTACAAAATTAAAATTTGAAGACAAATTTTTTCTATGTTATCCGATTTATTCATTATATCATTATATTAAATGTATTTAAGAATACTGATATTAATTGTTTTTGTTCAAAAAATCATAGGTCATGTTTTCTTCTCCCTATATACATTCTTATGAGATAATATTCAATAAATATTAGAACATATAATTAATGAAAGACTAAAAATATCCTAGAAACTTTAAGAAAAGAAAAAAAAATATCATTGCCATTATTGTCAAAACAATAAAAATTATTAAATTATACGGAGAAAAAAAACATTAATAAAATAGTAAGCAAGAAAAACAATTAAATTATTATTATTATTATTATTATTATTATTATTATTATTATTATTATTATTATTATTATTATTATTATTGTGTTAAGTAATGAAAATTCGATGACAATTTTTTTTTATGTTATCCGGTTTATTCATTATATGAT
This sequence comes from Salix exigua, assembly GCA_032356905.1. NCBI lineage: Eukaryota > Viridiplantae > Streptophyta > Magnoliopsida > Malpighiales > Salicaceae > Salix > Salix exigua. Next base: position 2,102,462 of record CM063602.1, on the reverse strand, counting down.
TATATTAAATGTGCTTATGAATACTGATATTACATTTTTTTTAATATCCTAGAAACTTTATCAAAAGAAAAATAAATAAATATCATTGTCCTTACTGTCAAAACAATAATAATTATTAAATTACACGGAGAAAAAAAACATTAACAAAAGAGTAAGGAAGAGAAACAATTAAATTATTATTATTATTATTATTATTATTATTATTATTATTATTATTATTATTATTATTATGAAAGAAACAAAAATAAAAGAAAGACTAAAAAATGCTAGAAACTTGAACAAAAGATAAAACAAAGACATAATATAACACTAAAAATAAAAATTATCATTGCTATTACTGCCAAAAAAATAAAAATTAACAAATTATCTAAAGGAAAAACAATTATCAAAGAAGCAAGTAAGAAAAAGAATTATATTATTATTGTTGTTGTTGTTGTTGTTGTTGTTGTGTTAAACACACTTATATATACATGGACAAAAGTAGATGTTATATTAGAAATTCTAAAAAATAAAAGTATAAGGGTTGAAATGAAAATAAAATATAAAGGGATGAAAATAACAAATTAAAAGGTTAAGGGCTAAAATGAAACTTAGATTTATTAATATTTTCAATTCAAGGACAAATTTGCAAAAATTGAAACTTTGTACCGAATATATTCATCCTTTTCAACATAATCTGAAAATTAAAAGATGAAGGACCAAAGTGAAACGTTAACATTTCATTAATTGCAATCGAAGGACCCAATTGAACAAAATCAAAACTTATACAGTTAAAATAAGGGCCATATACACAATTAATCAAGGGAACGAAATGAATTTATACAAAACTCGGGGGGCTCTTCTGCACTTTTGCGTGCAGGAGAGAGAGAAACAGACCAACCGGGTTTAACTAGTCACCGCTGCGTCCACGACCACCGTGTGAAGTAACGCGCCGCACCGAGAGGAAGACCAAGGGGCGGCGCACCGGATTGGACACCAGTAGTCCATTTCTGGCCACCGTATCACACTGCACGTGCCGCTTGAACGGGGCGTCGGGGCGGACATCGTCAAGCGCGTGCACCGCACGCGCCTGACAGATTTTAAAATTTATATAAATAATAATGGTCAGTTACCGTTATGTCTTTGACCTTATTTAATAAATTTTGTCTTATTAGGGGCTAGAACCGTCCTTAGCCATTTAAAAAATTAAAAAAGAAGGTTGCGGCGGACCGGACTAGTCCGTACACGTGCAATTACTCCCTTACCCCTCAGCCGAAAACGTTATTTAGTCTTGTTACCGGGGCTAAAATCGTCACTACACTGTTTATAGGTGGAAAAAACAAAAAAAAAAGTGGACGAACTCGCGCGACGCACGGAGGAGAAAGCTCGCGTCCACAGTGATTTTAGAGTGCTTGAACAGTGTTTTTCCTTTTTATTCCGTGTATTTGTTAATTCTTTTTTTTTTAGTTTGCTTTTGATCTTTTTATTTTTTAGGTCTTTCAAGGATAATTCTTAGTTTTTATTTTATTTATTTATCTACAATCTTAGTTTTTATTTTTAATTTTTATTGCTATTTATCTTTGTATTAAATACAACTTGTGCTAAAAAATAGACTAATTTTATCTTTGATAATGTGAAATAGGAATGAAACTTTCTCTTATACATGTAAAGTGAATCTTATATTGTTAGTGATGTGTTATTTGTGTTTTTATTTATTTATTTTGTCTACATGTGACTTGATATATATTTAGTTTAAAGTTATTTTTATTTTTTTAAATAAAAGTTTTTTTTATAATTTTTTAATATTTATTCCTTATATTATGATATTAAAAATATTTCAGAACACATAGATTAAATAAATTTGAGATTTAAAAAAAAAACATAGTTCATATATATATATGTTAATATTAAACAAATATCAAAATATATAATTAGCCTCTCATATTTTTAAGAAAAAATATCTTAAAAATAATTGTTATCATTATTTTAAACGTCTTATCCATAATAAAATGGTCATATATAAAAATTAAATAACTGAAAGTTTTATACGTTGATTATTTCGCTAAGATGTATAGCACCATAAAAAATATAGCACCATTAATATTTCTTTTACATGTTAAAAAAAATGGTTCTAGTTGTGGTAAAACATAGAGCAAGTGACTCATATGTTTTTTCATTGTAGATCATTTGGCCAAAATTTTCCACCCGTTTTGTCTATGTGGGACTTCATATATTTTTTGTTTACATGATATTATATCAGAATTATCATACATAAAAAAGCCGCAAAAATCAATTTTTAATATAAACAACAGTGACTAATGAATTAATTCGATTATTATTCTCATTTTTATTAGCATAAATATTAAATTGTCACAATTATTATAGTTGTCACTATAACAATTAATGTTATTATTACCATCAAATCCATAATTATTAACACCATAAGCACTATAATCATTGCCATAAACTATAATTTCTATTATCATTATGATTAATAATGTCACTATTATTGTCATGATGAGAACACCTAAAATTATTATTATTATTACTGTTTAAACAATAAAAATTATAAAATAATATCGAGGAATAAAAAAACTCAAAAACTTTAACAAAAGAGCAAGAAATAAAATAAACTAAAATTATTATTATTGTTATTATTATTAACGCATAAATAATGGAAAACAAATTACCTCGAAGAATAAAACAAATCTATTTTTTTTTAAAAGATCGAACAAAAAAATAAAATAAATGACAAAACAAAAATAAATATTATTAGCTTAAAAAAATAATTTGACTTGAAGAATAAATCAAAATAAAAAATATCAATTTTCAAATGATCACCAACAGAAATTAAAATTTCAGGAATAAATTAAAAAAAATACAACCTCAACAAAAGAGAAAATAATAAAAATTAAAAATCAAACTAAGAGCATATACATATAAACATGAAAAATATAAACTATTTCAGAAATATTAACAAACAATAACATAATTAAAATCAAATAAAAAAATTAAAAGTATAAGAGCCAAAATGAAAACAAAATATATTATCAATTTCAATTGAAAAAATGCAAACTTCTATACCGAAAATATTAAGGGATATAAAACTAAACTCAAAATTAAAATAATAAGGACCGAAATGAAAATAAAATATATAATTAATTTTTATTGAAGGGTCAACTTAAAATAAATCAAAACTTATATAACAATAATCAAGACCATACAAAACAATCAAAAGATTAGGGATTGAAATGAAAACACCATAAACCAAGGGGACTTCCGTGTAATTTAGGTCACTAGAAAGAGAAAAAGGGAAAATAAGATCCACCGACCACCGTCACATTTTCAACCAACGTGGGACGCACACACAAACACCACCATTAGAAAGAAGATATGGTGATGCATCAAGTGAGACACCGGATGAGCATTTTTAACATCGTAGGCAGACGCGTGCGTCACCTAAAGAGAGCGCAAGTAAGAAATTGTCGACGTGTTAGTTAGGCACGCCAATAGCATTCTGTAGAAAAAAAAATAAAAATGGAAAATAATCTATACACCCCCACAACCAACTCTTGAATTTTATCTTTTTTGAGGGCATATCCATATTTATACTCCTTCGAAAAATATAAAATTTCAAAAACAACCCCGTAAACAACTCTTGATTTTTGTCTTATTTAAAAGCAATGTGATTGTGATTCTATCACTATGTATAGAAGTGTAAAGAATTAAAAATACTCTCGGGTAGACAATAAAATAATAACTGTACTATACAAAAATACCTTTAAAAGACAAAAAATACTCTCAATCGTTATAGAAAAGTTAAAAATAGTGGTGAGTTAAAGGCGTAATTAAAACGCACTAAAAAATAAAATAGTAATTACAGTATTACTATCCATAATAATTGCTACCGTGAAACATTCACAGACTGACCGAAATTAGCTTAAGTTAGACTATACGTCGAAATTAGGTCATAAAATAATTTAATTAAAAAAATGAAGCACCTCAATTATTTGAAAGAAGTGGGAGCAGCTTCATTCACTTTGGGAATATTTGTTATTTTTTAATGTTATATATATTCTTTGGGTTTTCTTATTTTTTTCAAAATTAAGAATTCTTTGTTTTACAATCGGTTTCAACTCATCTGAAATCGGAGTTCTCTCTATACAACAGAGAGTGATGGTAGTGATAACGGAGGCACCCGTTGTTCATGGATACAGCATGCCTGCAGAATGGGAGCCCCACTCGCAGACTTGGATGGGCTGGCCTGTAAGTATACATAGATATAAAACCCTTACTTGTTAATTGTCACTTTATATTGTATTGTTCGCTGTGATGTAATCAAACATTTTCTTTAACCAAAAGTAGCTTCTTTTCTAATTGCTAGGCTTTCTTCAGTACAGGAAATCCAATGCATGACAGGACGACTTCATGATTCTAATCAGAGTGACTATTTGTTTCCTTTCCTTTCAATTTTTTGAGACATGCTCACATCCAGAGTGTGTTGTTGAGCTTCTTTTTGAGATCCCTTTTACAAAAAAGAAAGAAAGAAAGGTCTTCTTTTCATTTTTTATTTAGCAGAGGAATAGGTTTATTTATATCATTTGATAAGTTGTGTTAATTTTCGTAATTTGAACCACAACAGCTATCTTATTCCAGTAGAAATTCGAGAATCCGTTCATCCACACCATTACTTGTTGGGAATTCCCTTCCTGTTGTGGTTGTAATGCAGATGGGGTTTTCATTTTTTCAAGCAGTAATTGTGGATATTCTTTCTTTTCTCCTGTCTTTTTTTTTAACGAAGAGAAAAGTCTGTTGTAGAATCAAGTATTTATGGTTTGCTTTGCAGGAGCGCCCGGATATCTGGCGAGACAATGCATTACATGCACAACTTGTTTTCACCAAAGTGGCAATTGCAATTTCAAAGTTTGAGCCTGTAACTGTCTGTGCAAGTTCTGCTCAGGTTGTTCGACATTTTAACAAATTAAGGCCCTACGTTTCTGTTATGGGATTTGAATTTCTCAACTGAGTTAATTGTTTGTCCAATTGACTGCACTTTAGTGGGAAAATGCTCGAAGTCAGCTACCAGAAAATGTGAGAGTACTCGAGATGAGCATGAATGATTCTTGGTTTCGTGATACTGGTCCGACTGTGAGTTTTTCTACTACTTTATAAGTTCTGGTTCTCTTACCATTTTTATGATGTTTTGTTCAATTAATGTGTTATTTTGATAATTCATTTCTTTTTCCCTCCCTCCCTTATCCTGAACCATCAATTCTGTTTCTTTATCAAGTTTGTTGTAAGGAAAAATGGATCAACTCATGGTAACATCAAGCAACACATAGCAGGGATTGATTGGAACTTTAATGGTTGGGGAGGTAAGATTTTAAAACATTCAAATTTGATGTTAAAGATTTACATATCAAGGGTATTCCATCTCATAAATGATGCAACATGATCCTTAAACGTTGGTGCTTTACAATGCAACAACCTGATGCCCATGTTTTGCTACATATGAAGGCATTATACCACTATTCAGGTTACTGTAGATGATTACAATTCAAAAATCATGACTTCCAAATTCTTACAGGTTTTCCTTCATTAGTGATTACTGATATTTCTGGAGCTCTTTCTTGAGAAAATTATGCCTACCTTCATCATAGTTTTAGGAATTTAATTAGGAATCAAATGTGAAATTGTAGAACATGTTCATCATTGCTTTCAAATCCTTGAGATAAGATATGTGAATGTGTGCCAGAGCTTTGTTTCATTGTATCAAGAAATCACCATGGCATCATTATGTATGTTTGTTGGTAAAACCTTACTCTTTATTGAGAACCTTCTCTGAAAGGATGTGGTCTTGAAACTTATAGGGGTTGATGATGGTTGTTACCAGGATTGGAGTCTTGACCTTCTCGTGGCAAGGAAGGTGGTGTAGTAAAACAGATTTCATAAAGTTTCTGTGCAATGTGTTTTTTTTAATTACCATGCATATATTAGTTTTCTGGATTTTTGATCTGAATTAATGTTCTTTTTTCAGATCCTAGGAATGGAAAAACTTCCAAGGTTTCCCCACTTTATGATTCTTGAAGGTGGAAGCATCCATGTAGATGGAGAGGGTACTGATCTGTGGACTCTATAAATATGCATGAGATTTAATTGTGTGATAAATAGATTGGTGTGTGTCTATGAGGGGGGCAGGATACTGCAACAAGGATAGAAATGGAAAGGTGCCCTTTACTTACTAACCTGATCTCTCCATTTCAACACATGGGAGATTCAGCACTTGAAAAAGATATCATATTCTTTTGTAAGACTGTTTCTGGTGTGCCCTTGTGTAGACCTAGAATCTGCTCATGTTGGAAGTATTGGGTCATGGATATGCAATATAATAAAGCTACAGATTCACTTGATTTTCCCTATTTAATTCTGTTTACAGATCCGATTGTGGATTGTATATCATTTGGTTGTATTTGGTTGTCATATATTGTTAAGTTAACTCACATTATTAAGAAGTTCAACACTGCATTGCCAGGGGTGGATCTAGCTTATAGTAATTTTCACAGTAAAGCAGTTTGCCTTAAAAAGTATGGAAAAGTCCTCTTCTCCAGTAACTTTGAGATCTCTTTAATCAAAATTACCAGTGGAATTTTCTTTCTTTTGGTCTTGCTAATATATGTCATTTTTTTTTGGTTTCAGGAACATGCCTTACCACTGAGGAGTGCCTCTTGAACAAAAACAGGAACCCAAATATGACCAAAGAACAGATAGAAGATCAACTTAAGGCATATCTTGGAGTTCAGAAGGTTGTTTGGTTGCCTTATGGACTATATGGTATGTAAATATATGAACGCCATTTCAGATGTTCTCTCCTTCCTCTTAATACTCCTGAAATTTTAGTTTTATTCTATTTTTCATATTCTTCCTTTTTTTTTTGACAATTCTTATCCTGGAATCTATTGGCATTGCCTTTTGAATATATACCTTGTGAAACCATATTTTGCTGTGCCCCTGCTTTTGGGTGCATGTGAGGTGCATTTCTGCTTTCATTTTGTCAAAAAATTGTGAGGGGTTGACCTTAAGAATTACCTAGAACCTCACCAATTGTAATAAGGATAAATAGAACAAGTGAACTAAACAATTAAAACACTGCTGAAAAAATGATATACAGATTACAAGAGCAAGTAAACCCTGATACAATTGAGATTGAAGAACAAACACCTTGAACTGAGTCAATCAGAAAGGTTAAGCTGCAGTAGGAAGAATCCTTGGCTACACATGAACCTGAGTACTCTGAAATCCCTTTATAATAGATAAAAAAATCCCCAAATTTTTACTTTTTATCGTCTAAACTCCATGAGATGCTCCCAATTAAACCAGTAAAACATAACAAACATAATGATGCCCTTGTAACCAAGCAGCCTGTAGCTGACATCTCTACCCCAAATTTTCCTCTGATATTGTTATAATGAAGTTGATTTAGCCTGCATCAACTGCCAGATGAGACTCTGATAGGTTAGATCATAATATATTCTATGATCTCTGTTGTGGTGTTGTTATTTTGCATTATAAACACATACACTTTTTTGTTCTTTTTATGTCATATTGTTTCTTTTCTTTAGTTTCTTCTGACTATTTTGCAACATTGCTGTTACTATATAATTAATATTATAAATTTGTACCTGAATGTAGCAAAAATTGTGAAAGGTGAAACTAAACACCATGGGATGTTACAGGTGATGATGATACGAATGGTCATATTGACAATATGTGCTGCTTTGCAAGACCTGGTGTTGTTTTGTTGTCTTGGACTGACGATGAAAAGGATCCCCAGTTCATACGATCAATGGAAGCTGAATCAATCCTCTCCAATACTAGTGATGCTAATGGTAGGAGATTAGAAATTATTAAACTCCATGTGCCAGGACCACTTTATATGACAGATGAAGAAGCTGCTGGAGTTGTTCAAGTAAGAATACTGCCCTAAAATTTGATTTTCATGCCAGTGTTCTTACTTCTCATTTCTTAACAGAATATTGAAGTAAAACACGGAAATACTCTCTTTCCTATGTGTTTTATCTGACATGCAAATGCTTTTCAAATGGGTCCTGAACCACATCAAACAGTTTAATTCTAAATTGAGGAATTAGATTCAAAGAAAATTCCAAACTTGCTCCTTCGCTTCTGAATGGTCCACATGTGGGGCTTTTATGAGTATATTCGTCTGTACCAGCTGTTACTTTTCCAGCAACACAAATGTATGCTGAAAACATACCAATGAAAGAATTCATCCACACGTTGCTCTGAATTATTCATTAATCTGTGATGTTTGTAGGGTATATTGTTAACAAATTTGTGATATGCTAGACACAATTTATTTACAAAAATCTGCCTGAATTAACTCAGAAAAACAATTCAAAAAAAGGTGAAGTGAAAAAGCATTAAAACAATTACCTACTGGACTTTTATGCTCCTTCATTGTCCAAAAGGTTAAAATAGTGAAAAATGGTTGATTGCAGCTATATTTCTGGTACTGGTTTAGTTTACTTTTCTTGCATGTCATCGTAGTTTTTTTTATTCAAGTCTTATTTTGTGGATAACTCTCTGTTGTTGACATGTTTAAATCTCAAACTGAACGAAGGAAGTTGAACATATGGTATTTTAATCTTCTTGGATGCTGTTTACCTAGTTGGAGCAATAATATTCCACAAATCTAGGTCCCCAGTCTGTGTAATCATTCTAAAATTTTTGGAGACCTAAAGTTGTTACAATTCACCCTTCAGCCTTTATGATATCTAGCCCTCATGCAACAACATACAAATAAAAATTGCATGGTCTATTGGATCACGGTCTTAAATGGTTTTACGACAGGATTGCAATGCCAAACCAAGACTTCCAGGTACCAGACTTGCTGCATCTTATGTAAACTTCTATATTGCCAATGGTGGGATCATCACACCACAGTTTGGGGACCAGAAGTGGGATGATGAAGCTGTTCGTGTCCTCTGTCAAGTTTTTCCAAATCATGAAGTAAGGAAATACTTTTGTTCGATTTATCAGTATTTATAAGATTCATATGCAAGATATGTAATCTAAGTGCATGTGGATTGACTTCCAAAGGCATGATGACTTGATATGTGAGTCACACCTAGGTCGTAATAAAATCTTAATGTAGAATTCATTAAGTTGATTGCAATAGAACAGCGGTTCCAAAGGCAAGAACTGAATATTCTTTTCTTCTGTTGTAAGTTTTAATGGTTTCCTTCAAAATTCACAACTTCAGCCGGGGATCTTTATTTTTGGATAAAAAAAATCTACTACCTTGTATGATGGTCATGGAACATGAATCTGATTATAACCTGCAACGTGAAAACTATTTTATGATGCTTAGAAGCCGCAGTCCTAACTCCTAAGACCAAGCATGTAGAAGGAATAATCTTAAACTGGCAAGCTTCACTTGATACAGCTAACATTGTTCAAAAACACAGGAGACAGTTTTGTGTCCATTGGTTGCTTGTATTATGTTTTGTTTACTATGTATAAGATAGCTAATCTGAATGATCATAACTCAGGTGGTGAGAATCGAAGGTGCGAGGGAAATTGTTTTGGCAGGGGGGAATATACATTGCATTACTCAGCAACAGCCAGCTGCTCTACCTTGACTGTTAAACTTGGTTGATTATGCATAAATTGCCGGCTTAATCTGTGTTGGCTATAATTTATACAAACAATTAAATTATGTACCATAAAGTTAAATTTTATCTTCTATTTGATTCGTGTGGCTTTTATCTGGCAGAGATGCTAATGTAATGCATGCCCTAGAATAGCATGCCTTGATATCCAAAATAGAAATTGACTTATTGAATCTTCATTACCATGCCATATGTACCTATTAAGATGTTGGATTTGCTTTTGTATGCCATTCTTGTTGAAAATTTTTGCAATATTTTGTTTCCAGGCCTTCAACCAGTATTGCTCTTTCTCCCATCATTCTTGCTGGAAAAAAAATAAACACAAAACTATCAATATCGCCTAATTAAACTTGAAAAAAAAAGCTGTAAAGAAAAAACACCAATTGATGCTGATAAAAAAAACATGTAAATAATGTTTGCGATAGTAAATGAAATGATGGAGACCATTGTAAAGAACACCACCATCGAATAAGAGAATAAATGATGACCCAAAAATAGAAATCCTTAGCAAAATGCATGCTCAAGAAATCAATTTTCAGAAAAAGAGAGAAAAAGGTGTTAAAATCATATTTTAATCATAAAATGAACACAAACTTACCTAAAAATTCAATTTTCTCACAATACTAGATAGAAAATGATGAGCAGAACCACCACATTTCAAACCAAAGGTCAAATTTATCAACATCCATAATCTAGATACATTGAAATAGAAACAGCTAGCAATCATAAAAATCTCGTAGAAAAAAAAGTAGGAGGCTGCCAATCAAAAAATGCAAAAAGCACAACATGTAACACCCCACCCCAAAAAAAATAAAATAAAATAATAATAATAATAATAAAAATAAATAAATAAAAATAAAAATAAAAATAACAGTGCATAAAAAGGACAAAAGTAAAATCAAATCAAATTAAATTGCAAAACCATATAAAAAATAAAAGGGAAAGAAAGAGTCCAGACCTCCTTAACTAAGAGGAAGTGATTTGGAGGAGACTTTCCTCATCATATATATATACTAGACAATACCCCGCGCTTCGCTGCGGGTGGCAAAATATTTTTTTCAATGTAAAAAATATTAATTATGTGTATTTTTTATTATAATATAAATTTAGTTAAAATAATAAATATGTGCAGAATTCATGTCAAATGCAAGTTTTCTATAAAATATATGAATTTAAAATCGATATAAATTTATCTGTTTAGTAGTTTCAAATGAAATAACCAGCATAAATTTATCATCATCATTAAAAAATTAAGAAAACTCAGATATCTGAATTATTAAGTTCATTGTATTAAGATTAGTTTATTATATAATTCAATTTAAATCAAACAAAAATAAAATATAAATTGTGAAAATACTTACAATAATCAAATAAAAAAAATAAGCTGTTCATTTTCTATCAACAAAAAGAAGAAAACATAGATTGAAGAATTATCCTGACATTATTGTCATTATCATTGCTATAAAAGCTAAAATTATTGCTAACATTACAACCAAAACAATTAAAATAATTAAATTGCCATGAAAAATAAAAAAAAGCAAAAGATTTTTATAAAACAACAATAAAAAAATAATAACTAAAATTATCATTATTATTGCATAAATAATAAAATCATAAAAATCATATAATCTAAAGAACAAATAAAGCAACAACAAAAAAAAAGAATAAAGGGAAAAATAGAGTAATATTACTTTTAAAATGATCACCGATATAAATTAAAATTTCAGGAAAATCTTAAAAAAATCAAAATATTTTTATTAAAAAATAATCACTAAAATTATCATTATTATTGTGCAAATAATAAAATTATAAAAATCATCTAATACAAAGAACAAATAAAAATAAAAGAAAACATCTAGTCATGGCACCCGCGCCTCGTCGCGGGCGGATTCATATTTTTTTCAACATAAAAAAATATTTATTATGTATGATTTTTTTTATCATAGCATAAATTTAGACAAAATAATAAATATGTATATAATTTTTATGAAGTGCAAGTTTTGTATAAAATATATAAATTTTAAATCTGTATATAATTTTTATGAAGTGCAAGTTTTGTATAAAATAAAAAAATATATAATAAGAAAAAAAATATAATAAGGAAAAAAAAAAGATAAAAAAGAAACAAAAAACAGAGGAAAAAAAAGAAGAAAAAGATTAATTTGGAAAAAAAGTAAAAAAGAAGAAGAAGAAGAACGAAAAAAAAGAGAATAGCATAATCAGAAATTAGAAAAAAACACAAACATAAAAGCAAAAAAAAAAATTGCAATCCACAGTGCACTGTGTCTAAGTGACACTGGATTTGCCCAAGCCTCTTATATATATATAAACCGCGCACGTGACTTTTCTTATTTTCTTAGAAAAAAAATGTGCAGAGAACATGTTGTGTGTTTGGAAATAATGTTAGCATGCAGCCACTCAAATCCATGACCTTGTGGCGTTGACTCGAGTCTTAGCCCGGTGAATTAAGATAATAAATTGTTATAAAACGATTAAAAATGTTTATTGTTCTCACTGCTATGACCAATAGAGCACCATAAAAAATCCCAATTTAAATAGAGTATTTATAGATAATTATACATGTTTTTTTTTAATCCCCCCTATACTTAACTAATTAAACTGGACAAATTAAAGAAAAATCTAATTAACAACATCAATCAGGGGTTGGATGTCAGGTGAAAAGCAACCAATTCTACATGGTTTTGCGAATTAGAGCTTCTATACATTATTTCCAATCTATATATAATTAAACGTGGATTAATTTTTAATTATATTTATCGAGGACTAACCAGCCGGAACGGTGCACTGATCAACAGGGGGTGCTCAAATCATTCTATATTACTCACCGCCTGTGAATTACGCCGCAATATCCAGAGTGGATGTATGAAATCTTCGATCGATGGCGTGTATCTCTAATTTGTGTAAGTGGATAGATCATATCTCTTGAATCTGCATTTAAAAATGAATGGAAATTTGGAGATCGGACTTTTTTATTTTTTTAATCTGGACCGGGGAGCTGCATTTGGATTTTGACAGGCTGCGTGATCAAATACAATGAATATTGTCGAGATGGAATGGAGAATTGTCAATTCGTTCAAGTTCACAAATACAATGACAGGCTGAGGTGATTTTTTTTTTTATTGAGGTGGCTGTTCGGGTCAGCAAGTACGTAATTTGACTAATTTCATAAATTCTGAACTTAATGACTTTGCAAGTTTCCAGTAACTAATTGTATTAGCAATCACATGACTCAAACTTTAGAGCACAGGAAGAGCAAATCTCTTATTCTCAATTTTTTTAAACCTTTTTGAAGAATTGCTGTAATAAAAATATATGAACACACACAGGATTAAAAAACTATAAATCATTTAATACACCTTTTTTAAAAAATAATTATTTCTAGCAGATTACTATTTTTATAAGTAAAAAAATAAATATATATATATATATAATAAAAAAATGAAAAACAATATAATAAGGAAAAAATACAAAAAAAAGCAGAAAAAAAAGAAAAAAAACGGAGGGAAAAAATGAAAAAGAATAATTAGAAAAAAAACAAACGAAAAAAAAACAAACGAAAAAAAAGAAGAGGAGCTAATCATAAAATAAAAAGCAAAAAAAAAAAAAACAAAAAAAAAAACTATTGTTGCACAGTAAAAATGTCACGGCTTTTATATTATAGTTAATATATGTTCTATTTAACTCTTATATCACAATCGAGCAGAATTATAATTGAGTCAAAACTAATCATAGAGTTATTCTAGTTATAGTTATTTTTTCTTTAAGACTTGGTTTCTTATAGAGATTAATATATATTAATTTCCTGAAGAACAACTAAGCATTATTCATTCCCACCCCCATCATCCAAATATGCTTTGTTTTGCAAAATAAAGTTCATTTTTATTTATCTAAAAGGTTGACTTTGAATTGCGCGTACTAGCAAGTAAAGAAAGTCACTATGCGCACTTGAGGTCGTGGTCTAGTGTGGGAAGGGATTTGTTCTTTTCCTCTGCACCCGAGTTCAATTCTCTTTGTTCATGTTTGTCATCTCTGCGGTGCCTTACCTACCCCTGGGCTTGCAGGGTGTTTAGTGGATCTGGAGATTAGTCGTAGTGCGCATGACGTGACCCAAACACCCCAATATTTAAAAAAAGACTCATCATGTTAAAATGATGTGTGTGGCTACCTTTGATGTTTGAACATTGCCATCATTGATAGTGTTCAATATTTCTTCGTGAGACCTTTATGCTTGCGTATTATGTGTGATAATTGTTTTCTTCTGAAAGGCCATTTTTATTTCATTTTCTTCTCATCCCTCTTTTCTATATCATCTCCTTAAACTTCTTGGTGCTCTATCAAGTATTTAAAATACTCCTCTTATTTTGTTTTTATTTTAGGTTAAATCCCTTTTCTTTTGATTTTTTTTGTTTTGAATCTTTTTTAAAATTGAATTTTATTTTCCATTTACTCCTTTAACATTATTATGTTCAAGAATTAAAATTTATGGTTTGTTTTGTGAGGCAATGATAGTCTCGTAATTTTGATCATAAGTTTGAAAAGTTAAGCTAGTTCAATATCATTCTTTTTATATCTTTTTCAACACTATTTTTCTTTTATAATTTTATCAATCAACATTACATTTTTTACGGAATTGACTTCATGGTTTCTTTGATTTCCTTTCTATAAGGCTATCATGATCTCATGACTTAGATCACAAGTTTTATGGGTTGACTTGACTTTTTTTTAAGTTCCTTTTTATAAAATAGTTTTTTTTTGGTACTTCAATAATAGGTTTGTTTGTTTGTTTTAAAATAACTATATAATCCTTTTCATTTATCCTTTTATTAGGCTATCTTGTTTGGATGGCCTACGCTATGGGATTGGGTAGGTTTATTCAAGTTTATTTGTGGTGTTTTTCTAATTGATTTTTCTTTCATTTAATCATTCTATATTAGTTTCCAACATTCTATATTAGTTTTGTTGGAACTCGACTTCATAATTTTTTTGTTTGCTTTCAATAGGCTTATCCTACACTCGGGATATGGGTGATGGGTATTGCATACTAAATTGAGTTTACTTGAGTCTTTATTTTTTATTTTCTTGATTTTTTTAATGTAGTCCTTTGGCATCAATTTACATGAAAACTGAGTTTCATATATTTTTTAGCAAGTGTTTTTTTGTAGATGTCATTATTATTTTTAATTTGATTAATCTATTGTCATTGTCTTTTTCATCATACAATTAAATAAAACCAACCTACAAGATTTATGATCTGAGTTATATATTTTTCTTACCTATTTTAAAGTAATAACACCTAAACATTTTTTTATGTAAAAAAATTAAATCGGCCTATGACGTATTATAAGAATCAATATAGTATTATAAGTACCGGTAAAAGGTATGTGGAATCTACTATGCAAAATGCGTTGTAAATCCCTTTACAACACTTTTATTCACAATTTTTTCCACTTTTTTTAAATCATTTTTGGACTGGATTATGGATCAATTTATGCTAATTTACTAGGGGTGAGTGAGATTGAAAGAATGGGATTGAAGTGAAAAAAACACAAATAAAATGGGTGGCTTTTTAGAACTTAAAGGTGAGAGAATGTATTTTACTCTTGAAAGCAAAACCAAAAAAGAATGTTATTAGAGGTAATTTAGTAATTTCATAATGATCTTGTAAAGTCTTTTGATTTTGTGATGTACAGTTAAATAACTATTGTGCCATTATATGCAAAGTTCATTAAAGCTTACATTTAATGATTATATGGCTTACATGCCTATAGATTTGGATTTTTTTTATATAATTTATGTTCAAAGGATCTTTGTATTTGTGCTTAGATATTTTTTTTAATTATTAGGTTGATTTATGGGTAATTGTGTAATATAATATATACAAATATAATTACATAAATATTGCAGTTATCAGCATGTAGGCAACCCTCGTGCCATTTGAGCAAAACATTTAAGGTCACAACATGGTTTGACATTGATAGCCTCTCCCCCTTCTTTTCTCTTTCTCTCCTATTTGCTTACACACTTTCAAAAATCATAAAAGGTTATTCAATTGTTAATCCCTTCAAACTTTAGTCTTTGTTTTTTTAATATCATGACATGAATAAAATCAAACGAAAAAGAAATAACATCAAATGGAGAAGTTCCTTTCTAGATTGAAGAGGTTTTAGATTTAATTATAAATTATGATTTTTAAAAAAGTCGCCGTCTAATATCATGGTCATTATAAAACTTATGTTATGCAATGCAAAAATATATCACTTTCATTGAACCCTACCTATAAAGCTGCATTGCTGATTGATTATTTTTCCAAGTTGTGTTTCTATTTGGTGGTGTCATGTAAGATCTCTCTTCATGAGAAGGTTTGTACCTTATCATGTTAAATCGTAATCATTTTAGAGTCTAAATTCCAGAATCTATTTTATCTTTTATTTTATATCTCTAATACCTAATAATATATTTTACATTGTAATTTTATACTATCAAATAATGAAATCTATAAATAATTATTTATATTTATTTCTATGAATTATTTAATGTAATACTAAGAGCATACATTATGTTGTAAAATTTTATACCAAGAATATGAATTATTTCACATTCTATATATTTTGTTTGTTTACTTTAGTAGAAGGAAGGAAGGGGAAGAAAAGGGCTAACCTGGCTTGGAGGAGTGCCCATCAATGGTCGTGTGCTTGTTGGTTACTAGTTGCTCACGATGAAGATTGATGGTGCTGATTTGGAGGTTGATATTGGAGCTTTTTAGGTAATGTTAATATATGTTTATTAATATATAAAATATACTTTTAATATTAAAATAATATAAAAATTAATTAAAATATAAATAATGTTTACATAATATATGTTTATTAATATAACAAATATATTTTTAATATTAAAATATTCTAAAAATTAATTAAAATATATATTTATTAATCTAAAAAATATATTTTTAATATTAAAATAATCTAAAAATTAATTAAAAAATATAAATAAATATATTAGAAGGAGATCACAATATGATTTTTATCTCGCAATTCTAATTTTGTTTCAGATGATATATTACCATATATTATTCCGGAATTGCAGAGACCTTCACATATGAATTTAGTTCGTAATGAAATTATAAGTAGTTTGATCGAAGAATAAAAACAAGAGTCTAATTTACTTGAATTATTAATCATATTTTATTATTATAACTATTAAATATTTAAAAAAACAATACATATATACATACTTTAAAGTAATTTAACAATTTGAAAGCAATATAAAAAATTTAGTTTAGTAACTAAACAATTAAAACTGATTTTCATAACCTCAAACCTAACCACGATTTTAATTAAACACTTCACTAATTATTTTAAACTGCAATAAAAATATTTTTATAAAAGTATTTTTTAAAAATTCAACCATAAAAAAAATAATACCAAATACGAGTTTTAAATTTTTTGATTTATTATCCAAAAATATTTATATACAAAAATATATTGAAAATTCTATGTATGTTTGAGAACAAATTCATAGTTTTGGAACTCAAATCAAATATGGACATATAAGCAAGTAAAAATTAATTTATTTCGTTTTCCAAACAGCGAACAAGAAACCAGAGAGAGAGAGAGAGAGAGAGAGAGTCCAAGATCCACTCCGCTGCGCTCTTCCAAACACACGTAAAGACAGAAGAGAGAGAGAGGGAGAGTGAGAGATGGGGTGCTCTTTTTCGGGGCTGAATGCATTGTATGGCGCCGTTAACGGAGGGGGAGATGTGTGGATCAATGATAACAGGTTCAGGATCGTGAGGCAGCTTGGAGAAGGTGGATTTGCCTATGTTTTTTTGGTCAAGGAGGTGGTCAACGCCTCCTCTCCTGCTTCTGGTGGTGGTGCTATTGCTGGTGGCCTCTCTAAAAAAGTCAAGGACAAATCCCATCTCTCTGGTACCTTTTCTTTCTCAAATCTTAATAAAAAAGATTCGTGTTTTATTACTGGCATCCATTGCCTTTTTCTCTAATATTTCTCTACGTGGGTTCTCTTGTGCTTGCTGAAATATGGATCTTAAAGCATATAGGATGTCATTTATGTGGACATCATCATTTGGTTTTTGAGTGATTAGTGCTGCAATGATTTGTGATTCATCCCTGATCTGCAACATTTCTGTTGTAAATTGTGCCTTTTGGATATGCTTATATATGGTCTTGATTTTATGAGGGACGCTAGAATGTTTTGTAGTTAAATTTAATCTTACAGTGCTTGATTGGTCAGCTTTATTTAGCTGATCCTAAAATTATGATGTTTTTGAATTTGTATGAGGTAAGCACCTTGAAAAGTTTTCAGCTTACTTGTACCTGGGGCAAAAACTTTGAATCTTGAAACTCAATCAGATCTCTTAAATTAGTCTAGTGTATAATTGTACCGTCTCAGCTTTTTTCTCCTTTCGCTGTATGATGATGAAGCTGCGCGCGCGCACATATAACTTTTTTTAGCATTTGGGGAACATAAATGAATTCAGTTACACCATCGGTCTGAATTTAAACAGGCGATGGAACTTATGCCATGAAGAAAGTTCTTATTCAGAATAATGAGCAGTTGGAGTTGGTGCGAGAAGAGATTCGTGTGTCTTCACTTTTCAATCACCCCAATCTGCTTCCACTTCTTGATCATGCTATTATAGCAGTTAAGGTAATAACTGCAAGTTATTCCTTTCATATTATTGTAGGTGGATTTCTTATAAAATTGATGTTGTGTTTGTTATTAATTCATCCAAGTCTCTTGGATGTACATGCTGTCTATCTGCATCATGGTTGGGAAATTTTTGAGAGTAGAGCATTCATCGGGTAACAAGTCAGATTTTAGGGAACTTGGACCCTTGTTCTCTTCTTCTCTTCTGGGTTCTATTGGAGTTTCTTAATGCCTACATGTCTGTATCTGTGTGGTTATCTCCTGCATGGATTTCTAACCCAACAATGTTTTCCTATCCAATCAGAGGCATAGAGCCCTCTATTTGTGAAACTATCACCGCAGAATCCCTTCCATGTTCATAGCTAGTAACCTATGTGTAGAAATAATAGCACATTGTATAACAGAAGAATAGGAAGTTGTATGTTGAGTTGAAAATAGTTTATGTACAAATGTCATGCGGGTTGCACTTTCCATATTGCTTTAACAAATAGGAATTCCGAATCCTTTAGTGGCATTCAATCAAATTAGGGCTGGTTTTTATTATGTACTTCAAAATTAGTGACAAGGAGACTTTAAAATAACTTATTTTCAATTCTATTCTTTCATACCTTTTACTTAAATATTCTTATGTCCTGTTATGTTTTACTGGATAGGCTGCTCAAGAAGGATCTTGGAACCATGAAGCATATTTGTTATTCCCGGTTCACTTGGATGGAACCTTGCTGGACAACTCCACTGCTATGAAAGCTAAAAAGGAATTCTTTTCTACCACCGATGTTCTTCACATATTTCGACAGGTGAATAGAAACTATATATAATCTTCTAGTTAATTCAATACATTCTGATCTCAAACCAGGATTGCTATGCAGTAGTTTCTTTGTGTGTGTTAATATCATACTTCAATATGCATCAAGTGTATTGTGCCCATGCACTTATGAAAAATGCCACTGCAGCTTTGTGCAGGGCTGAAACATATGCACAATCTTGACCCTTCATATGCACACAATGATGTCAAACCTGGTAATGTTCTCCTAACACATAAGCAAGGGCAATCACCTCTTGCTATATTAATGGATTTTGGGAGTGCTCGACCTGCAAAAAGGCAAATTCGATCTCGCTCAGAGGCACTACAATTGCAGGTAATCATTTTTACCCTCCTTTCTTTTTATGCTTTTGGATTGTAATCTTTTACCCTTTTATATTCATTCTTCACTCGTATCATTATAGCACCTTCTTAGTGCATCATCATTGTTATGTACTTGTACAATTTTGTCTTCGTGCATACTTATGCGATCTTTAAAGCTTCATTCTATCGAATATTTTGTTCAATTTCTTCATCTGTTTTTCATAATTAAAGTTAAAATGTTCTTAAAGTTTATTCGATTATGAATTTATCACCACACAAGTGAGCCTTTACCTTTACTTTTTAGTTTGTTTAGCATATGTGGATTTCTGTAAGATTATTAGCATCCACCACTGTATCATGACTAGATTTTGATGGCTATAATGTAGGAATGGGCGTCTGAGCATTGTTCAGCACCTTTCCGAGCTCCTGAGTTGTGGGATTGCCCCAGCCATGCAGACATTGATGAGAGAACTGATATTTGGTCACTAGGATGCACACTATATGCAGTAATGTAAGAATCGTTTGCTTCAGTCAATTTTTATTCTATTATCAGAAATCATCTGCAACTGGTCTTGTGCTGTATACTTCTTACATTCTGCAGTGAAAACTGTTTGATTTTATATTGAGGAACAGAGTCCATCTCCCGTTTTGTATAATTTTAGGTTCAGTATTTATTCACTTTTTTCCCTCTTAATTCTTATTTAGAACGGCATTGAAATTAGCTTATATGGTGGCATATATAATTCATAGATGTGTTATTATGTGTGTGAGAGCGAGCACATGCATGCTTTGTGAGCGAGTGCGCGTTGTATCAATGTGTTTGCTGCAAGCATGATCCTCTGTGTTTTCAGAAACTTCATTTGCTTGTACGTTCACATTTCCTTTTAACGTTGTTTGTAATTTCAATATCTGTTGCCTTTCCCTTTAAGGTGAAGCCAGATCTCATTTATGTCTCAACGTGCAGCTAGATTTTTCTTATGGCTGATTTCCACAGGTATGGAGTATCTCCATTTGAATACGCTCTTGGAGAGTCTGGAGGAAGCCTTCAATTGGCCATTGTAAACGCACAGATAAAGTGGCCAACTGGACCCAAACCTCCATACCCTGAAGCTCTTCATCAGTTTGTGACATGGATGCTTCAACCTCAGGCAGCTGTTCGTCCCCGCATCGATGATATTATCATTCATGTTGACAAGCTGATCTCAAAGTTTTCATCTTGAGATAATAATATAGAACAAAAGAATATGACACTGGGAATGCAGCGGAGGATTGTGCAGCTCAGCAACCTCCTATACACCCGTGATGGTGGATGTTTAAAATACTAAAGCGGAACGAAGTAGTTGCAGTTCTTTGTTCAAATGGAGAGATGGTTTCCTTTTTTTGGTAACAGTTTTGTCAATTGTGCAGTGGCTTAATTTTAGTGCATCGTTGTCACAGTTATATTTAATTCTACTCTGTAATTTACGGATCTGGATTGTCTTTTGCACGCAAATATTCAATTTTTTAGTTCAAGGATAATAATTGGCGACAAAGTATGGACGGAGTAAACAAATCCTAGTTTAACTGGCTTTTAAGATCATCATCAAATATATAAGCCTATCCAATAAAACATATTTTTCTTAGGATACCAACATCAAAAAAAAATCATTGATACACATAAACCATCTTAATGCAATGAAGAAATGATGTTTTGTCAAAAAAAAAAAAACAGTTCAATTGCAGGAAGCTTTAGAGAGGAGTATTGCGCTTTCCATCTTTCTGGTGGGAAGGATATCCATATAAACCAAAGCAGCTCAACCACGCGGAAAGAATAGGAAGGAGAGATGGCGAGTACAAACTTTTCAGGTTACTTTTTATCCAAAGTGAAAGTTAGGAATTTTTGGTGTCATCCTTTAGGCTATGGAAGGCTCACACCTCATTACTTGACCTCATGGAAGAAAACATGCAATCCCATTCCAGGATTTTTGTCTCGGAAATGTCCCTTTCACTATGTTACTATCCTGAAAGGGCATTCTCCATAGAGAAGCAGCCTTCCGGCAAGCATAAGCTGTACTGACAAGGATATATGTCATTTGCCATGGTAAACAAGAGAAGAGAGCATAAAAGGAAGTAATTCCCATGGCGAAACTATCATTGGATCTAGGCATCTTGATTGTTAGGCATGAAAAAGAAAAGAAAAGCAGTGTGTTCACCTTCCTATGCTCAGTGAGGTGAGAAACAATGAAAATGTTTTATACTGACCAAATCACGAACCACAAATCAACTATATCTTCCAGTTTACATATTTCTAACCAACCCCTCACGTGTCCCCAATATTGTATACAAATTTCCTTCAATCAATGCACTTGTTTATCGCCAAAAGTAACTTATAACACATACTTACAAAGGGGAACAGAGTATTTACAAAGTTGAGATGATTTTCATGATGTCCATCTTCATTAAGGCAGAACCACGACACTGTTCCATAAAAGAGAGGAGACGATGCCGAAAATGTATGAAATACTTGTATTTAAGTGACGATGATATGATTTCTGGATCACATGGCTGCATGTGTGCGTTTCGAGCTTTCTATTAGTCATCATGGTCATCCTCGCCTTCAGAATCTGTGTATACGCAAAAACATTCGCCATTAATATATAAGATACAACAACAGAAATTTAGGATATTCTGAACTGATAGTTTTCTTTAAGGTGAGGAAAATTAAGAAAAAGATTGCCGCAGATCTCACGTATATTTAAGGCCTCCCATAATGATTGAAATGCCTGGCCAACGATTGAATGATTTATGAGCATCAACCAAGGCTTAACTTTATGGTTTGACGATAAGTAATTTGGCTAAAACCACCTTTTGGTCACTGTTTAGGTTGGTTTTAGACCCCATAAGTCAACTAGGTGACGTCAAGACAACTCTCATGCGATTAAATTTGAAGTTTATCCTAGGCAATGAGTCTGTCAAGGCTTTAAGGTTGACCCATTAAATTGAATTTCATGACATTGTCAAAGAGCTCTTTACGGCCTGGACATTCTTTTGTTTTTTTATGTTGAAAACAACATTGTTTTATAACAAAAGTTCATATAGCATCATCGTCTTTATTTATTTTTTAATCAAATCAGGTTTCAATCTTGTCAACTTATTCATGTTATGAGTTAACGCCTATTGTTTTCTTAATAGATATGCTAGCAAGAACATTACTGACACTTTGAATCCATACCGCAGCGTTTCGCAAGTGGCAATTTGTAAGTATTGTTTGGGAATTTTACTGAATGTCTTAATGGTTAGTAGTAATAAAATATTATTGGGTATGTTCAGAAGAAATGTGTATGTGTTGGAAAGTAATCAAGGAGTATTAGGATCCATTAAGGTTAAGATAGGGATAAATCACTTTCCAGGAGTAAACATAGTTAATAGGTTAAAGCTAAAGTTCAACAAATCATAAAACTTTTCAGAGACATGATAATAAAACTGTGTTAGAGGCTCTCTACCCGTGAAATGTTTAAAATGTAGTTAAAAGTAAATAAATAAAGAGAAATAAAATCTTTTTCCTTGATCATTAAATTTTCTTGAACCTAGAAAATTCAAAAGGCATTCAGGTTATCATTTACAGGAACATTAAGTTCTTGAGCATGGTGGTATCTACTTGCAAAAGAATTCCTATTGCATTCCTATCACATCATAGAAGTCTAACAAATCAATGTAGGCTACTGTTAATAATGCAAAAGTATTCTAATCTTCAGTCTTCTTTTGTTTCCCCCATGCTATCATCAGGTAAAAAACCAAACATTTTTACTATGTCCCACATACATACTGCAAGAAACAGATGCTAAGTGCAAGTCTAACTGACAAATATTAGTAAAACAATGATAGGGTTGCTTTTTCATGAAAATTTCACCTTGCGAATACATCAATTGAGTTTTGTTTTCTTTCGTTGTGTTCATGCTTGTGCTTGTGTATACAAAAAGCTGCAAAATTGTGTTTGGAAATCATGCACCTTACCTGAACGAACATCATCACTAACTTGGCCTCCCGCTTGGATTTGTTTCATGACCATCCGAACCATCAAGATCCACCAATAAATATGAAGAGCAAGCAAGGAAAACAGAAGAGTATTGAAGATATAGTAATAGATAGGTCCATCCACCGCTAGCTTTTCTTTGTTTAAGGCCAAAACAATTTCACAGCTGTGATAAAGAAGTATGTAAAAATTTAATACCAGAATAAAAAATAGCAGTCAGGCATTATGTTTCTAATAAGAAAAATAAGAAATATAAAATGAAAAATAAGGAGTTAAGAAATCAACTGCCACTGTTTAGTACTCTATTTACATCTAGAGTTCTACCTTTTTTTTTCTTTTTCCTTTTCTTTTCAGTTTATTTGATTTAAATTCTTTCTAGAGTAAATATTATCTCTCGACTGAAATCTTTAATAATGCTATAATAGTTCAAAATCCACTTCTAAGACCTAATTTATACATTAAGAACGTTCAAAGTTGGAGACTGTATCTGTATCTCTAATAAATTATAGTTAAAAAGCTCAACTCTTTTGCTGGTGACTATATGGAATATTCAAATTATGGCCCAAGAAAATATGTTTTATATTGCTGGAACGGAAAGAATATTGGGATCGGAAGTTGTTGGACTTTACTTAGAAACAGAAACAATGAGTGAAGGGAATTAGAAGAAGCAAACTGAAAAGATTAGACATGAGATTCATGATGTCCTGGCCATGAATGCCTCCATTAACAACACAAGGAAAGAGCTGTTGTGGTAATTGGTCCACAAGTGTTCATGATCATAGGGCCAGAAGATAACTATGGTTGAAAGATTGTGGGCTGAAGAAGAAAAGACTGTCTTGAGGTGTTTTATCAGAAATTAGCACAGGTGCAAATTCTCTAATTCAGCAGGATTGTTTTGGTGTCTTCTATTTAGAGTATTTAATAAGTATCAAAGGTACTGAAAGAGAAACCATTCATATAATAGCAAAAACACTTGTCAAACCAGAATGCTAGAGGGCCTAAGTTGCAAGGGCACAAAGAAAAAAACAGTGTAGAGTTCAGACATAATTGCACTGTCTCACCAAACACTTCAACATTATATCATATTTGAAATAGCCAGGCAATAATGAATTGGCATATAACTGAATCTACCTATTTTTCCTACTATCTCAGATCCCAAAGGAAAAGATTCAAATTGACCCTATTTTTTTTATCCAACTAATGAGTCTTACAAAATTATTGGAGTGATGCAGAGGACATGAGAGTGTTCTCAGGGAAGATAGTTAGAAATGTAGGATATACTTTGATATCTAATAAAAAACAAATTTAGATCCACTTTAATACTAAAAAGTGAAACATTTGGAGAATTTACTTCTACTCAATGCTTCCTTTACCTAGTAACTATTTGTTTTTTATCTGTGCCATTCTAAGAACCTGGAACTATTACCAAGTAGTAGACAAATTATTAATTTGGACTTATTTATAAAAATGGCTTGACAAAATTATTGAGGTCCTCTCATTTGAGGTTAACTTTTATAAATTCTCAAATTAGACCTCATGCATCATAAGAATCTCATGATTTCTCAAGTTCAGTGCCATTGTAAGGAAAAAGAAGAAACAAACTATTGATAAATTGTTGCCTTGCCAGATACTCACCTTGTGCTCCGAAGTATCCAAAATGGGTAGTAAATGATGCGGAGTATGGTAAATAAGAGAACAAAGAGAAGGAAAAAAACACTAGCCATCCATTCGTTGCCACTATATTTTGACATCTTTGCAATTTCCATGAACACATCAGTTGCATCATGCAGGGCTAAAACAACAGCACCAACACGAACAAACCTGCAAGAGGCAGCAGATTGTAAAGACAGCGTGCAGGCATCTTTAGCAGATTTGTTTATACATTTTCTTTGTGCTTATCCAAGATAAAAAAGTACTGGAGTTTGCAAAAAGTGATCCTCTTATACTGTAGCTGTTTATAATCAGTATTACATAATTGTAGGGTTTTTTTTTCTTTTTTTGGATAAGGAATCAGTATCAATGCTCCTAAAACATCGGAAATGGAAAAGAAATTTGAAGTTGAATCCCTTGAAACATACCTAAGTATGTAAGACAGAACAATGAGAATGACAGATACAATGTGATGGCCCATGGATACACCAAAGTCTGAACGCCTGGTTTCCCAAAAAACCAAAGCAAATATAGAGTATGCATAGAACCCACCAGCATACATGTACAATACCTTCAATTCGAATCTGTGCACGATGAAAATAATCAGTCAGCTAAACATGATCATATGAAACCATGAAATTGTACACTTCTAAACCTAACAGCATCGATGGAAGGAAATCTAATGCTATCTATAGTAATAATAGGAAGGATTTTTTCAAGAGTTGGAGAGCTCACTTAAGTTTCTGATCAGGCCAAACTTGATCACCAGGTCCTACCCAAAAATATTTAGTATTAGTGAACCAAGGCTCATCATATGAAACATAAAGAGCCAAAATCTCAGCACAGAGAAAATAAACACATTTCCACGCAGACTCTTTGAATTTATTAACTTTCTTCTTGTTTCCATGTGTCTCAACACCCACTGTAGCATACCCCTTCCCAAAAATAAATCTTCTGGCTAAAAACTGCAACAGAAATAAAGAGCTATTTACGTCAAGCTTGTGATTTACCATGAAATCACCAATTGGCAAGATAAAAATTTTCACATACAATGAAAAACTTGAAAAAGCAATATTGCTCCATCCAAGGTGAATTTGCCCTAAAATAAAAAAAAAGGAAAAGGATGAAAGAAACAAAAAAGGTTGATTCTCCCAAAGCAGAACTAACAGCCAACGGCAGGGAAATAAATAGTAATATAACTAATAACAACTATTTGATATGCCAGCGATTAGAATAACTACTCAACTCCAGAGTATTACAAGCAGTAAGAACGTAAGGACGTAGTAAGATGATACCTCAAAGACATATTTGTCAAGAACAGATCTAACTGAAAAGAAGAAGACAGCAAATAATGGAATGGCAATGAAGTCAGTGGCTACTGGGTATGACTCTGACTCCCAATCGAGCAAGTTATTGATTCCAAGAACACCCATTTGACTGTTTTGATGGAATTTAGAGAGACAGGCAGATAATAAATAGAGAAATAAGGAGGATTGGGATCCCGGATTGTCGCTTGAAACTTCAGTCAATATCTGTCTGTGGCTGTTCTTGGAAAAACACAAAATAATTGACTTCAGAATTTGACTCTGGCTCCTCAACTTTGACTCGTAGCAAGTTTGACTGTGGCTGTGGGTGATGCAATTGGACCTGACCCAAAATTGGAAAGACCCATGTCCCATAAATAATCACGGAGGCCCTCAATTCAGTCCTATTAATTCAATCGGGGTTTAATTGAGTAACTTTTATTATAACTAATATTAACTTCAGTTGATAATACCATGGCTGCACCACTGACTATCACCCTAAAACATCTAATGTGATTGTTAATGCATAGAGTAACACGGTGAACAAGGAGCTGGACAATTCAGAATTTTTTTCAAAGGAGTATATATAATTTCAATTTGGAAGAGTACTATTAGCTCCCATAAAACTAAAGTCAATATTTTTAGACAGGATTTTGAAGGAGCAATGAGATGAAGTGCACTTTAGAGTGGAAATGCTTTTCGAAGTGTTGATGGATGGTAGTCATCAGGGGTATACATGTCTATGAACCTAACGATGAAATTTTGAAGGGTAAAATACTACAAGAAGCTCACGAGTTCAAGTTTTTAGCGCGTCCTGGACGTACAAGAATGTACCTAGACCTAAAAAAATGTTATTGGTGACCTTGGTTTAAAAGAGATGTCGCTAAACAGGTTTGGAAGTACAACAATTCATTATGGAATGAAAACTAGATTGACACCTTGATACATTGACCCATTCAATATCATATGAAGAATTGGTATGGTTACATATAAGCTAGAATTACCTTCAGAACTATCAATGATACACAATGTATTCCATGGATCTTTATTATAGAGGTGGATGTAGATTTTTTCAAGCCAATTGAGGTACAAGAAGACCTAACAATAGAGATTGTACTAGTTAAAAATACTTAATTGGGCAAACAAGTTAAAGAGAATAAATGTACCATCGGTAAGAGTATCATGAAGGAACTCCAAAATAGAATAAAAGACCTAGGAGAGAGAAGTAGAAATGAGGATAAAATAAATAAGTTTGTTTAAAGACTTAATATGGAAACCTAAATTTCAAAGATTATGATAAATGAGGTAGAGAAAAGCCTTATTGAAGATCAAATTTTAAAGGATGAAGAAAAAGAAGAGGTCACGATTACAAAGGAAAAGAAAAAGATTTGTAGAAACAATAATGGACACGTCACAGTTACAAAGGAAAAAAACAAGGGAAAATAAAAGGATTGGTAGAAACAATAATTGAAAGGTTCTACAACTTCAATAATCTTAGGTATGTGCTCTAAACAGTAGTATTACGAAGAATTATATGATTCTTGAATAGAAATAATAAACCCTAAGATTTATAAAATTAAGGTTCTTATAGAATTTGGGGAAAATTGTCAGTTACTAAGAAACTTAATATAAGATGATGATTTTAAGTGAAAGAGATTTTCATGATTTGAAATGAAACACCTATGGAATCTTAACCCATAGGTTCAAGCAAATCAAGGTTCCATGAGGGGAAAGATGCTCTTATAATAAATCAAGTGTCATTAGATTTACCATCACCATATAATACAATATAATAGGATTTTGCATGCTAATTTAAAAAGAGATGAGAAATACGCCAAATCTTGAATTCTATGGTTTATGCAAGAATTGATAAAAGAATTGATCCCTAAAAATTAAATTAGTAATGAGGTGAAAGAAATAAGAAAATTACAAAAGTCCTTAGGAAACAAGAATCCCTAGGGTTGACCAAGAGAAGAAAATATGGGGAGAGGTTCTTTAATAATTCTTTGTGTAATTAGGGATGTAGAGACATCAAGAAAGTAGGGAGATTAAGTTAATGCATGAAAAAAATGTTAAAAATATAAATATCTTTTTGAGATTATAAATTTTTGGTATTGTTGTTTGGATTGATGAACTCTTTAACAAGACTCATGAACTTGATTAATCATGTTTTAAAGTCTTACCTTGATAAATTTATTATGGAATTTATAAATGATATTTTGATCTATTCAAGCTCCTATAGAGAGCATGCTAAGACAAACGTTGTAGATTTTTGATTACCATTAATTGTATGTCAAGTTCAATAAATATGAGTTATGGATGGAAAAAATAACTTTTTTCGGCATGTTATTTCTCTAAATATATTTTTTCACGTTTATTCGGTACTACAAAAGATTTATTAAATAATCTTTAATGATATAAAATCATTTAATATGATTAACTAGGAATGACATAAAATACGTGTCATAACTCATTTTTGGGTTATTCCACAAATTCTATCCAAAATAAAATAAAAATAAAAGGGCTGACATTGGTAGAAAAATCCAGTTTGAAAATTTAGATGTTTTTAAGAGCTTGATCATACCTCTTTTGTGCCCAAAAATGAAGAAAAATGCAAATTCAAGTTCTTGATATTAATTCGAGTTGAATTGAGAAGATTGAAATTTTCAGAGACCGAAATTTAAGTTTTTCCAAGCCAATTGTGTTGAAGTTAGGGGACAAATTGACAAACAATTCACATATAAATAGAATGCATAGATGAACGAATAAAAGAGGGGAGAAGAACAATTATGGAGAACATGAAATTATGTAGCATAGAAACTAAGGACGATAACCAACCAGAAACGAGGAAAAAAACACAAACATACAGAAGCAAAATACACAGATAGGGAAATAAAACAATGAAGAAGACAAACATAGTGTGAAAAATTGAAAAAAACACACAGATAGTCACCAACACTCATCCCCTTCCTTGACGTTGGCAGGACCATGCTAGAAACTCTCCTCTCTCTTCTATAGTTTGACAACAAATCTCTCTCTCTCTCTCCTCTAATAGCAGCAATCCTTTAGCAAGCACCAACAACTGTTGCTTCAACATCAACCTCTCCTCTTCACTAGCATCACTTGCAACAACCAAAGCCTTCTTTTCCAGCGTTGGCAATGTAGTAGTAGTAACATCACAAAACAACCAGCTTTTAGTGGCTCTCTTGGCCACCATAGGTCATCGTTTCTAATACCACCACCATAGGTGAAACACCTTGGTCTCCTCTCCATTGGTAGTGGTAGGTGAGCCTCTTATCACCATCGATCAACCAACCTATTACTATTCATGTAACACGTGAACAATGCAGGAGTAAATTAATTCATGCTACACCTTTCACACAATACAACATTGTAGTAGTCCATTTTTTTTCTTTATTTTTTGTTGTAACTTTTGGGCTGGACATATTCTCGACCCAACCCACATTCAACAGAGTTAGGCCTATTGGCCCACCTTGGCTTGGTCAGACCTAGTCTGATTTTTTTTAAAAAAAATGAAAATAAACCAAATTTTATAAATAAAACAAACAAAAAATGCATTGTTTTTATGCATACGGTCAAATTCAAAAGTTTTTCCAATCATATTATTTTGCAAAAAACAAATACATGTTTTGAAATGAAAATTGAATATCGTAACTAATTTATGATTATTTGTTGGAATTTGGCCAAAAAAAATAAAAAATAACAATTATTTTGTTTTACCTAGCAGGTGTAATATTATATTGTAAAGTACATCCACATATAGTAAGAAAGGTATTTAAAGGTGGTGTAAAATTACATTCTGTACACCAGTAGATATTAAAAAAGTATTTTCTTAAAATGTGGTGTAAAATTTGTCAAACTTTAGAATGATCAGATTTTCAACTCCCAATAAGGTAGAGTGTCTCTTACA
The DNA here is from genome assembly GCA_032356905.1 of Salix exigua. Lineage (NCBI taxonomy): Eukaryota > Viridiplantae > Streptophyta > Magnoliopsida > Malpighiales > Salicaceae > Salix > Salix exigua. The sequence goes on along the minus strand of CM063602.1, from coordinate 2,072,080 downwards.
GATCTACCTAAATTAAAAAAATAATGTAGCTTACCTTAGGTAGGGTACGCTGGGGTGATGCGTCTTCCCCTTGCACAACAAGTCTCTTTACCTAGATTCTCGCAAGCCATTAGATTTCTTAGTGAGCTTGATACTAGATGGCTACTCCTAAGATTTATAGTCATAACTTTATGACTATAAAACCCTCCTCTTACCACGCAACATCTCCTATTTAAGGAGGGTGGGGCGTGAAACGCGAAAAAAATATCGTTGTGACAAATGACTACCCAATATAGACATGTTTGGTTGGATTGAGCTTTGTTTGTCTAATTGTTTGCATTTTATTGTTTTTTGGTATATTGAATTTTCAAATGTATTTTTACTACTTTAGCATGCATTTTTACTTTTGCATGTCAATATATGCATGACATTGGACATCGGGTTTAGATTAGTGTCATCATGCATTTTAATTTTAAAAATAAACTCAATTCTAGGTTAGGTGGGGAGTAGTAATTTGCCTCATTATTTTCAGTCAGGGTTTAAATTTGTGAAATGTCCAACTAGTTCTATGACTGCTGCTTAAACACAAGCAATGAACCACCTTGAGGTGATAAGAGAAGGGGGTCAAGCAATGAATAGATTTTCAAAAGTGGGAGAATCCCTGCACCTGTGAAGAAAAATGGCTTTGAAGGAAAACGAAAAGAGGTCGAGCATTTTGAAGATGACTACAAGGGTAGGAAAAACCAATCCCAAAACTACCACAACCCTTCATCTGAAATTGCCAACATTAGTCCTCAAGCAATTGATTAAAGCAGGGTGGATAACATTTGAAGAAAATCCAGATCCTATGTCCAATTAAGCTTCATGGAAATAGGGTACCGAGTGTCCAAACCATTAAAACGACCTCTGCAAGAGTTTTTGAAAAGGAAATGTGTCAAAATTGGAAGATAAAGTCTGCTCCTGTAAGTGCCTTTTGTTTTGATCGTGCCCACGCTGTGTTTTTGTTTTTGGCTTGTCGGTAATTTTGCTCATAATGCCACAAGTCATTTTTACTATGCAAGCATTTATGTTCAATAAAATAATGTATTTCCTTAATATAAGCACACCTTATACCTTATAATTTAGGTATTTGGTGGTCTTGTTCATGTCAAAGACAAACCCGGAGTGCCATTGCTGAAGAATAATGGCTTTCTCCCTCCCCCTAACATCCAAGGTCCATTTTCAAGAATTTTTTGTAATTCATTTCCTGTTTTAAAACAAAACATTGTAAAACCATTGACCAAGGATGTCACATCCTCAAGGCCAAACCTCTTCCATATCCTGTTAGCAATTAAATTCATAGCATGAAAAGAAAATTTATTCCCGAGAAAGAAACCTACCAGGCACCGGCGCAATCCATAGCGGACTTCTCCCATAAACTACCATTCAATCGAAGACGAGAAACAATCGGCTTATGAGGGCTAGGGTTGAGAGTGCACCGAGTGTTAGTGTCGGTAACTCTTATCTTGTCGGCCCAAGCTCCTGTGAAAAGGGGCTTTTGGATTAGAAGCCATGTAAGGACACAAACAAATCTGTTGTCAAGATAGCACCCAGCAGTAATTGTAATAGCAATAAATCACAATTACCTTGCCAAATATCAAATCCCAACGGTTAATATGTAGAAATACCCATTATATAAAACATATTCATATTTCAGGGTATTTCAACGGTTGGATCTACCAAGATCGGAGTTAAACCGGAGACTGACCTTAAACTGGAGAGCTATTGTTCAACATACATATCTCCTTGCTGGACAGTCAATTTCTCATCTCCACCGTTCAGAATATTAATCACACTCAGTAGCACGACATACTTAAATTTTAGCTTCATCCAACAGTGATATGAAGCGAAAATAGCAGATTTTGCTATTTTCTTCAAAAGAATACTCACCTCTAACGGAGAAAAACCAGGAGAATCCCTTTGGTAAATATGTAGTAACAACCAAGGCGAACACAATAATCAAAACTAAGCTTGATCCAACGGTGTGAAAACTCTAAACTCAGTCGGCGGCGTAACACATTTGAAAAGAGTCTCAACAAATTCCAGAATTCATTCAAAATGCAATATCTCTCACATGTTAAGAGATATTTAAAATCCCTACGTTCATCATGTAGGTTGTATAATGAAGTACAACTTACCAAAAAATCAAAGTAATCCAAATGACTGACGGGTTTGAGGGGGGTTTCCAGAAATCTTTAGATGATCGGATTTCTCAAATGGAGGAAGATAATTACAATCCCTCCAGTCAGATGCTAGATAATATTGAGCTGCCTAACATATCCAAAACACAGCCTAATCCAACGGTTGCCGGTCGAGATATGGCTGTCGGGGTACAACCCCTTCTTCTCTTTCTCTCTCTAACCTCCTTCTAACTTATCTCCCCCCCATCTCCTTCCTTTTTTCTTTTCCCCCACCTCTTCTCTTCTTATAATTTAAATCATAATCTTTTTATTTATTTCAATTTCACCCTCTCCTCAACTTATTTTATTTCTCTTTTAATGTAACACTTACATTTATTTCCCGGGGTTTACATTGTATGTAAAATAATGATGTTATATTTGAGAATGAATTTTATTAGAACAAATTAATAATAATAAAAATATTACGTGCTTTGTGTTTTGGCACGTAAGAAAAATATTGATGGACTAATGATATAATGACACTTCATTGATTCAGGAGTTGTGTCTGGAGTAGGTTATCAGACATGAGGAGCTGGGTTATCCCGAGCAGAAGGTAGGTGATTTGTCACCTTATTTTATAATTTTTAGTTTCCCTAATAATCTGTATTGCTCATTAATTTGATATTAAACTAATGGAGCAAATAAGTAAATTGAGTTATGATTATGTGGATTACCGGTAAATTTTGTGAAATTGCTGGTTTTGTTGGTTAACAAAGAGGTTAACTGGATATGGGGTAATTCAAATGGAATTACCGGATTGATTGGCTAATAAAAGGGGTTAGCCAGATGCTGGGTAATTCAAATGGAATTACCGGATTAGTTGGTTAACAAAGAGGTTAACCGGATATGGGGTAATTCAAATAGAATTACCGGATTGATTGGCTAATAAAAGGGGTTAGCCAGATGCTGGGTAATTCAAATGGAATTACCGGATTGATTGGCTAATAAAAGAGGTTAGTCGAATGCTGGGTAATTCAAATGGAATTACCGGATTGATTGGCTAAAAAAAGAGGTTAGCTGGATGCTGGGTAATTCAAATGGAATTTCTGGATTGATTGGCTAAAAAAAGGGGTTAGCCGGATGCTGGGTAATTCAATGGAATTTCTAGATTGATTGGCTAACAAAAGAGGTTAGTCGGATGCTAGGAAATTCAATGGAATTTCTAGATTGATTGGCTAACAAAAGAGGTTAGTCGGATGATGGGTAATTCAAATGGAAGTACTAGATCTATTGGTGACTAAGGAAGGAAACCAAATTTCTGAGTAATTATATGAAAGTGCTAGATTTATTTGGTAATTAAGATGAGTTAGCTGGATTTGTAAATTTTAAAAAGATTATGTAAATTAAGGGATTAAGTTAGATTGAAGTAAAATTATTAAATTTCAAAGGTTAATAGTAATAATAGAATAATATAGTGAATAAGTGACTTAATATTGTTATTATTGAAACAGGTACATCGCGAGGTGATGCAGATTGTTAGATATAGGAATACTCCTATTTTTGAATTACTATTTTGGAATGTAATATTCATGTCGTTACTTTGAGTGTAAATCCTTTTGTGTTGTAAAACTTAAGTAGAAGGTGTAACACGTATTGAATGTATTATATATATGTATAGTTGTTAGTATGACCAAATCATTTTCAAATTGATAAGATAATATTTATTATAAATATATTATGACTTTTAATATTAATGTTGTATTTATGTGGTTTAAAGGCTTGTATGTAGTTAGTTAGCATTTATTATGTATAATGATGAATTTGTTTATCTTTTGAGTTGTTTTGTTAGTACATTTATGTTAATTTACTAATTGATATTATGAGACATGCATATATTGATAAGTATGAATATTGAGTTATTTTTTGATGAATGGAATGTGATCCAGGATGATTGGATCAAGATGGAATTCATAATGACATATAATATAATTGTTGTCAATAACTTGGGATCAACAAAAATAGAGGAAACTCTATCGAAATTTAAAAAAAAATCCCATGATTTAGACATATTACCCAACACTTGACATTGGTAAAGAAATGTTGGGATAATTCATGATATTATAATTTAAGGGTGTTATAGGCATGTCAGGTCATTATGCAGATTAATTACGAGGAACAAAATGATCTTTAAGAATAAGTACTCTTGATCCTTAGTCTAGAAAACCGTTAAACACCTTTTGAACTTAGAAATATCTTTGTTTTTCATAACCAATAATCTTAGCTTACGCTACAAGCCTAATAAAGTCCTTTTTGATCAAATACAAACAATCTAGATTGTTAGACAGTGTTTTCCCATTTGAAACAAGCTTTTTTATGCTTCACAAGACTTTATCAAAGCCTTATGACATGGAAATATCATTTCATATTCTGGTCAAAAGCAACATAAAGCCTGATAATGATATCACATGGTTTCTCTCAAGAACAAATTTGTTATAAGGCCCTTTTTGATCAAATACAGGTAATCTGGATTGTTAGACAATGTTTTCCCATTTGAAACAAGCTTTTTTATGCTTCACAAGACTTTATCAAAGCCTTCTGACATGCAAATATCATTTCATATTTCGGTCAAAAGCAACATAAAGGTTGATAATGATATCACTTGGATTCTCTCAAGAACAGATTTGTTTAAACAAACATCAAAATAGTTTTTATGCTTGGATTGATTTTGAAATTCCAAAGACATTACATGATGGCAATCTTTCTAAACAATCAATCATTTCCTACAAACACTTGAATCCAAAAATACTTGTGGGCGTGACCACACTGGGTAGTCTAAAATGCAACAAGCTTTATCGTTCCTTTCCTAAGAAGGAAAAAAATGTTGAACAAAACTGAGGGTCTTTAAGTAAAGGAGGGCATATGTATATGGTGAAGGTCTATCATATCTTGAAGTCAAAATCATAAGTTGTGGCTTGAGTAAGAAAAAATGAGAAGTCATTCCAAACCCTAAAAAAGGAAGACCATAAAGAAGAAACAAGATCTATATCTCTCATGTAAGTACAAATACAACATCATGCATTACACTCCCCCGAGAAATCTAAGAAATATTTTGGAGGGATTGCAATTTATAAACCTTCATTCATCATTCTTATATGTGCCTTCGAGCCTTCACCACTTTTGCTTCTCTAAGTATGATTGCTAGCCCTTCATCAACATAGATAACATGTTTTTCATCCTTATCACTTTCCTTATCAAAGCATGCTTTCTAGCCATCAACTTACTCAGTTACTTTGTTTTTCATCCCTATCTCTTTTCTTGAATTTGGGTGATCTTTGTGGTCATCATCAATTAAAATAATGTGTTTTCTAGCCTTATTTGCTCTTCTCTTGGAGTGTGTTTTTCAACCCTCAATCATCAATAGAAATAATATGTTTTTCAACCCTATTTCCCCCCTTTTCGAGTGTGTTTTCCAACCCTCGACCATCAATTAAGATAGTGCTCTTTTCATCCCTATTTCCCCCTCTTTGAGTGTTTTCCAAACCTCAATCATTAGTAAAAACAGTGCGCTTTCAAGCCCCATTCCCCTCTCTTCAAGTGTATTTTCCAACCCTTAACCATAAATTAAAATAGTGCATTTTTCAGCCCATTCCCCCCCCCCCCCTTTTGAGTGCTTTTTCCAACTCCCAATCAATAAAAATATTGCACTTTCCTACCTTATTTCCCCCTCTTTGAGTGCAATTTCCAACCATTGATTATCAATCAAAATAGTGCGTTTTTCAGCCCTATTTTGCCCTTTTTGAATACATTTTTCAACCCTTGATCATCAATTAATATAATACGTTTTCAGCCCTATTTCCCTCCTTCTAATTTGAGTGCACTTTCCATCCCTCGAGTCATGAATTACAATAGTGCGTTTCCAATCCTATTTTCTCTCCTAATTTCATTGCATTTTCTAACCCTTGATCATCAACTAAAATAGTGTGCTTTCCAACCCTATTTTCACTCCTAATTTGAGTGTGCTTTCCATCCCTCGAACCATCAATTACAATATTGTGTTTTTCAGCCTTATTTTCTCTCCTAATTAGAGTGTGTTTTCTAACCCTAAACCATCAATTAAAATAGTGTGATTTTCAGCCCTATTTACCATCCTAATCTGAGTGCATTTCTATCCCTGAACCATCAATAAAAATGGTGTGTTTTTCAGCCATATTCCCCCTCTTTGAGTGCGTTTTTGAGACCTATTTCCCCCTCTATGAGTGCATTTTTCAACTCTCAATCATCAATTTAAAAAGAGTGTTTTCTAGCCCTATCTTCCTTCCTTTACGAGTGTAGTTGTCAACCCTCGACCATGAACTCAATTAGTACATTTTCCATCCTTCAACCACCAACTCAATTAGTGCGTTTTCCAGCCTTCAATCACCAATCTAGATAGTTTGCTTTCTAATCGTCCATCATAGATCCTCAATAGTGTGCTTTCTAGCCCTATCTTCTATTTCATGAAATCTTCATCATTTTCAATTGGGCAAGTCGCTCATTACAATAAGATCATCTTTGTGTTTCTTAGAATCTTCATCATCTTCACTTGGGAAGCTCACCCATAATGAGACCATTTTCTTATGTCTTTCACAAGCATCATCACTTTTTCATCCATTGAGTTTCCTTTAGAGTGCGCTTTATAGCCCTTATCTTTAATTCTGGATGTATTAACCAATTCTTGGTGTGGTAAATCCATTCTCTTTTTCCTTACAACGCTTCCTATCTTAAGTCTCTTATAAGAATTTGTCATAAACATTGTAAAGAGAAGGGCAATTGTTATAACTCATTTCAGGGTTATTCCTTAAATTTTTACCCAAAATAAAATAAATAAAATAAAAGGGCTGCATAATTAGAAAAATTCAATTGGAAAATTTAGATGTTTTTAAGAGCCTAGTCATACCTTTTTTGTGCCCAAAATAAAAATAAAAAAACTACAGATGCAGGGCTAAAATTATTTTTTATTGGAGAATCTGCATAAAAATTAAGTCAATATACATAATTATATTTTTAAAGGCTAATTTGATTTAATCGTGGGTCAATTTCAAATAAAATTATATTTAGGAAATAATTTATGGTCCAATTGAAGGACTTAATTAAGTGTAAGGACTATCTGGTGACAACTCTCTCTCTCCCTCTTCACCGATAAGTCTCTCTAAAAAAACAAAGAGTGGTAGCAAGCTCTCTCTCTTATCCAATACCAACACTGCCCAATGAGCACCAGCAATTGCTCCTACCAGCAGGTGAGCCACTCATCATTGTCAGCCGACCACCTTGTTACTGTTCATATGTCACATGAATAGTGTAGGAGTGAATTAATTCACTTTGTAGTTTTCATGCAATACATGAATAGTGCAATAGACCAATTTTTTTATTATTCTTTTGACTTTTAGGTTGGATTTGCTATCATTCCAACCCAATTGGATGGGTCGGGTCCAGTCCAATGGAGTTGGGTCTTTTGGCTCAACTTAGCAAGGTCGACCCAATTACTTGGGTTAGGGCTAAGCCGAATTTTTTTTCTTTTTAAAAAATTATAAAACAAATGTTTTAAAAAAATCATATATTTTTTTAAAAACAAAAAATGCATTGTTAATGTGCATAAAACCATATTCCAAAGTTTTGCCAAGCATATTTGTTTTTGTAAAAAACCAATAATCATATTTTTCATGTTTTAAGATGAAAATTAGATATTGTAACCAGTTTATTATTATCTAGTTGAATTTGTTTGAATTTTTTTTATTTGAGCTATCACACTGTAAAATTACATTGTAAAGTACACTCGCAGATAGTAAAAACATTTTTTTTAAATGCGATGTAAAAAAATTCAACCTTTAAAATGGTTAGGTTTTTGACTCCCAAAAAAGTAGAGACTCTCTCATAAAGGGAGATCGACCTCGAGATTTATGAAGACCGACAAATAAAATCTAACTAAAAAATAATCAAACAACAATACAATTACCTTAAGTAGGATGCCCTAGGTGTGATATATCTTCTCCTTGAACAACAAGTCCCCTTACCTAGACTCTCACAGACCATTAGATTTTCTAGTGATCGTAATATTACCTGGTGACTCCTAAGATTTATAATCATAACTTCACAACTATAAAATTTTTATTTTACCATGCGTCATTTCCCATCAAGGATAGTGGGGCACGAAGCATGAAAAAAAACATTGTCGCGACAGTACATATGGTTGAATATGTATGAAGAAATCTTTCAAGAATTGAAAAAAGACATATTATTGCCCTTATACTAACACTTTCATCAAGAATAAAAAGCTTTATGGTTTATAGTGTTTTTTAAAAACAAAAATAGGAACAATGTATGCATGCATGTGATAATAAGCTGTTAAACGAAAAATATTACAAAAGACATAGAATTCTATATTTATAATACATCTCGATAGTATTATTACATACCAAGATCTGAAGCAATACTAGTGGTAGTAAACCATGAAAATACAAGTGGTTAATTATATGGAAAAAGAGTGGTATTTGCCAATAAGTAAAATTAGAGCACCAAAGGCCAGCAAAGATATTAAAACCACTACTAATTCTTAAATGGAAGTGAGAGATTATCACTATGGACTTCATATACGAACTATTTAAAGGGAAAAAGGAAATGATGTAAAATAAGTCACTATGGATTGATTGACTAAATATGCTCTATTTCTACCAGAAAAAATGATAGACTTGATCGATAAACTAGACAATATATGTGAAAGAAGTGGTGACACTATATTGAACTCTAAATAGACTCCTCTAGCTAATCATACAATATGCTTTAAGAATAAAATTCAATGTAAATGTCATTTTCAATCTATATACTAATGGCCAATATGAAAAAGTCATTCAAATTTTGAAAGACTTATTAAGGGTATATGCTATAGAATTTGGAGGGAATTGAGAGGAACATCTGGTTAAGGAGAAATTCACTTATAAAAATAGTCATCAAGAAACAATATAGATGACCCTATATGAAGCCTTATATAATAGATTATATAATAGATGGTGTAAAATACCTTTTTGTTAGGAAAAAGTCAGAGATAGAAAGTTATATGACACAAAGTTAATGAAAATTACCATAAAAAGTATGAATTATTAAAGATCAAATGGAGGCAACTTCGGATAAATAAAATAACTATGCAGACATTTGAAGGAAAACTCTTGAATTTAGTACAAGAGATAAAACGTTTTTGAAAGTGGTTTCGTGGAAGTATATGTTTTGAAATCTTAAGACATGTTGGACTCATAGTGTATGAAATAAACTTGCCCCTACAATCGACCATGGTTTATAAAATATTTCATGTTTCCATGTTATGAAAAGCCAATATATCCTTCATGACTTTTCCCCAAATTATACTTAAAGTTCAAGTAGACATAACACTTGAGGTTAAACTAACAAAGATACGCTGTTAGGGAAAAAAACTTTCAAATAAGAAGATTTCTATTGTTAAAGGCTTATAGAGAAAGTCACAAACTAAAGAAGAAACTTGGGTGAGGGAATCTGAGATAAGAAAGGAATAACCCAAATTATTTTAGACTTATGTATTAAATTCAAATTTTAATTTGCAAGATAAAACAATTAGGAAATGAACTTTGATAAAAACAAAAATGCAATAACATGTATGTTTATATATATATACATATATAACCTAGGTGGAATAAATGCATTGATTAAACAGGATGGAAATGAAAAAATAATAACTTTTGGTGGACCAAAATTGATAGAGCGAAGATAAAAAGATACATTTATAACCATTAAAAAGGGATGGACCAAAGTGTAATGCATAACAATAATGAAAATATTTGGCCCATCTCTTTTAATGGAGAGCCAAAACTCCTCCGTTTTCTATCTTGTATGTGCATGCTCTCTTTTTAACCTTTAAAAGGAGAAAAGCAAGTAGATACAATGAAAAGTGACATCACAAGAGTAAAGACATCATAATAGAAGTTTAAAACGACAAGTTGAGGGGGGTATTAGTCTTCTTGAAGAAAATCCTGGGAGTATTTGGTAAGTTATTAAATAAAATCTCAAATGTTTTATTAATTAAAATTCTTGAATTAAATTAGGGAAAATAATAAGTCAATGAAATTATATAGATTGAAGGATAAGTAGCTTCAAATTGAACAACTATTATCTAGAATTGATGGAGAAGGTTGTTGTCTTGTAGGCCCTACCATTCAACCAAGAGGGAAAATATATTGTGAAATTATTCAAGTGTGTTTTATGCTAATGATTGTGCATCAAAAGTATCTTTAAGTCTCTTATTTTACATATGTATTTATTGTTTTTATTTGGGATTTTATAATAATTGATGTGGTTTTTAGTAATGAATTTCTTTTAATGTTTCAACAAGTTTTTGGAGCTTAAATGAATTATTTCAGGAAATTTAAACGTCAAAATTTAGAACAAAGAATTGGAGAAGAAATATATGGAAAGCTGGAGGGAAGATTGTTACTTCATCTTGGGTCAAAAAGAAGAAAGATTCAGCTAAAAATGAGGAAGAAAATCGGGCACAAAAATCTTCTCCAAGTTGCCAAAATAATAAGTTTTCCAGAACACCTTTCGACGTTTCAGTCATAACTTTTGACTCCGAGTTCCAAATTATATGGTCTTTAATGTTTTGGAAAGCTACCAGAAAGGCCTATAAATATGTCTCTAATAGCCTTCTCCAGAAAAATGCTCAGAAATAGGGTTAGATTGCAGTCCAAAGTTAGCATCAGATCTGTCTTGCAATATTTTCCGAGATTGTGTTTTGCTCATCTTGTTTTAGATTTCAATTTTATTTTAGTTGTAAAACTTATTATTTCAGTTTGATTCAAGTTATTTCATGTTTATTAGAGTGTTATTATATATAATTATGGTTGGCTAATCTCTTTTTTGGATCCAAATCAAGGATGATGGTGATTGAGGTGAGTTCTTTAAGATATGAATGAATCCTAATGTCTATCTTCACATTTTCTTCATGAATGTTTTATTATTGCAAAGAAATTTTAGAAATCATCTAAGTAATGTTATAATCTTGAATTTTTATGAACAAAACTTAGTTTTGGTATAGAGATTGCTTGATTCAATGTCTTACTTAATATGAAAACACTCGTTTATTCTTAAGCAATAATCAATCTTCATCTTATTAAACTTCATTGTAATATCTTCCGATCGTTGATATTAGGTTGAGTTATCTTATATATGTTGAAGGATTCACCAATACATCACCATTAAAATTGATTTGGAACCAAGACTTACCTTTTTTTGTGATTTAAAATCTATTTACTCCCTTTCATCTTAGAAAACAAATCCATTCATTATTCTCCTAAAATATTTTTGTTGTTACCTAGCTTAATTTCTAAATCTAGCTCTTTGTGGATATGAACTCGATCTTACCGAGTTAATTGCTACATCGCACACTCATGCACTTGTGAGTTAAAACAAGCCAATCATAAATAGCGGTCAAGCAACTAATATGGTGATGTTTTATTTTCCTCAATGTGGTTACAATGGTTATTGAGTTAAAAAAAATCATTTTGAGAATTTTCTTTTCAATAACTTCTATGTGTTGATTTATTTTTTTTATTTTGAGTTATATGTTATTTATTATGAATTTGTGTGAAGTAAGGAATAGAATGTTGTCTTTAATTGAAAGTGTAAGAAAAAAAACAATGACACAAAGGGGTACTTGGTAGTGAGAGGGCCATATTTTGGCCATCATGAGATAAAAAGGAAGAAAAAGTCTTCATAAGTGTAATTGTTTTTAAAGGAATCTTCTTTAACAAAATTTTGTGGTTTGGATGAAATTATAGTGGGATTGGAGAATTTATATGTTGATTATACTTAAAATACTTTTGAAAATAGATTGTTATATGGTATATGTAAATAAAATAGGATGTGGTGTGATGTTTTAAGAAAAGAATCTAGCGTAGTTATTAATTAGCTATCATACATGTACTTGGGGAAAACAATGAGTTTATAAACTTGAATACACCTTGACAAGAGTAAAATTTAATAAATGCTATTAATGGTAGATGGAAAGAAGGAGAGGTGAAAAGAGAAGTATGCTACCATAAATAAATGATGAAAACAAATATGTATTTACCTAGGTTGGGAGCTTATAGTTTATCAAAAACATAAGAGAGAAATTATAAAATAATGTGAAGAATGAAAGAGTAAGTGATTAAAAAAACTCTCGTTGATGATTTTTAGTGTCTAAATGACCTAGTTTTTCATTAATGACTTTTAGTGTCTAAATGACTTAGTTTTTTATTGATGATTTTTAGTGCCCATATGATTCAATTTTTTTCATTAATGATTTTTTTGGCCAAATGATATAGTTTTTTGTTGACTTATATGTGTAAATGATTTAGTTGTTCATTGATGATTTTCAAAGTCTAAATGACTTAGTTTTCATTAATGATTTTTAGTGTCCAAATGATTCCATTTTAATTGATGATTTTTAATGTTAAATGACTTGATTTTTTTATTGACGAATTTCAATATAATTGGAAGTAATACTATTTATCTCCCTACAAAGGAAATTTCTATAAATAGACCATGAATAATAAATGATATCTATTCAATAAAGAAGAGAAAACATATTATATTATGCATAAAATACATAACAATAATAGAGATGTAGTATAAGAGTAACTTAAGGGTTAATATTGTTATATTTGGATCTCAAAATATGCAGACAATAGTGTAAGATCATTATGGGAGATTTATTTAAAGTGTCATTACCATGTGAATAAATATATAATTTTTTCATATATATATATATATTATATGTGTGTGTGGGGGAGGGGAGGGTAAAAATAATGTTTGATGATGCTTATAAATAACATGATAATTAACTATATTTTTTTGGACTAGATGTATAAAAGGAGTCAGATCTTTGATAAAGAGAGAACAAATTATAAAGGAGTGGGTAGGTGATTTTCACCTTCATTTAATTTTATTACATTTATAATGCATATCCTTTATATAATGTATTTTCAATTAATTTTAAACAATTTAATATCTGTAAATATGATTACTTTGTCTAATAGAATCCATATTAGGATGTCGAGAGTATAGGATGAGATTAGTTTTAACTAATGATATTCATGCAAGGATGTCTTGGAATATATGGCATTATTATTTTCAGCTAATGGAATCGATATGAAGATGGCCAAGAGCATATAATGAGATTAGTTTCGACTAATGGTATCAACACCAGGATGGTCAAGAATATATGACAAGATTAGATTTGGCTAATGTAATCCACATTAGGATGGCCAAGAACATATGTTGATATTAGTCTTTACTAATGGCATCCATGTTTGGATTGTTAAGAATATATGATGATATTAGCTTTGACCAAGGGCATTCATATTAGGATGGCTAGAAACATATGATGTGACTAGTTTCAACTAATGACATCTATTTATAAATAGTTGGGAATTTATGATGAGATTTAGATTTGGTTGGTGGCTATTAAGATGGAAAAAAGAGTAAAACATGTTTAGTAAAAACTATTCATACCAAATCTTAAAAGACCGAATACATTCGAGTTATTGGCTTGTCTGACCTGGCAGCATTCATGAGTTGCTCGCTCAACTGTCCCTCAGAGACATGGTCGAGAAGTACCATGCATAAATGAATATAATAAAGAGCAATAGTGATTTTTGAAGAAGAACAATTAGAAATATGACAATATAAAAACCAAATTTGAATAATTACATGAAGCAAATTAGTTGACTAATTGATAACCATGTAATGTAATATTGCTTATATATTGATAGCAAACTTATTTTGTAAAAGGACCATCCCAAGACCAGGGAGTTTAGTAAAGTAGTGATGTCTATATTTTGTAAAAGACATGTAGTAACTTAATATAGTACTAGGAATGAATGGTTTATCTTTTGTTTGAACTACTGATATGTATGTTTGAATCATACCTTATGAATTTTATTGTGCTATCATGTTGTACCAAGATTTCCATAGCTTGTGTATTATTATGCCATATATAAAACATAATATTACTTATGTTCTATAAGATGAAATAATAATAATGAAATGAAACATATGGCTAGATTATTATTATTAATAATAATATTATAAAAACCTTTATATTTAGAATCACTATTAGATATGTTATTAGAAATGGATACTAAAACAATGAGCTTTTATACATTGACACTCTAATGTTTTAATGATTGAGTAGGAGTTAACTGTGAGTGCTAAGCATCCCATCATGACTACCTTTTCTTCTAGTCAATGGTAAATTGTTTTTTATTTAGTTTACTCTTTAAGAAATAATCATTTAGGATTAGTATTTTATATTTTTAGGGAATTTTAGATGATCTTCTAACCCTATTGTCCCTTTTAAGAGCATGAAAGGTGTCCAATCCATAAATACAAACTAAAATAGTTAATGAAAAAAGGTAAGATTTAATTATAACTATAAGGGTGTTCTTAACTGTTGCGACGACGATTTTTTACGCGCTTTGCATCCCGCAATCACCCCGAGATCGGGGAAGACAACAACACACAGTGAAAATGGTAGGTTGTTTTATAGTCGTAAGAATTTACGACTATAATTATTAGGAGTCGCCACCTAATATTAAAGTTACTAGAAACCTAGTGGTCTACGAGAGTCTTGGGTAAGGGGACTTGTTGTGTAAGGGGAAGACACATCACCCCAGTGCACCCTACCTAAGGCAAGCTGCAATATTGTTTGATTATTTTTTTAAGTTCATTTTTTACACTGCATTTCAATTTTTTTTTATTTGGGAGTGTACTTTACAATGTAATTTTACACCGCAGTTGAAAATCTTTTTTTCTTATTCACGGATGTACTTTACAATGTAATTTTACACCGTAGTTAAAAATCTTTTTAAATCCACAGATGTATTATACAATGTAAGTTTACACCATAGT
The DNA here is from genome assembly GCA_032356905.1 of Salix exigua. Classification (NCBI taxonomy): domain Eukaryota; kingdom Viridiplantae; phylum Streptophyta; class Magnoliopsida; order Malpighiales; family Salicaceae; genus Salix; species Salix exigua. The sequence continues at coordinate 2,056,991 of CM063602.1, read as the reverse complement.
AAAAATATTTTTTATCTGAGTGTACTTTACAATGTAAATTTACACTATGAAAGCTACAACAAAATAATTGCTAAATTATTTTGACATTTTGGCCGAATACCAATGGATAATAGTAAACTGGTTAGGATACCTAATTTTCATTTAAAATATAAGAAAGATACAACATTTTTTTTTACGAAAAATATGATGGAAAAATCTTAGGATCTGGCTGTATGCATGAAAAAACATTTTATATTTTTATTTTTTAAAATAATAATAATAATAGTAAAAGAAATACATATATCTTTCAAAACTATTTTAAAACTATTTTTATTTTTTATTATAATATTGTAATATTATTATTTATTTATGGGCTGTCAGCCACAATGAGCTGACAGCCCAGCCTAGGGAGAATGGGCTTCCGGCCCGGATGAGCTGGAAGCCCTATTGACTTGGATTGTTAATCTTATGGGCTGATAGCCCATCTTTTTTGTGTTGGGCTTGCAGTCCTCACGTGCTGGAAGCCCATCATAATTTGGGATGAGCTTTGGCTAGGCTTCCAGTCCTCACGAGCTGGAAGCCTAACCTTTTACACTCGAGTCGGGCCCTAAATCCGACCCGACCAGCGGGAGTGAATTAATTCACTCTCGCGAAGAAGATGAACGGGATAATGGTGTTTTTTGAGTGTGATGAATGATTTACTTGTTGTGGCTGAAAAAGCTTCCGAAGTTGTTGTGTTTATGTTGCCACCGTGGGGAATGTCGCCGAGAGCTTCGCCTGAACGTGTATTTATGTTTTTGGTGTAGAAGGGAGGTGGATGGTGGTGGTGAGGTGTTTTGGGGGTGGCCTAATGGTTGCCATAGTGGAGAGAGAGGGAGCTCGTGGCTGTTTTTTTTAGAGAGAGAGAAGCCTGCAGAGAAGAGAAGAGATGATTTTCGTTTGATGTTTCACTATTCTTTCTTTCAAATTTTCTACAAATCTTCCTCTTTTTTGCTCTCTTCTGAGTTCTCTTATGCTCTGTTTTCTTCCCTTTTTTCTGTTTTTCTCTCTGTAGATTTTCTCAACCCCCCCTGTATGCAACATGCATGGTTTATTTATAGGAGATTTTGGCCTCCACGGTGGCTGCTAGTAGGCGGCATGGTGGCCTGCAGACAGCGTGGTGGCTGTTGGTCGGCGCTGCGCTGTTGGCTGGTCATTGGGCAGTGAAGGCGGTTGTCGGGGAGAGGCGTGCGGGCTGTTTCTTGGAGGGAAATGCAAAATGCAATTTGGTCATTTGATTTGTAATTGTTCTAATTTCACCTTTAATTGAATTAAAATTTGTAATTTTATGCAACTGTACCTGTGGCCGAATTTCAACTTAATCTTAACTTTTGAGCACCTTTTTCATTTTAGTCCTTCTCTTATGATTTGTGCATTTTGACCCTCAATTGACCATTAAGTTTTCAATTGTTTTTAATTTAGCCCTAAATTTTCTGCAATTACCTTAAAAAAATCAATTTAATCTCCAAAATTCTGATTTTCTCAATTAAGCCCTACTTAAACTTGAGAATTCAATTTTTCATTAATTAAGCCCTAAATAAAATTAATTTGACCAATTTAAAGCATAATTAAGTCCTTGCACTTAATTAAATTCTCCAATTGGACCCTAAATTAATTCTCAAATGTAACAATACTTTAAATTAGCCCATGATTATATCAAATTGGCTTATTTAAAATATAATTATGATTTTTGACTTAATTTTTAATTTGAATTTGTATTTTCTCTCATTTTTGGGCACAAAAAAGATACGATTCAGCTCAGGAAATATTCAATATTTTCATCGTGATTTTCTACCGACTCCAAAACCCTTTTTATGTTAGTTTTGTTATTTTTATTTTATTTTAGGGAGTAACCCAAAAATTGGGTTATGAATTTACCATGCTTAGACAAGAAATGGATACTCTAAATAATCAAACAACTAGAGGAGAATATTCAACAACTACTTGAAAACATTTTATTTAGGGATCCTCAATCTAGGGAGCAAGACATATACAAGACCTTACAACAATATTAAAAAGGCTTTTTCCTTTTTAAACTTATAAGGGTAGTTGTATTAAAGATGTAAAGAATTTAAAAGGTATTCTAATAGTTACTAATCTTATAAGATTTTAAAGATCATTTATTAGTTTTTCATACCTAATATCCTGGTGAACAATAACCCTCCCTTCTATGGGAAGGGAAAAACCTTTTTTATCTAAAAGGGGGAAGGTTTCATGTTGAAAAAGAAGTCATCATGTAGTAATATAGTTACTAGATAACCATACCTTGTTTGTATAATTTTAAAGTAAAGGGATTGCTCATGTTAAAGGAACTATACTTTTACCTTAAAGAGTCTTATATATGAGGTGAGGTATATTGATACTGTTGTATTTTACTCCTCATAATTTGTTATGTATAATCTTTTAGTGGTTTTCATATATATGAAATCATAAGTCTTCTACATTAAACCTTGGGTTATTAATTTAAACTAACCATTTTAAAGTCTAGTTCATCTTTATTACTCCTGATTATTGATTTTTAATATTTCTTAGTGAAAGGACATGTCTATAACTATCATGAACCGTGACCTATAGTTTATCAAGCCATATCTATAAATGACAAATAGGCTTATGTTAGTCTTATTTAACCTAGCTCAAACCTTAAGAGTCCATGAATAATTCCTTATCGAGGTTTATCTATCCTATAATTCCATAATTCCAAATACTCACTAAAAAAGATTGTATGCTTATCCTATGAAAACAGTGACCTTCTTTTTAGAATAAGGCATAGTAACATAGAAGTCCTTTGTACACTAAGTTTTGATAATGACCTTTTTAGGTTTTATTTACCATATTGTGTGCAATTTTTAAATGATCTTTTCCATTTTAACTTTACTTGATTATCCCTCAATAATATTTGACACATTGGTAACATGACTCATATATGCACATTCACAATAAATGAACCATATTCCCAAGGTTATTATTTTGATTTTTTTTATTACTAATGTGAAATATGTAGAAGTTTTACTAAAAAGTCTGATACTTCTAAGTGACTTGGTGAATATTGGACTAAGATCTTTTAAAGCTCTTATTGTATAAAAACATGGATTGTGTCAATCCTCTTAAAATTTAAAATACTTTACGATATATGATCCATCGAAAATAGAGGAAGAAAACATGTTTTTTCTTTTACTATACATTCTTAAAAAAGACCTATTGGACTTTTCAAATTCATGATGAAACTTAAAATGCATGCATGGATGGTTTTTAATTTATTTGAAAACTAAAAGGGAGTAACTTGTGACCATTGAGGTAATTTTAGAATAAAAAAATAGGATGGGGATATGATATGAAAATGCAAGATATGAGTAAGAAGATTTCAAGATGGGTGGTATATTTCGTTCCAGTTCAAAAAATAAAACAAACCAGAGTAAATTTATCTCACCGAGAATCTTGACTTGTTTTGGAAATTCCATCCAACTTCCATCCAGAACACTTTGGTTTCATTTTGCCTGTTCCGACCAAATAATATTTTTTTTAATAATAAATAGTGTTACAATATCAAGCATTCTCTTAATTTGACCGTAAGATTGAGATGCAATTTTACGATAAGTCTCTTGATATATTTATATATAATATGTTCAATTTCAGAGCAATCAGATAATGTAACGACCTTATGATATTAATGATGTCATTCTCATATTATTATTAAACAAGTTTATAATTTTGTTTAGAAAAATCATTTTATTGTCTTTTTTTAGATTATTTTTTTTTCTCAATTTCAATATTCAACAATGAGTCTATTATGAATTGAACTTTATAATTTGAACTGATTTGCTTTATTTAAGATTATCATGATCTTATAACACAAGTCACACAGTTGAAAGGTTCGCCGAGGTTGATCCTAGTTGATTTAATATCTAGTTGTTTCAATATTTTTTTAAGTTGTTAATTTGATTTTTTTAGTTAAACTATAGTTTTATCAATTTTCCATCTTATCTTGAACTCTTCAAGGCGGTTGAGATATATTAGTTCAACCCTTTTTTATTATATTTGAAATTTAAATTGCACAATTCTGAATAATTTTATTTTTGAATTTGAACTAATTTTTGTTCTTGAATTAATATATTTAAGTGTTTGTGTGTGTGTGTGTATAAACATAAATAGTACAACTCCAAAACGAAGTGCCAAAATGCTTTCAAATCGAAACATTTTGTTCCAATTGAAAAACGAAATATTAACCAAAATGGAATTGACAACCTTGATTTAAATTAATTCATGGCTAGATGAATAATTTTTTTTAAGATTGGAAATAAAACAATTTCAAAGAACCATTCGTAGGAACATATAGGTCTTCTAAAAGTCCTACTTTGGTTTAGGTTTTGTTGACTCCATCTCTATAATGAGCAATAAAATAAACAAACCTTACAATGAAAAAGAACACAAGCAACAAGAGGGTTCATCTAATGTTGCATATTTTTCAAGTCAGGTGAAATCCACACATGAAATTTAGCAATCCCATGTAAATTTAAAAAATAATTATAAAAAATATAATTTTTTTTACAAATTGTAATACAAGATAACAATAGTAGGGTATATCATAAAGTAGCATCGATATTATAACATGCAATGTTTAAGATTTCATATATTAATTGTAAATGGAGCTCAAGGAAATACACACACACACACAAATTATACCTAGATTAAACAGCAAAGGGCTGTTATAAATATTAGACCAAATGATTATATATATAGGTTAGAAATATAGGAAAGAGTTAGATGTTTAGGAACTTGTATGAGCTATAAGTATCTAGGTGTTCGGGTAGATGATTTAGGAAATTGATTGTGAAGGCTCTTTCTCTATATTTTTATTTCTCTTATGAGGAAGAAGACAATAGGGTTGCTTTGACTTTTATATTGTACCTATAACGACCCAGATTATATATATATATATATCTAACACATATGGTACCGGAAATCAGCGAACCTGATTACCTCACATCATCAGAATACCATCCATACAATCAACATTTCATTAAAAGTGGATCTTACATAAACATGTAGTATTATGGTTGCATAATTAGAAATTCATATTAAAAATATACATACATGGACATGAGGTTGCATTCCTATACTACTAATAGCCATTACGAATTTACACAAAAGGGTCTAATAAAAGTTATGTGTTCAGTACATTGATTCACACAAAATACATTGTGATTTAGAATGCATCTACATGGTTCCTTGCAAAAGTAGGTTCCCGTGTATCGGGTTCCTTAGACATCTCGTGGATGTGACGTCCCTACAACAATACAAAACATTTAAGAAAATATAATTACTTAATGATAATTATAATGGTAACTAAACGGTCTGGCAGTTACAGGAGGCATTAACATTTATAATTTCTTCATGTACTTGGTACAAATAGCTTGTAATGCATATAAATGCATCAATTTAACAGTAACATGTCCCGAGACAATAACATGTCTCAAACACTAATGATAATGAGTCAAACAAGTAACAACTCAAACAAAGCAATAGTTCCAAACGAGAATAGATCGACCGATGAATTGCTCCAAGCGATGAATGGATCAACCAATGACGAGTCCGAAACAATGAATAGTTCCAAATAGTAATGAGATAAGCGATAGCAGATTAAACAATAATAGGTATGGAAACAGTAACAAAACCCTTAAAATCAAAATCGATCCAATCTTCGTCTCGGTCATCCATTCGGATGCCATTAGCCAAAGCTAATCAATCATTCATACCGGTCATCCATTGGGATGCCATTAGCCGAAGCTAATCAATCATTCGTCAACATTTACGCTTTCAACAATCTGATATAGGTTCTTACACAATAAAGTAATATTCATGTTAAAGTATTTCCTTATTCAATGTATGAAAAAGAAAGGTGCAAGTCACCTACCTGCTCCACTTGTGGGATGTTCTTTCCTTGACGATGGTCCAATCCCGACCACACCACCTATGACATCCATGATCTGAAATCAGTACACTTGCATTTTGGAACTACATCCGTCATTACACTCATTTCAAGAGTTCATATGTTCATACACAAGTGTTCCACATTTTACCCCTTCATATCCTAAAATTGTGAATTTCGGCATGCAAAATCCTTTCACAATTTCAGCCGAAACACTCATGTAATTCTCAACCAAATACACATCAATTACCAGCACACGACAAGCATGAATTTCCAGTTCAACATACACAATTTGGCAACAAACGCACACCACACATATTGTAACAACCCTACTGAAACAATTCAATATGCCTTTTCATTTGTTATTCTTTTATATCTTTTGACATTAAAAATATCATTCTAAACACCCATTTTCAAACATAACTTGTTTCTTTTCCTTTAATGCATCTCACTACATCGTTTCGCGACCTCCCACCTATTTTCCCCTTTTTCTCAAAATTGTCAGCAGAGGTCGAAATATTTTTCCCCATAACTGGAGTTGTAGAACTATGTTTTATACAAAATTTATATTTTTAGAAAGCTAACATATAGGGCTACAACTCTTATGAAGGGAATAGAACCCAGTTCTGTCCCCAAAATTTACGAAATGCATCTCAAATATGACAGACCTGCTGTTTTGCAGAATCTGCCCTGCATAGTCACGTTAGGTGACCCTTAACTAGAGTTATAAAATTCAAAATTAAGTGAAACAAGTTTCCTTGGATAGTATACATCCAGAACTACAACTCCTATGAAGGAACCCAACCCTAATTCCTTTGTTTTACCACTCAAATTCTCTCTCAAAGTCACGGCATGAATCTGTCAAGTTGTTAATTTCTGCAACACATGTATTTGGCCGAAAATTGGCTTTGTAAAACAAGACTTCTCTCATTATTTTTATGCTCAACCATTCATTACACAACATTCACATCCTATTTCATGCCATATTCATCAATTTTACACAATTCCACATTTCCCCCAAATTTTTATTCAAGAACCCTAACCCAAAATTCATAAAGAAAAGTCATGCAATTTAACCATAAAGTAATAAGGTAAAGAACCTTTTAAATGCATATAAGAAACACCATACCAAGAGGGATTCAAGATCCTAATAGCTTGTGAAATCAAAATATCCTCCTCTCCTCCCTTTCTTCCTACAAGTGTCGGTCAAACACTTCTTTTCTTCCACTTTCTCCTTCCAATAATGCTTCCAATCCTTGGGTTTTTGATGTTTATAGGTTTTAGTAACTCTTAATCTCACTTTTATTTCAAAATTTTTCTTTAATTGAGCAAGAAAATATCACAATCTTCTTCTCTTTCTCCCTCACATCTCACATGTTGCTGGAAATGAGAGAAAAGAGAGGTATTTATACTCCTCAATTTCTCTTATTGCACTTAGGCCCCCATCTCCTTTAAATGCTCCTTTTTACCCCACATGTTCTCTTCTTATATTATAAGTCATAATCTTTACATTTATTTCAATTTCACCCTCCCCTCAACTTATTTTATTTCTCTTTTAATTTAACACTTACATTTATTTCCCGGGGTTTACATTCTCCCCTCCTATTAGAAATTTCATCCTCGAAATTAAATTAAGTACCTATTTCAGGTAATAAATGCAAATACTTATTCTTTATCTCAAACTCTCTTTTCCACGTTTCTTCCTCTATTTGTGAGCTTCTCCATAATGCTCTCACCAATGTAACTCTCTTATTCCTTAGTATCATTACATCCCGATCTAAAATCTTGATGGGCTTAACTTCCATGGTTAAATCCTCAAGAGTTTGAATGGTTCTCTCCGACCGCCCATCCGTCTGTGGATGAAATGCCGTGTTTAGATTTAACTTTGTTCCTAAAACCTATTGTGAACTAGGCCATAGTCTCGATGTGAACCTTGGATCCCAATCAGAGACAATCGATACTGGTACCCCATGGAGTTTGACCACTTCATTTATGTACAATTTTGCAAGTTTATCCATTGAGTATGTTGTTCTCATAGGCAAAAACAAAAGACTTTGTTAGTCGATCCATAATAACCCATATGAAATCATTACCTTTCTTTCCCTTGGGTAATCCTATCACAAAATCCAAAGAGATATCCTGCCATTTCCATTCTGGAAACTGATAATAGCTGCAACTTCCCTGTAGGTTTCTGGTGTTCTATCTTCACTTGTTGACAAATCCCACAATTCGACACAATTTCTGCTATTTCTCTCTTCATATTTGGCCATCAATAATATTTCTTTAAATCCCTATACCTCGTTGTACTTCCAGGATGATAGCAAAACGGGATTCATGAGCTTCTCTCAATACCTCATGTTTAAAGATCTCATTATTGGGCAATTAAATTCGTTTTCCCATAGCTATTAGTCCATCAGATAACACCTAAAATGACTTTTCTATACCCTGGTTCACATTCCCTTTGACCTTCCTTACCTTCTCATTACTTGTTGAGCCTCCAAAACTTTATCTCGAAGTACAGATCGGATTTTTAACTGGCTAACAATGACCCTTCAAGACCCAGACTTAGCCACAAACCCATTTTTCTCATTTCTACTATGCTTCCTTGTCTCTTAATTTCTATGTTATTCATAATTACTTTACCCTTTCTACTTAAAGCGTCCGCTACAATGTTAGCCTTACTAGGATGATAGTCAATCACACAATCATAATCTTTTATTAACTCCACCCATCTTCTTTGGTGCATGTTTAACTCTTTTTGCGACATCAAATATTCCAAACTCTTATGATCTGAGAAGATTTGCAGTTGTAACCCATACAAAAATTGTCTCCATATTCTTAGGGCAAACACTACCGTTGCAAGTTCCAAGTCATAAACTGGATAATTCTACTCATGTGGCTTTAATTGTCTGGACATAAGCAATTACACAATCATGTTGCATCAGTACACATCCCAGACCTCTTTTTGAAACATCGCTATATACCGCAAACCCTTATGTTCCTAATGGAAGGGCCAACACAGGAGCAAAAGTGAGCCTTTTCCTTAGTTCTTGAAAACTCCCTTCACACTCCTCCGACCATACAAATTTGACTTATTTGCGAGTTAGTTTGGTCAAAGGTGATGCTACGGTGGAGAACCCCTCCCTAAACCTCCTGTAATATCCTGTGAGACCTAAGAAACTTTGAATTTCTATCACATTAGTAGGCCTCTCCCATTTTAACACAGCCTCTACCTTCTTTGGATCCACGAATATTACTTCTGCAGAAATCACATGGCCCAAAAATACAACTTTCTTGAGCCAAAACTCACACTTATCCAGCTTTGCATACAATTTATTCTCCCTCAAAGTCCGTAACACGACCCGCAAATGTTGTTCACCCCATCCTCTTGGGGATGACTAAGTAAAACAAATTTTCTAAATCACAAGCAAACAATAACATGACCCTTAACAGTAATAGGTCTCAAAACAATAATAGATCCCAAAACGAGTAATGGATCGCAAAGCAATGAATGATCCAAAGCGAAACGGATCCCAAAACGATGAACGGATACCAAAAGCATGAATCGATCCCAAAGCGATGAATGAGATCCTAAAACGATGAACGGATCCCAAAAGAGTAACGGATACCAAAACGAGTAATGGATCCCAAAGCAATGAATGGATCCCGAGACAATAACATGTCTCGAGACAATAACATATTCCGAAACAATAATAGATCTAAAACAGGAACAGATGAGTCATAACATAACCCTTAATTCAATCTTAACCCATTCATCCTGGCTCTACAAAACCTTAAACATCATCCTCATCGCAACCATTATTTAGTAAACCATACATTTAACATCATTCAACCATTTACACTAGAGTTGATATAAATCCAGTTATTGTTTAATACAATACGACAAGCAAGTTGATGTTCTTACATTCCAATATTTTTCTTCAAAAGGGTGAACATACATATCAGTTTGCCATATTTACTTTATACAAATTACTACTGGATACAAAAAAAACTAAGAAACGATAGCTTTACTCCTGACATGAAGATGATGGACCTGAAATAGAAATACAAGATAATCTCATACAGAAATTTTTGAACAAATCATATTAAGGATTTTAAACCCACGATATGCCATCATATATAATTGAAATAATCAACATAACTATTTAAAAGTCAAACTATTTTTCCTTTATCTAGGATCCTAACATACACTAAATGTATGTTAGCCATTTATACCGATCCCTTTACCCGGGATCCTGGTATACACTGAATGTATGACAGTTATTCATGGTGATCCCCTTATCCGAGATCCTAACATACACTAAATGTATGTTAGCCTTTTTATACCGATCCCTTTACCCGGGATCCTAGCATACACTGAATGTATGACAGTTATTCATGGTGATCCCCTTATCCGGGATCCTGGCATCCACTGAATGTATGACAGTTATTCATGGTGATCCCCTTATCCGGGATCCTAACATATACTAAATGTATGTTAGCCATTTTATAGCGATCCCTTTACCCGGGATCCTGGCATACACTGAATGTATGACAGTTATTCATGGTGATCCCCTTATCCGGGATCCTAACATACACTAAATGTATGTTAGCCATTTTATACTGATCCCTTTACCCGGGATCCTGGCATACACTGAATGTATGACAGTTATTCATGGTGATCCCCTTATCCGAGATCCTAACATACACTGAATGTATGTTAGCCACCGCCATGTTTTGTTCATGACATTTTCAAACTTTCATGATACACCAGCCTTAAATATTCTTATTGATACATCATATCGTCTAAAACTTCCACCTAGAATTTAAACATAAATCACACATTTCTACTATGAAAACTAAATTAGAAACATAGGCATGAATCACCTACCTACTGTGGATGTTCTGCTCGTAGTCCCTTGTTGCTGCTGCTGCACCACACTTGTGTTCCCTCCTGTAATTTCAGGAAATTCTCATAAATCATTTTCAACCACCCATACTCTTCGTAACAACCACATCGAAACAATTTAATATGCCTTTTCATTTGTTATTCTCTTATAACTTTTGTCAATAAAAAATATCATTATAATCACCCATTTTCAAATATAACTTGTTTCTTTTCCTTTAATGTATCTCACTTCATCGTTTCAGGACCTTCCCCTCTTTCCCCCCTTTTTTTCTCAAAGCTTTCAATAGAGGTCAGATTTTGACCTCTGCCCAGAGTTTTCACTATAACAGGAGTTTTAGAGCTCTGTTTTGTACAAACTTTATCTTGTTAGAAAGATAACATATAGGAACCCAGTTCTGTCCCCAAAATTCACGAAATGCATCAGGAATGTGACAAACCTGTTGTTTCTGCAAAGACTGCCCTGCACAGTCACGTTCGGTGACCCTTAACTAGAGTTATAAAATTCCAAATTAAATGAAACAAGTTTCCTTGGATATTATACATCCATAACTACAACTCCTATAAAGGAACCCAATCCTAATTCCCTTGTTTTCCCACTCAAATTCTCTCCGGAAATCAAGAGATGAATCTGTCAAGTTATTCACTTCTGCAACACATGCATTTGGCTGAAAATTGGCCTTGGAAAGCAAGACTTCCCTCATTCTTTTCATGCTACATTCATCAATTTCACACAATTTCACATTTTTTCCAAAATGTTTCAAGAACCCTAATTCAAAATTCATAAAGAAAAATAACGCAATTTTAACCATAAAGTCACGAATCTTTTAGATGCATATAGAAACACTTTATCAAGAAGGATTCAAGATCCTAATACTTTGTGAAATCACAATATCCTCCCCTCCTCTTTCTCTTCCTACTGCTGCAGCCCAACCACTCCTTTTCCTCCACTTTCTCCTTCCAATAGTACTCTAAATGTTTCTTTTTACCCTACATGTTCTCTTCTTATAATTTAAATCATAATCTTTATATTTATTTCAATTTCCCCCTCCCCTCAACTTATTTTATTTTTTTAATTTAACACTTACATTTATTTCCCGGGGCTTACAAGTGAAGTGATCCATAACTACCAAGATGTAATTATATTGCTAACGATGTCCATTTATTGGACCGTAAAAGGTCATGGTTTGACCTTTATATTAAGTTATAATTAATGGAAAATAGCATATTGGGATAACTTGTTTCATTTGTGATATTTTTTTGGGATAACTAATCCAATCCTTGGCTATACTTAGCCAATAAAAAATTATAGCTTATGATTAGCCATCTCATTGTTTTTAGAATTGATGATACCCATAAAACCCTTTCTAAACCTTAGTAATGACTAATAATGCTTATTTTAATCCAAAATATCTAAGCAAAACTTCTATTTTATGAGTCCTATTTAACACATATCCTACGATAAAATAGTTGAAACTTTCAACAATGGTGTCTGAAATAAGCGTTGATTTCTTCTTTCTAATCCTTTAATGGATAAAAAAAGAATTGATTTAGTTGCCGGCAGAGTTTGAGGGCATGGACACGCAATCTCATCAGAAGTCCAAGAAGCATAAATTAGCCAAAAGCTGAGGCGCGCGCGCGCACACATCTTATCAATATGTTCTGGTCCTCGTTTGGACAGGAAACAGAAACGCAGCCTCTTCTTCTTCTTCTTTTTCTTTTATTTTTATTTTGTTTATGCGCACGCTCTTCTTCATGGTAAAAACTAAAAGGAATGAGAATAAGATCTCCAACTTAGAAAAGAATTCCCCATTTGTAATGAACCATGTTTTCAACCCTGACGTGGGGGGAAAGAGATGAGCAGCTCAAGGTGCGAGTTCGAAAGAGGACAAGCAGCAAGAATAATTCATGGGCCAAACCTGTCTAGTGATTTATTTTAGTGGGGAACAATCAAAACCATGTTTTCCAGCATGGGGACATGGAGTGCCCTAACCTGCTGGATTTGAACTCCAAGTTCTTTTTGTTTCTTTAACGTCCAAAACATGGAGGACCCCTCGATGGACTAGTCAATTATCACTGCAAATTAACCACGTTTGTTTCCTTGTTTCAATTCAAGTTCAACAATGACAAGCAGGTAATTCTAGCAGCAACGAAAATATTCTCCCTACATTATTTCATCTTAATTGATAAAATTGTTTTGCACGGCCACATAATTTTAGTAAGAAGGGATGGAGAAGAGGGTACAAGATGCTCACTTTTTTAAGTTGCATTGCAGTGACTATTAACCATCTAGTAGTGACCCTGCTAATATGATGTACTATCACATTGGAGGACATGAATATCATGCTAATAAAAAATAAAAAAAAAGGAAATAGAGTCAAGTTGTTGCCGTTGATGAAACTGTAAAGACTATACAATCATGGCAAATTTTACAGTGCTGTAAATAACATCTCTCACAATGCATATGCTGTACATCAAGAACATAAACTGAACCCAGTAAGAACATCTGCTGTACTATCACATTGGAGGACAGATTTCCTTACCAAACCCATGAAAGCTCAGTAAATACACCATGACCATTCAAATTGAATTAAAGGATCATTCCAATCTTACAAAATTCATTTTCAGAAATGAATTAATGCAGAAGTAAATTCTGGAAGTTATCTGTCTGATCACTATTATTTTATACAAAGCAGTACTTTTCTGAGAAAAAAGAGATTGAAACATTAATTTCTAAGGGAATGGCCATTCAAATTGAGCCCAAGGATTTCGTTAAATCTCCAGCATAAATATTGATGGATCTCCTAGAGTTTCTACCGATCTAGTTCATTGTTTCAATGGATATGACTCTTAACAGGCTGAAAAACACATTCCATTGTGGCAGGGAGAGATCCAAGTTACTGATACCATATTATATAACACAAAAGACAGTTTTAGAAATGTGTTTATCTAGGAGCTAATAACTGGGATTATGTATCTATGCACGCAGTGAATCTCACACAAAAGACATAATCGTGCTTTGCGTAGGGGACAGGCACAAGCATATTGAAGGACAGGATTGCAGAAGCGTAAAAGCTATTTTGACAAGTTCATCTCATATAGCCTTATCTATAACCTAACTCACAGATGGCTTGTTTGCGATTTTTACGCAGTAAAAAATCCTGTTCATTTTAATGACAGGACATAATTATAAGGGAGTAAAGGTTAGATGAGCTGGTAGTGAAGACTGAAGAGGTACTCCTCTAGCTATTTAGCTTTTAAAACATTGAGTGTGTATATATATATATATTCTCTCTAGTTTTGTGGACTGAGCCAATCTGCCCTTTGCATTTAAAGCATCTTTTTTATTAATGGCAAACGCAGAGGAGTAAAGATGGACTGTATCTTCACTTGTGCAACCCAATGACCAAGTGAACAACTCATGTCCTTTCAAATTCAAGAAATACTACGATAATCATGCCTTTTGTAAAGATGCATTTCACTTTCCTTGACAGCTTCTAGCTGTCTTCAGCTGATTCAAGTCAGAGAATTAATGGGTTGTATTTAGATTTCCAGGTGGTGATATCTATATCCTAGCCATTAAAGAAAAGTGGATTTGTGTAGCTTTCAAAATATATATGAGAAGAGTATATCTGTTCTTTGTGCTGAAAAAACTGCTCCTGGTCAGAGAGATAAGCTTTTTCAGGTGTCTACAAACACAGGTCCTCAAGTTCCCATATAAGAACACACAATTCTCTTGTCTGTTAATTCTCACCGAGAGCAAACCCTTCACAAACATCCTGTTCAACTTTTTGCTTGCAGTGATGGAGTCTTCCCAAATCTTTGTCACAGAAGAGTGTCACAGTAGTGAATCTGGATGGACCATGTATCTTGGGTCTCCAATACAGGATGATGGTGGTGGTGGTGACGATGAAAATAGCGACGATGGAGATAGCTCTGATGGTGGTGGAAGTGACAATAAGAGTTACAATGATGACAGTGATGATTCTATGGCTTCTGATGCTTCTTCTGGCCCAAGCCATCATGGCATAGCTCATTTGAAGAAGGAACAAGATAAGCATGTTGGTGAGTATCAAATGGAGATGAAAGCTAACAAGCCAAAGGAAAACAAAAAAGCCGAAAGTGGGAGAAAGGAAGAGAAAGAGGCAATGGCGTTTATGGAAAAAAGAGCTGATAATGCTCCAGCTCAGAGTGGCTCCAAGGTAAGGAAAACCTGTTTGACGGGCAAAAGGAAATAGCCTGCTAGATAGGTGCAGGTTCGTTCTCTTTTGGCTGATTTTGCTTGGTGGCAGCATGCATGGGCTCAAAATGTAGATCAGAGAGAAATACATCTGATGAACTCCTACTTATGATTATGTTATGTGTTCTGAATCTTCCGGTGTAAGAGTACTTGATCATTCAAGAAATATAATATTAACTAGCTTATTCTACTGCTACAAACATGATTGTGTGTGTGTGTTTCTGGTAAAGCTTGCTGGGTGTGCTTCGCTGTCCATTCATCTCCAGATATCTTAGATCTGTAGATGATCATAATCTATAATTCTCAAGCTTTATAATCAGCAAAACCAATTCAGAGGAATAGAAAATAATCCTAATCCTAGATCGATGCTTCATGATACGTACCCTGAGAGAAGAAGTGACAGGGACTAGCCAAATCTGCCTTAGAATAAAGGAGCTGTTGCAGTATGTGACCATATGATGTCAGGCTGCCATTCTTACGAAAGATGAAGCTGCGAAAATGAATTAATTTGCAGTGTCGAAGTTAGTTGATTGTTCGAGGGATATGGGAAGTTACTTGTATGCACTAAAACTTGTCCAATTTAGTAATTGACATGATTTTAGTTCGAAATTAAACCGTGTAAACATTGATATAAATTTTAAAGTGCTCTTATATCAGGTTTAACCCATTTAATAAGCTGTTAATTTAAGATTTTTCAAATTATACTGATTATTTGAATAAACTAGATCTACACTATAGTGTCTAAGAGTGTGGTTGACGTTGTTTTTCATTCATATATGCATTAAAATCATTTCTGATATCAGCACTGAAAATAATTAAAAACACCTAAAATTATTAATTTAAAATAAAAAATAAATTTATTTTTTTAAAAAAAAAATTTAAAACACAATCTTACTAATAAGTCCATTTATTGTCATTACTCAATGCACTATTCAAGACACAACTTACTTTCTCTGTATTTTTATAATTTTTTTATTTTGTAGTTTATGTTATTATCAATATATTTCTATCTAATCCAGAATAAAAAAGTATAATTTATAAAATATAGAGAGAAAATAAGATTTATAACAAATTATTAGAGATTTTTTTTATAATTATCCATTTATGTAATATTTAATATAAATATTTTGTATTTAATGTAATCGATTTATCTTATCTATCCATAGAATAATAACGTGAGAGGAAGATATCAGCTATTGTGATGCATGTCTTTAGTTCATTTTTGGAAGGATGGTTGTAATTGTTTTTTATTGAAAAAAAAATATTAAAATAATTTTTTTTATTTTTTAAAAAATTATTTTTGATATCAGCACATTAAAATAATTTAAAAACATTAAAAATTTATCATTTAAAATAAAATAAAAATTGGAAACAGCTGTACAAACAGGTCTTTCTCTACTACAATTTGTCATGTGACATGTGGCATTCTTTGTTAAAAACTATATATTCTAAATCTTTTTCATATGACATGTGCACTTCCCTGCATTCTTTACCGGGCTTTACTTAAAATACTTCCGAATGAATAACAAAAATATCATTATATATTTAATCATTATCATTAATTATTAATATCTCTTAATAATCTAATTATGATGAATCAAATAAAAAGATTTTTTATTACTTTAAAAAAAAACTCTCCACTGATAATACATAGTAATTGGATTCTTTTAAGAAAAAAAAGAACTTAAATGATATCCCACTAAAATAAAAGAATGATTGTATAACGATTAAATAATATTATATTTTTAACTTTTCATTTTTTTATTTGAGAAAACTTCATCTTTTTTAGACACTCTTTGTGGACCCAAGTTAAGTGATTAGACCCATTTGTCCCAAATACTTAAAAGGTAACCACATTCTGACTCGATCCTAAAACTTATAAGACATGTCTCAAAAATTTTTGTCATCACATTACGTCACGTCCTTTAAGGACAACTTTCCCCTTAACAAATTAAAATAAAATTAACATAAACTGATAGGTAATATTTTTTCAATCAAAAGAGATGTAGACCAACATGAATTTTCCATTATATCTAAGATTGTGCATGAATTAATATCTCCTAATCTTAAATATGTATAGGTAGTCATTATGTATATACACACACACACACACACAATAACTTTTGAATACTTATGATACTAATGAAATTTTTTTATTAAATAATCAAAAGATAAAATCATTTCATTAAAATCGATATCAATCATAGATAATTAATTTTTATGGGTAGAACAAAAGGTCCAAACAATCAATTAACATTATAGTAACACGAAAACTAATGTTATGGTGAAACATTAATATAAAGGTTAAAGAAATTCAAAGATAA